>VZQC01007054.1:19228-99917 GCA_009823505.1 Rhizomys pruinosus | reverse complement strand
TTTATAGAGAAACCACAGTTTGTGGATTAGCATACCATCCAAACATCTGTGTCTATGCTCACAGCTTAGCTTGCCATAATAGTTAGTACTGTTTAAATGCCTGTTTAAATGCCTGTACATCTAATTGCTTGTGCTTTGTTAGTAGGATTAAAAAGGTACCCTGGATAAGCTGTCAGTCCATGAAGGGAAACAACCTGAACAGACTAGAGTCCAAAATGACATCTCCAGAGAAAATAGACTGCTTTGCTTCTCACCCACTTATGCCCCTTTTCCAAAGTCTAGGGAACAACTTGCGGAAGAGGAGGCATGGTAGAATGTAAGTGCTGCGGAGAGATTGGGGTGAATCATGAGACTCAGCAATTTAGACTGGACTCTTATTTGATCAACATGCTTGTTCATACAAGCTTCTCCAGTTGGACTATGGGAACCTTGGGTTGTTCAAAATATCGACATAGATACTTGCTAATTGGTTTTACATGAATGTTACATACATTCATTGCTTATGCTTGACCATCAGCTTACTTCATGGTTGGGATTTTTGGATATTAATTGGCCTTAGTGTGAAAATAAAGTTTCAGGTCTGATCTGCCCCCCACTGCCTAGCATTCAAAACAGGCTTGAACAACTGGCTGTTGAAAACTCAGGTTCCTTTGGGTTGTTAGCTTCACCCATGGGTTCCCCTGCCTCTCAGCAAAATTAAAAAAAATAAAATTAAAAAGGTGAGATGTGGGAAAACTTAGTTAAGATGGGCAGCATTCATAAGCCAATGGCACCTCCCTGGCCACACCCATGGGGTGGAATGTAGTGACTAAAAGATTTAACATTCGGCCCTGAGGATTGTGTCATGATGGATTTTAAGCAGACATGCTGGAATAAAATCTCTGCAATTGAACCTCAACGTGCGTACACGTGGTGTGCTTTCCTGAGCATATTTTCCACATGGGTTGTCCCAGGATTAAGTGGGCCCTGTCACAAATCTCAGCAGCGTCACCACACATCTTCATTTTAATATAATCATATGCTTGTCACAAGTACTTTTTATTTTTAAGGAGAAATTTATACAGCATTAAAATATAAACCTAAGTCATTAAAAACCTAGTGAATTTTAAAAGATCTAGCACTTTAATGTTTTCCTCTGTTCAAGGGCATATTGTTCTGATTCCTTGGATAGCTGGTAAAGAAGGAACACACTTTCAGTAATGTACAGACTACAAAAATTATGCAACAATTTCAGGCTATGATACATATTTTTATATAAGCAGTACCATAAAATCTTGCAGATCTTAAAATTACAGCTGCCTCTTTAATGGGAAAATAGAGCATAAGATGTCTGTTTACAAGCTTCAGTAGGAAAATCACAATGCAGATCCTTGTAATTCTGGAAGAAAATGGCACCATCTTGCATCCATTCTACCATGCCACTAAGCTCCTCATGAAAATACCAGCTTCCCATCCCAATTCTGTTAGAAATTCCAACTCAAAGGCTAGAAGAGTAAAGCACTAATCTACTTCAAGTTAAAGACTGTATGTTTGGGGGCCTGGAGAGATGGCCTAGCGGTTGAGGGCACCGACTGCTCTTGCAGAGGACCCGGGTTCGATCCCCAGTGGCCACATGGCGGCTAAGAACCGTCTGTAACTCCAATTCCAGGAGAACTCCAGTTCCAGGGGAGTCCGACACCCTCTTCTGACCTCCGCGGCATTCCCGACATGGGTACACAAACCTACATACAGACAATACATTCATACACATACAAAAATAAATAAAATTAAAAAAAAATAATTAAAAAAAGACTGTATGTTTGGAATTAAAGATCCAGAAGACACATATAAATCATATAAGCAAATGGTCCTAATCACACAGCCCACAGCAGGATGCATGTAAACGTCTTCCTGAGTTCATATCTAAACTTTTTCTTGATGGTTAAAGCTCAGGTGACAGTAAAATAAGAGATGTGTTTTCTGAACTAATCGGCTTGGTATATTAAAATATACCAAAACTTAATGCTGCCACACATTATCTCAGTTATGTTGATGAGAAAAAATAATGAAAAATAATCTTCCAAATTGCTGGAACTCTGTGTAATAAATCTGGTCAGTTGGTATGTACAGACAAAAAAACAGGCCAAATGAGAATGTGTAAACTCCTATGATTTGTTGCAAATGGTCTGGCTGGTTTTATTTCAAAAATCTAGCTTTTTGCTGGGCATGGTGGCGCACACCTTTAATCCTAGCACTTGGGAGACAGAGGCAGGCAGATCTTTGTGAGTTCAAGGCCAGCCTGGTCTACAGAGAGAGTTCCAGGACAGCTGAGACTACAGGGAGACCCTGTCTCAAAAAGACCAAAAAAAATTATCAAAGATCTAGCTTGGAAATTTATAGGTGAGATCTCTTGACTCTAGCGCTAGAAGTCTATTTTTCTGGAGAGGACCAAGTTGGGTCAGACAATTTTACACTCTCAAGGGAGTCCTGGGGATCAAGACCAATGAAGCAAACACCAGTGAAGCTGTGACAAAAGACAGCCCAACGAGTACAACCCAGTCCCTCTTTAGTATTGCAAACACTTGCACTAAGAGAATAAAAGTGATTCTTAAAGATTGTCAACTAATGGCCTACTCCCAGAAGTGTAAGTCCCAATAAAAAACATGGACAAACCAAGGTCACATGACTCCTCAGAAATTACTAATCCTTCAGTGAATGCCATTCAATCAAATCCCTGAGAACAAACTTAAAAAATGAGGATGAGCGTGTTCAAAGTAATCAGAATGCCACAAACTTCTAGGTTAATTCCAAGAGAACAGAAAGCAGCTGAATAAAGTAAAGGATAAAGTAAAGGACAGGACAATGACACAACAAAATGATAGAAGAGTGAAGCAAAACCAGAATGAAATATTGGGAATTAAAAATTCAGTAATTAAAATTTAAAAAGACCAAAAATCAAAATTAAACCTCTGGGGAGGTTTAGAAAGACAGCTCAGTGTTTGTGCTGGAGTTTGGTCTTGTTTGGACTTGTACAGGACACGTGCATGCTGTCAGTACTGCTGTGAGCTCACATGAGAAGCTGTCTCCAGACTGTATTTCCTTGTGGTCATTCACCCTCTGGCTCTGACAATCTTCCTGCCTCATCTTCCACAGTGATCCCTGAGTCTTGAGAGGCAGAGGTTTGGAATAGGTGTCCTATTTAGGTCTGAATCCCAACACAACTTATGAAACTTTTGGAAGCTGATGGTTGCTTGGAGTGAGAAAGACAGTGTCTTACAGAGATGGGATTCTTGTTGGGTCCAATGGATGTTCCCATGATGAAGGACACTGGAAACACCAATCAGACTCTAGATACACTGTATAAGCATTAAGTTGTGGGGGAGCCAGTGACTCAGGGATCAGAGCTTCCTGGTACTTCCTGTTCAGTCAGCCTGTTCTAGTTGGTGAACTCCACCCCGGAGATGCCCTGTCTTAAAAACAAATAGGAAGGCCCCTGAAAAATAACCTTCAATATTGATCTTTGGTCTGCACACACACACACACACACACACACACACACACACACACGAATGCATAGTTAACATACATTAGCTCTCACATGCACATGCACTTAATAAACCCAAACACACATGAATTCTCAGGGAAAGAAAGATCAATAGAAACAATCAAGGAAAATATAGAATAATATGCCTTGAAGATATGTCCTAATATCTGACAAAATAGATTTCAAAACAAAACTAGATGAACAAGGGCACTCCATACTCATCAATAAGGCATTAAAATGTAAACATTCTCGTTCAATATGAGTGCACTGAATTTCATGGAACAAATTGTACTAGATGCAAAGGCACAGATTAACCTCAACACAATAGTGGGTGACTTCAATATCCCACTCTTTTGTTTGTTTGTTTGTTCATTTGTTTGTGGGAGATAGAGTTTCTCTGTAGCTCCAGCTGGCCTGAAACAGTCTGTGTAGACCAGGCTGGCCTATGTATCACAAAGATTCTCTTGCCTGTGCCTCTGGAATGATCAGATTAAAGGTTTATACCACCACACCTGGCTCAATACACCACTAATACCAAAAGACAGATTATCCTGACAAGAAACAAACAGAAATAAACATCCAAGTTAGCTCTTATATATCATAGAGCAAATGGACCTAGGAAACCTGTACAGAACAGCCCATTCAAACACAGCAGAATACATATTCTTAGCAACTCATGGAATGTTCACTAAAATAGGACATATAAGAGGGTAAATCTTGAGCAATATAGGAAAATTGAGATTGTTTCTACTATTCTATCTGAAAACAATGGAATGAAATTGGAAATCAATGGGAAGAGAAACTATAGAAAATACGCAAATTCATAAAGACTTAAAAATCCCCTATTACACAATGAATGGATCATTGAAGAAATTTAAATATTTATAATCATAATCATATGAAAATGAAAGCATAGTTGTCCAATGGGTTATGATTAAGGCTTTCTTAACTGGGAGTATTCTAGCTACAAGTACTCACATTAAAAAATCAGAGTAATCTCAAATGAATAACTTATCAGTGCAACTTTGATTGTTGGAAAAATAAAAACAAACCAAACATCAAATCATCAGATAAAAAAATCATTAAAACATAGCAGAAACTGAAAAAATAGAATTTGAAAACATATAATCAATTAAATGAGGAATCTGCTAATTGAAATGATAAGCATCTGCAAATCTTTATATAAAATAAACAAAACAGAGATAAGAATCAAAGTAATAAAATAGGAGAGAAAGAGAGAGACATTACAACAGACAGCAATGAAATTCTGAAAGTTTTTATGGCATATAGAAGAATGTCTATTCCAGTACATCAGAAGATCTACAAGAAATGGATCAATTTCTAGATGCATATACCAAAATTAACAAATAGAAAAGTATTTGCTTTTTTAAAGTACTTTTTATTCTTTGAAATTTTCACACACGTTTGCAGTATATCTTGGTTATATCTGCTTCCAGATACTTACTTCCAACTTTTCTTAAGGATTCCCAACACATTTCCCTCCCAAATTCATGTCCTCTTCTTTTCAAAACAATGCAATTAGTGCTGCTCTGGGAAGGGAAACCTGCCAGTGGTCACTCTTCTAAATAAAGGGGATTCTCCCTTGCTCAGCAGCCATCAACTGTGTGTAGCTCCTCAGCTACAACTACAGCACCAGGAACTCCTCTGCCTTCCATGCTGAAATTTTTAGCTAGCTTGTTCTGGCTCAGGTAGCCACAGATGCTCATGTGTGCAACAGGCACTTCCTGTCCAGAAACAGGTTTTACTCACACACCCCTCTTTCCCTGGATCTTATATTCTTTCTGTTCCTCTTGCATTATGTTCTCTGAGCCTTGGGGAAGGTGTTGCTATACATATCCCATCTATGGCTGACCACTCACAGTCACTTATTCTCAGCACTTTAATCAGATATGAGTCTCTGCATTACCCATTACCCTATGCATTCAGATACTGCTTTGACCAAGGACCGAGAGCAGCAAACATCCAGAGATATAAGCATAAATATTTAGAAGGTAGTTTGACGACATGGCCATTTAGCAAAACATCAGCAGAAAGTTCTTCCCTACAGCCTATGAATGTCCTAGCCATGAAGGTTGAGCAGGTTTACAGTACCAGACAAAAATTCCTTCCCGTGGAGAAGGCCTCATATCCAATCAATCAGAAGAGTAGCTGATTACCCTTATAAATACTCTTTCTGTTATGGCACCACTGGGCACATCTTGGTTGGCAGGGCAGTATTACAGTATGTTGGTCAGTGCTGGGTAAAGCTAATGATGTATTTTTCTTCCCTAGAATCCCATACAGAATCTTTCAGCACTAAACTCAATACAAATGGATCAAGGACTTCAACATAAGACTTGAGATTCTAAATATGATACAAGGAAATAGGATGGATGCACCTCAACTTATAGGTACAGGTAAGGAAATTTTGATTAGGGCTCTGGTAACTCCTTAAATAATACCAGTAATTGACAATTGGGATCTCATGAGCTTTGCAATTAAATGAAAGGAACTGGGGAAAAATATACTAAGTGAGGTAACCCAGGCCAAAAAGAGACATTCCAAATATTCTCTCATGTATTTGGATAGAACTCATGTGATATGAAAGCATGGAGGATGGTAATACTGAGGACCTAGCAGGGGCTGGGGAGAAGAGGGAATACAGTGGTTTAACCAAAACTAAGGTTGTATGATGAAGACTTATGAAATCTCACAAGTATGTAAGCTAATTAAAATATAATTTAGGGCTCAGAGGGATGAATGAGTGTTGTCACTGATCAGTGATATCACTGATGGATCAGTGTTATCACTCTCACAGAAGACTGCAGTTTGCTTCCCAGCATCAACATTGGGTAGGTCACTACATCATATAACTACAGTACCAGGGTATCTGATGCATTCTCCTGGGCCTCTTCTGTCCTCCTTGGACACTCCATACACGTAATGTACATAAACTCATGAGTGCACATACACAAAATTTTTAAATAAGTTTTTAACAGAGTAAACAATACTGCTTCCAGAACACATGGAATATTAAGTGAACACCTCAGTGATAGGCACTTGTAACTTTTCTATGAGTTATTGAACAGGGAGTTTCCAGAAGAATTTAAAGCAATACAATAATATAGGCTACCAACATTATTTTGGTTGTCACAATAACTATATGGTAAGACCCTTTTGCCAAAAATAGCACATGCTTCAGTTGCAAGACACAGGGAAAACACAACATAAATAACACAACTAAAATAAGCTACAAGATCGAAGCAGTGATTAAAAATGTTGCAACTGCCAAGCCCATGACCCAGACCGATTCATTGCCAAATCTACCAGCTTTCAAAAGGATAAAATTAACACTTTCCAAACTATTCCCTGAACTTGAAAGGTTGAAACACTACCAATTCTTTTTTTTTTAATTTTATTATTTTCGTATGTGTATGAACGTATTGTCTGCATGTAGGTTTGTGCACCTGTGTAGTGCAATACCACGGAGGTCAGAAGAGGGTGTCAGATTCCCCTGAAACTGGAGTTACAGACTGTTCTCAGCTACCACGTGGGTGATGAGGATCGAACCCAGGTCCTCTGAAAGAGCAGTTGGCACTCATAACTGCTAGGCCATCTCTCCAGCCCCCAAAACACTACCAAGTCTTATGATACCATTAGGACTTGAATACCAAAAATATAAAGGTACAACCAAAAACTATAGACCAATTTTTCTGATGAACATAGATGTAAAATATATTCAAGAAATCATCAAAAAGATAATTCATCAGGATGAAGGTACTAGCCTTCCAGAGTTGCTGGATGGCTTAATGTGTATGTCCTAGTAAATTTGCATCATCATATAAATGGACACAAAGAGAGAAGTCACATGAACATCTTAGAAGATGCAATAAAGTCTTTTGACAAAAATCCAACATTACTTCTTGATAAAATTCCCGATGAGGCTAGGAATAAAAGAAACACATCTCAATATAATAAAGACTGTCTATGACAAACCTACGGCCAACTTCATGTTAAATAGAGAAAACCTCAAACCACTTCCACCATAATGAAGAATAAGAATGTCTAATTCAATGACTCAACTCAATATAATGATTGAAGACTTAGCTAGAGAAATAAGGTAAATAAATACAAGGGATAGAAATAGGAAATAAGTTAAGTCATTAGTCTTATTTGCAGATATGATTGTATGTAAAAGAGACAAATCATAAAGACACATCTAGAAAATCTTGTATCTAACACTTTCAGAAAAATGGCAAGGCACAAAATTAACATATGAAAATCAGTAGTCTTCCTGGATATCAATAAAAATTATCCCTCGAGAGAAATCAGGAAAACAATCTTATTCATACTTTCCTCCAATATATAAAATAACTTTGAGTAAAACTAACCACGGAAATGAAATCCCTCCATAATGAAAATTTTAGAAAAACTAAAGAAAGACATTGAAAAAAAAGCTCCTGCGTTCATGGATTAGAAGTAGTGATATTGTAAGAAAACCTATCTTGCTGAAAGTGATCTATAGATTCAGTGTAATCTCCATCAAAATTCTGCCATTCCTCACATAAAGAGAATTTTTAAATTTATATGAAAGTACAAAAACCCTGGGTAGTCACAGCAATCCAAAACAAAAAGAATATATCTAGATATATCACCATTTCCAAATTCAAGTTATACTACAGACCCACACTAACAAAAACAACATGGTACTGCTTCAAAAATAGATAGAGTTAAGTAGAGTGAACGGAAGACCCGTACATTAACTTATGTAGCTCACTTCACGTGACTTTTGAGAAACTTGCTAAATAAAAAAAGGCATAGTGGAGATAAGAAGCAGTCTCTTCATCAAATGGAGCTGGGAAAACTGGATATCTTCCTGTTGAAGAATGAAACTAGATATACAATTATCATCCTCAACAGAATCCTCAAGTGGATCGAAGTCCTCAGTATAAGACTTAAAACTCTGAAAACCCTAGAGGAAAAAGCAGATAAAATATAGGTATACACACTGATTTTCATAATTTGATCCAGTCTCTTCAGCAAATAAGACCAACGATTGTCAAATAAGGCCTCATGAACCTGAGAAAGCTTCTGTACAGAAAACGGAATGTGAGGACACAGCCTTTGAAATTGGGGAAATTCCTTGCTAGATATATATTTGTGTATATATGTATATACACACATACACAAAGAGCTGTTATCTACAGTATATAAAGAATGAAAAGAACTAAACAAGTTATCAAACAATCCAACCAATAAGTGAGCAGAAGAAAAAGACACATGTCAAAAGATAAAATCCAACTATCCATTAAATATGAAAATCTCTTGAATGTCACTAGCCATCAGAGAATTACACATCAAAACGATGTTGAGAATCCATTCTAGTCAGTGATTAAGAAGCAAAGAGCAACAAATGCTGATGAAGATGCAAACGATAATCCTTATACAATGGCAGAAGGGCTTCACATTAGCACAGGCACTATAGGACTTAGTAAAGAAGTACTTCACAAAATCCAAAGTGGATCTACTATGCTATCCAGCGAATATTTATCCGAAAGATACCAACTCAGTATATCACACCAATACTTGAACATCAGACTTTACTCAGCACTATTTGTGATTGCCAAGTTATGGAAACAAGCAACAGAGGCATCAACAAAGAAAATTTGGTATGTATGAACAATGAAATATTTTCAGCCATAAAATAAACTAGCAGTGATCATGTTAGATATTTTAACTAAGCTAGTCTCAGAAAGACAAATATATTTTTCTCTCACTTATTATTGCTATATTTTATATAGATAATATCATTAACAAATTAAGACCTAAAAGTAGGTAAATACGATTGACTAATAGGAATGTTGAATGGAGAGAAAAATGAGGTTGGAGAGGGGTGGGGAATATGTTCTTGTATAATGCTTTTAATCTGAAAACAAAGGAGATGGGCTGGAGAGATGGTTCAGCACTTAAAAGCACTGGCTGCTCTTCCAGAAGACCCAGGTTCAGTTCCCAGCACACACATGGTGGATATAAACTATCAGTAAATCGAGTTTCAGGAGATCTGAAGCTGCCCTTGGACATTTGTAAGCATTTCACACATGGTGCATTTCACACATGTGCATTCATATGCATCCAGGCTAAGTGCTCATATACATAAAATGAATATAAATAAACTAAAACAAAACTTAACAAAGAGAAAAGAAATATATGTTAAAAATTTGAGGTCAAGAACATCCAAAGAGGGTGGTACACAGATGACATGGTGGTTAAGAGCACTGGCTGCTCTTGCAGAGGACTCAGGTTCAGTTCCCAGCACTGACATGGCAGCTAACAACTGTCTGTGACTCCAGTTCCAACAGACCTAATGTCCTTTTCTTGCCTCAGTGGGCATTGCACATGTGCGCACTTTCATACATTCAGGTAAAACACTGATACACATAAAATATTTTAAAAATCAATCCGTCAATCAATCAAGTCAGTCAATCAAGAAAAGGTTTAAGGAAGAGGTCTTTAGTGAAACATGTGGGGGTCTTTGTCTCACAGGTGACTCCCTTCAGGAAATACCCACCACATAAGAGTAATAAACAACTGAGCAAACACAATGATTTGATAAGTGGACATCAACCATTGCTAACATGTCAGGTTGATGAATGGTGGCAAGAAGAAACCTCTATGGGTCTGATGAAAGAGGCTCCCACTCCCCTATGTCTGATCTGCCTATTTCCCAGTGCTGAATGTGCCAAACTCACAGCAAGACCAAACCTGCATCAAAATTACAACAAAAGTCATTATGGAATTCAGCCAAGCCATCTGATGATGAGGTCACTAGATTGGACACCCTCGACTCCAGAGGAAACATAAATTCATCACAGCTTAGGTTGAGCATACTCAGGACCAATTCTCTTCTCAGGACCTGGTCAGCACAACATCCAAAGGTTCCAGGATATTTGATATATACACATCATAGGATCTCTGATTGTCTCAAATCAAGAGTCCTGTATTATTGCAAAAGAGGTCTGGATGTCTGGAAATGATCATGAAAGATACCAGAAAGGTCCCGTAATTTTTAACTGTCTACAAGGGGCCTCCTGAGGGTCATGGAAAGGCTCTCTTAAAGGCATTCTTCAGGTGTCAGTTTAGTGATGATACTCTAAGAGCATAAGACATTGTTCTCAGACTCACCATAAAGTGCTCAGTGCATAGTCAGCTAAAAGGAGGGGTTTGGATATCAACGTTGTACACTTAGAGGAATTGATCCAAGATGGAATGCACTCCCATTATAAAAACTTAAGTTGTGAATGCCATGTACTCATATGTAACAAGGATACCAGACCCAGAAAGAGATTTTTATGCTGGTGGAGATCATTGTTCCTGGTCTTCAAGAGCTGTTAAGGATATAGTTAGCACTAGGTGATCCACTAGAGAACCTCTTGGTGTTTTTATACTTGGATTTAATGTTCTTTTGAATGAATACAATGGCTGTGGCCTGACAAGTTTTGGCAACATTTCATCCATTTGAAGATCTGAGGTCTCACACCAGACAAGCCATCTGAACTATGAGGGACACTGGTGTAGTGTGAGTAGAACCTAAAAAGGATCATAGGAGAAATACATCAAGACAATGTTAGGGCCATGGATGCTGCCTTTTCCCACCAGCCTGGGAAACAAGGTTAGGCCAAAGCCAGGATGTATAGTCCCCAGGTGGAGCAAATTACCTCAAGAAACAAGTAGGTCCTGTTCTGCTTTCCTCTCCAGAGGCAGCACTCCTCTCCCTGCTGATGTGAGTTGATACTCACTTAGCCCCTGGGAGTTGCTCCCAACAGCAAGTCTGTGGGTAAGGTTACTTTCCTTCCCGGAAGACAATTGCTGCTTTGTTAGGGATCAAAAAGCCCTGAAACTCTGATCCTTCAATTTAACAGGTTCTTAAGTGCTATGGCAAGTCCAGAGTTTACTTCTATCTCCAATCTGTAGAATCTACTGAGTTCTAAAGCATGCTGAAGGTCAATTTTTCATTATTTTCTGTTGTAATTTATACATAATTATTTATATATAATTTAATATATTTTATTTATTTAATAAATATTAAATTTATATTTACATATAAATTTAATAATTTATATATAAAATGAAGATTCTCCCCAAAGTCTTTAATCCCATATTTCAAATTCTATTCCAGAACTACACCATAAAATAACAGGTTAGATTATACTTACATGATGAACTAATCTCAGTAAAACTCTGTTTTGAGTGCCACCTAATCAAATTAATATGTCAGGGGTGAAGTTCATAGATAGCTATAAAGATGTGTAAGACAACCAGGATATTGTCGCAAAGAGGCACTGAAAACTCTGACCTTATACAATGGTCCCATCTGGCACCAACCATCTGAAACTTGGTAACCAATGCATGAGAATAGACAGCCTGACAACTTTCAGCCTGGCCTTGTTTATGTGTTATTTATCTTTGTATTTCTAGACATATTTTTGAAAATAAAAATATAGAACATAGTGGCAGCTACTTATTTAAAATTTAATGTGAGAGAATCACTCCTTCTATTCAACTCTGTCTGGCTTCATTTTGAGATCAGATCTAGTAATTGGTAAAGTGAGTGACCAGAAGGACACTGGTAGTTACTAAGAAACATAAAATGTCATCCAGCCTATCTGGATCAGATGGAATACAGCTGAAGCCAAATAAAGTTTGAAGAATGTACCTTGATCTTGACCTTCAATATGAAATTGAGAATGAGCAAAGACTGGGAAAGTATCTTGGAAGTAATGAAGAAGTAGAACTCTATCTCAACAGAAAAAACTAAATTTCTATGGCATCAGTGGTACCCCTGTGGATCTTTAAACAGAAGTCTCGGGGAATATTTCTTAAAGTGCAGAGTGAGTTTTATTTAGCACCTAATTTGAGAGCTTGTTTTCTTAGAGAGGATCTAAGAAAGTCCTCACAGAACAAAAGGCCACTTAATGTGTGTCCTGCAAAAGGGTATAATGGATGATGAAAAATATTCCATAGGGATTTTTAAAGAACATGATGAATGACGGCAGAAGTTTTAGGAACAGTTTTTAAATCAGGAATGAACATGGATTTACTCATTCACAGAAAGAAAGTTGAGGTTGGCTTCTTTGGAGAAATGTCTGTTGGAACTCGGCTTGTTGACACCAGTGTCCAAACTGAGAATCTAAGAGTGCTTAGTTGGTCCTATAGCACTGAACAAGACAAAGGATCAGAAATTTCCCTTTCAAGTCTGCAAGTGACACCAGAGGCTCTCACGAAATGGCTAGGTATAAGGCTGCAAGAGAACAATCATACACAATTCACGGGCAAATGTATGATTTTTTTACATGTATAATTGGATTGCTTTATTTTCATCTGCACTAAAGGGACTGGGCTTTCTTTTCCAGGATTGGGCAAGAGAAGAGGGAGCGGGAAGAGAAGGTGGTAGTGGCTGGAGGAAGCGACTCCAAGGGAAGAGCACAATCCAGGAGAGCTATTTGAAGCTGTTTTGGGAGACTCTTTATTACATTTACCTAGGCTTATCTTTATTTTTTTTTTTTGCCTATTTTTTCTCAGAATGTATGAAATGTTACCTCGTAGGTAAGTTCCACTTTCCGTATATCTCATTGACCAGGGTTAACTGCTTCAGCATGCCTAGAAGCATAATGTGAAAGACATATAAGCCTGCTTAGTGGCACTAGTCCCATGTTATTCGCCCCTAATATATATATATATATATATATATATAAATATATATAATGCTTACACTAATTATATATGAATGCTAAAAATATATTATATATGCTTAATATATATATATGATATATTGCATATATATGAATGCTAATATATATTATGCTTATGTTAAATATATATGTATGTAATATATATTATGTTATGCTAATATATATGGAATGCTAATATATTATGTATGTTAATATATATTATGTTATGCTAATAGTATAATATAATAAATATAAATATATATATATATATATTATATATATATATATATACACACAACACTGTTGGTGGTGTGAATGAGAATGTCCCCCATAGGTTCCAAGTATTCTGGCATTTTGTTCCCACTTGGTGGTGCTGTTTTGGGAGGTCTTAGAAGGTGTGGCCATGCTGAAGGAAGCTCATCATTGTGAGCAGGCTTAGAGAGTTCAACAAGCATTGCCAATCTCCAGTCACTCTCTCTGTTCCTGTGTGTGCTTGAAGATGTGAACCTCTGCTTTCTGTTCCTGCTCCTGCTCATGCTCCAGCACCTCCTACACTATGCCTGCCCACAGTGATGGGCTCTAGTTCCCCTGGAACCATAAGCTCAAATAAAATCTTCCTTTTATAAGTTCCCTTGGCCATAGTGTTTCTATTAGAGCAATAGACAAGTGACAAATATATACAACCCATATATATAATATATATATATTTTATATATATATATATACATATATAATGTGTGTGTGTATATAATATAATATATATTCTCAACTGAATCATCCAAATAACAAGTATCTATAATCTACTATATAGTATATATATATATATATATATTATACAACACATTGAGAATTATATACATATATATATTATATATATATCAGTTGAGAAATATATATATATATATTCTCAACTGAATGCATCCATATACACATATATATATATATATATATTATACTATATATATTCAGATTCTCAACTGAATGCATCCAGATACACATGGATATATATATATATATATATATATATATATATATATATATATATTCTCAACTGAATGCATCCAGATACACAGGTTCACACATAACAAGCTGTCCCAAAATAATTCCAATAAAAATTCCCCCAAAGCACCTTCTCAGCTCACATCCAACTATAATTACTAAATTGACACTTTAACACTATAAATTATGTTTGCTTATTACTAGAAATGTAAGTCAGAGCTTCCATATATATATTTTTTTTCTGGTTACATTTTTTCATTATAAACATTGTTTTCCATTGTGTCATTATCTCAATATTATCCTTAGTGTTCTTTTTTTTATCCTTAGTGTTCTTAAGCTTTGGCTATTTTGAATCACTGTAGTATGACCATTTTGTCATAAATATTTTCCTCAAATATAAACCAATTTATGTTGTGTACATGCAGACGTGGAAGTTATGGGCCACAAAGTCCATATGCATCCAGCTTTAGTGGACATGTGCAAACATTTTTCAATTGTTTATACCCATTTCTAAGCCCACTTGAGTGAGTGTCATGAGGGTTCCATACCATCTATGTGACTGGGTCTTGACTCCTTCTGATTCCTCTTTGGGACTGCAATATCATGCAACACAAGCACTGTAGATTCATTTTGCTTTTCCATAATCGCTAATAAAACTGATCACTCTTGGATAGCTTCACCAGCAGTTGGAAGATGCTTCAAGAGAAATTCTTAAATACTTTGGGTCAATTTTTTTATCTGTCTGCTATTGTTTTGTCAGACATGTTGGCATACTGTGTGCATTAACTCCTCACTGGGTACATTATGGTGACTTTTGGAGAAAAAGAAATATTATCTTTACTGTTTTTAATTTATTTTTCTATGGTCCAATTTTTTTTTTCTTTTTAACTAGATGTTTTAGATTCACCTATTTCAAGATAGTAATGTAAATGTGCTCCCTTTTCCTTATTTTAGTTTTACATTTATAGCTACAAGTTATTTTTTATATGCCATGGACAGACAAGAATATGTACTTTGTTTGTATGTGAGCACAATTATCCCCAAACAATTATTGAATTAAAATATTTTCTGTTCTTAGCAACAATAGATTTAATATCAGTGGTTAGCAGAGCTGCTCTTCCTCTCCCCATCCTCGGACGGTGGCCATGCTCAGTCTATTGAAATTTAGCTATTTTAATAGGCATGTACCAGTATATGTTGTGATTTTAGTGTAGAGTCTCTGTTGGTTAATAGCATTGAGCACCACTTAATGTGCTTACTCCTAGTCATTTCTGTAACTTTGTGAATTTTCTGTCTCAAGATTTCCCCAATTTTGTAGGAAGGCTGTGCTCTCTGTTTGAGGTGTATGATGTAATTCATTAATTCTTAGGAAGTAAATAAATTCTGTTTTCTCCTTTAATTTTTTTATGAAGACCAACTGAGTTTTCCAAATTTCCATATTTCCAAAAGTTGAACTTGAGAATCATCCTGTCAATTTTCATCAAAGTTAACAGCGATTTTCATTAACATTTCTTTGAATCTAGGGATAAATTTGGGGGGAAAGGTGGCATCTTAAATGTTGTTGGTCTTTCAAACTATAAGCATGGTATTCTTTTTAAAATAGCATTTTTATTGATTCTTGGAAATTTTCATACAATCAATTTTGACCATATTCAGACTTCTGCCATTTTTATCCATACCTTACTACCACTTCTATTATGATTTCTTAAAGGCCTATCAAGTCTAAATTGTGTATACCAATTTCTGTGGGATTTGGCCCCTGAACCCTGCTTGATCTACCCACTAATACTTCCCTTTTCAGCAGCTCTCATTTATCAACAGCTCCTCAGCTAGGACTGGAGTTCTCGCTCACCTCTCACTTAATGCTGAGTTCTTGTCTGGTTTGGTATTGGGCAGATCTTATGCCTGCTGTCATACACACTGTGGTTTCATACATGCATCTTCAGAGGGAAAAGGAGGCTTTCCTTACTTCATCCACTACCTGAACATCTTATAAACATTCCTCTCCATCTTCCGCAATGATCCCTAAGCCTTGGGCAGAGAGGAAGTGATATAGGTGTGTTAATTAGGATTGAACACTACACAGTCCCTTATTTTCTACATGTTGATAAGTATATTTTACCATCATCTGTTGCAAGAAACAGCTTCTCTGGTTAGAGTTCAGAAATACATTAATATATGACTATAATAAAAACTCATTAGGAGGCAGTTTAATACTATGTCCATTCAAGTAGGATGGTGGTAATAGGCTCTTCTCTACAGCCTGTGACCTGTCCAGCCACAGATTCTTGGCTCAGATAACAATGCTGGGGATGACTCCATTTTGTGAAACAGGACTTAAATCCAATCATAAAGTGGTTGGTTACTCCCATAATTTTCATGCCACTATCACACCAGTGGGCATATTTTGAAAGAATGATCTCTATTATAGTTTGTAGGGTTCATAGCTAAGCAGCATGGGTGACTCCTTTTCTCTTTTGGTAGCATGCAGAGTGGTTACTAGTACTATGAAATTTAGCCATTAGAGATGAAGCTTCATGGTCATTACCACTTGATTTCTACACAGTCGTGCCAGGACTCACATATTCGGTGTCTTCAGCAGAATCGTACTGTCAAGTTCTGGAGGGTAAGCAGAAGCAATGGCCATAGCCAACATTGCTTGAGGGTCAAAGGGAACACCCTTGCCAGCAAGTCTAAAAGAGGGAGCCCATTCCTGGTAGTGTCCTGTTTGCTAGCCTGTGGTATCTGGTATGTGTGGGGGTGGGCGGGCGTTCTCCCACTATAGGGTAACTTAATTCAAATACTATATATTTTTTTAATTTATTTTAATTTAAAACATTTTATTAGTATTGCTTCCTTTAAGAAGTAACAAGAAGGGCTGGAGAGATGGCTCAGTGGTTAAGCACTGGCTATTCTTGCAGAAGATCTGGATTTTAATTCCAGCAACATCTATAACTTCAGTTCAAGGGGATCTAATGCTCCCGTCTGTCCTCTGTGGGCACTGCATGACATAGGTGCGCTTACATACATGCAAGCAATATACCCCTGCACATAAAATAAGATTAAATAAATAGTACTTGATTGCATTGAAATTTTTTTTTAATTTTTTTTTATTTTTAAGGGATTCTACAATACAATGACACAGTTGTTTGCACATAACAATGATGTTACTCAGTATGTCATACAATTAAGTAATTGGTGCATTTTGCAAGTATCTATGTCCAAATTTTGAACAACCCAAGGTTCCCATAGTCCAGTTGGAGAAGCTTGTATGCACAGGCATGTTGATCAATCAGGTGTCCAGACTATATTCTTATAGTCTCATGATTCACCCCTATCTCTCCACAGCCCTTACAATCTACCACGCCTCCTCTTCCGCAGTTTGTTCCCTAGGCTTTGGGAAAGGGGCACAAGTGGGTGAGAAGAAAACAGTCTAATTTCTTTGGAGTTGTCATTTTGGACTCCAGTCTGTTCAGGTTGTTTCCCTTCATGGGTTGACAGCTTTTCCAGTGATACCCTTTTTAGTCATACTAACAAAGCACAAGCTATTGGATGTACAGGCATTTAAGCAGTACCACTTATTATGTCAAGCTAAGCTGTGAGCATAGACACAGATGCTTGGATGGTATGCTAATCCGCAAACTGTGGTTTCTCTATAAAGGGTGACAAGTTCTTATTGTGGCTTATAACATCTCCTAACCACTAGAGGACATAAGCTTGTGGCATCCGCTGTGAGTTATTCCTCCAAGGAGAGAGCTAATAGCCAAATAGATTTGGGATATATATAGACACTTGGCTGCCACTGTTGCACAGTATCTCCAGGCTGTTGAGGTGTAGCTGATATTGACGGAGGAGTCTTGCTTGTCTCAGGGAGACCAATATTTTGCTGTATTGCTTTAGTGGCCTTTGGTAACGCTCTCTAGCATTTCAGAGGCCAGTTGTACGCTAGCAAGTGACGTCTCATAACATTTTTCATGCTCACACCAGGTCTTCGACAACAGGGACTTACTGCCTTTCTCCTTGCATATATCCCACTTATAGGCAAAAGGCCTTTATAATTTGGGGGGGCGGGTTTGAATCCCCTAGCCAACATCTCCTAGGCAGAATAATTCATTGCTGATGTCAGAGCTTTCCTGTAGTAATATATTTTGCTTAATTACACAACTTATAAACACTTTACTATTGAATTTGGCTCTAGATAGAGAAATATCCTTTCACAGTTCCTATGCCTATCAATCAGTTAATACGTTGTGCCTGTTTTATAGGAAATTACCACCGTAACAATTGGCTCTAGTTTACAGTTTGGGAGTGGTTTCATTACCATCCTGTTTTTCTTTTTTCAAAAAAAAAAAAAAAAAAAGGGGGGGGAGGTAGGAAGGTTTCTCAGCATTAGGGTCCATTATTAACAGTCAACCCCAATATTATTCAGAGAGATGCTCAGTGACCGTGTCTCAGGCAGTCTGATGTTCCTCATTCCTTAGTGTTCAGATGGGTCAACCTCTCTGCTGACATTCCCCAGTTCATCCTGCACAGCCATAAGTTGTATGTTTTCAGGCATTTAGATTGGTGACTTTTACCTGTGGGAACATAAAATTCTCCTCCCATTGTTATTTTCAAGATCAGAAAAATTGAAAATTTATCAATAGGATTGAAACACAGAGTTTTCCATTTGTATCCCAGAAAGGATAGTACCCCACCTCCCCCCTCCCTCTTTTTTTTTTTTTTTTTTTTTTTTTAGGTTTTTGTTTTGACCTATAGATGCCTAAGTTGTATTACACATACCCATAAGCAGGAGCCAAGGCATAAGCTTTCATTACATTTACCCAAACTGGTTCTCATTGACTGTATGCTACTTATTTGGGAAGGAAATTTAAGCTTAGTTCCTTTAACTTGTCCTACAAGTAAAGAAAGTGTTATAATGTGATATTGTGTTATTCAGAAAAAATATATAGGCCATTTGTATACCTTAACCCGATACAAATTATAAATAAGACCAATTAACATTTTATATTCCCGATTGGTTCAATTGTATTACCATTTCCACCAAAACCTACACCTAAATTTAATTAATCTAAACAATTCACTAAGCCATTGAAATATCCTATACTTGGTGGATAAAGCTTGGGCAGAGTTGAGAACCTGCTAAATAAATTTTACCCAATAAACACTTTGCTCTTTAATGCTTTATGACTGGACTAAGACTTCTACTTATTTGGTAAGTAAAAATTTAAGCTTAATTCTTTTAAATTGTCCTACAAGTAAAAGAAAGTGTTACACTGTGATGTTGTGTATTTCAGAAAAATATAGAGCCCAACCCAATACTAACTATGAATAAAACAACTAGCATTTTATATTCCCAGTTAGTTCAAATGTCAGTATCTAGCTCCTTTTCTTTTTTCCCAGCACAAGATTCCTGCATATAAAACCAATTTGCAAGCAGTTGTGTCCCAGCCCACAGAGCCCAAGGCTCCCACCATCTAGCTGGAGGGGCTTGAATGTTCAATCAAGTTGATCAAATAAGTGTCCAGACTATATTGTCATAGTTTTACCGTTCACCCCAATCGCCGCTCCTACAATATACCACTCCCCCTCTTCCACAGATTGTTCCTTAGGCTTAGAGATGGGGCACAGGTGGACAAGAAGCACAACAGTCTACTTTGTCTGGAGATGTCGTCTTGGACTCTAATCAGTTCTGGCTGTTTCCTTTCATGGGCTGCCCGATTGCCCAGGGACAGGCTTCCAATCCTACTAATGAAGCACAAGCGGTTAGATATATATGTATTTAAACATTGCTAGTTATTATGGTAGGTTACTTTGGTATAGACACAGATGTCTGGATGGTGTCTTAATCCCTGAATTACTTTTCTTTTTCCCCCTGAGAGAGATGACAAGGCCTTACTGTGGCATATATATCTCCTAATCGCTAGAAGGTATAAGCTTGTGGCAACATCCTTGAGTTATTTGTCCAAGGAGAGAGCTAATAATCAAATAAAGTTGGGATATACAGACATATGGCTGCCTCTGCTGCACAGTATCACCAAGCAGTTGGGGTGTAGCTGATGTTGGTGGCGGAGTTTTGCTTGACTCAAGGAGACTAACCTTTGCTTTATTAGTTCAGTGGCCTTTGGTAACACTCTCTGGTATTCCAGAGACCAACTGTATACTTGTAAGTGCGATCTCGATACAATCCTCCCATGGTTACATTAGGTCATTGACAGCAGGGCAGACCTTACCACCTCTTTTCTTGCAGATATCCCAGTTTACAGGCAATAAGCCTTAACCTTTTTTTGGGGGGGGGGGTTGGGTCCCCTGGCTAGCATCTCCTTGGCAGAATAATCCGATGCTGCTTTCAGTGCTCTCTTGTATTAATTATATGAACTACTTAAAGTAGTGTTTAAGTGTATTGTCTATTCAGAAACAAACACAATACTTTAGTATTGTGTTTGTTTCTGGATAGACAATAATCCTTTTTACAGTTCCTATGTATATTAGTCAATTGAAGAAAGCCGTTTTTCCAGTTTTATAAGAGATTACTTCTATACCAGTCAGCTCTAATTTACCATTAATGGATGACTTCATTACCACCCTGTTTTTCTTTGTTCTGTGAAAAAGAGGTAAGGAGGTCTCTCATATTGAAACTGTGCTGCACCTAGAAGGTAAAGTTCGTTAGGACTCACTGTAAACAGATGTTACACCTATGGTCCTCAGAGATGTTTGATGCCTGTAGCAGTCTGAGGCTTTTATTCCTTTTAGTGTTAAGATTGGTGAACTTCTCTGCTGGTATTTCATGGTACAACCTATACGACGGAAGGCTGTATCCATTCTTTCTCTGCCTTTGAGTTGGTGTCGTTTTGACCTGTGGGAACATACAAATCTTTTCCCATGGTTAGTCTTAAGATTAAATTGAAAGTTTTGGACAAAAAGGTTTAATATATAACTGTATCTCCCCTTTTTTTTAAATTTATTTTTTGACCCATGAGTCTCAGGAAGGCATTTGTAGTACACTTACCTATAGGCAGGGATCAAAGAGTAAATTTCATCAAATTTGTCCATTTTTTTTTTTTTGGGTGAGTGCATGATGTTAATTTGGGAAGCAAACTTAAATCCTTTAGTTAAGTTATCCTACAGGTAAAAGAGGATGTTACAAGCTGATACTGCATAACACAAAAATTATAGAGAACATTTGTATATGTTAATCCCAAAGCTATTGTTATATAAATTTTGAGTAAAATACCATATAATTTTAAATTAAATATACATTAATAGAATATAGACCCATGTCCCTCTCCCGCCGCTCCCACCCCTCCCACCCCTCCCGGTTCACCATTTCAGTCGGTTTTCTGATGCAGTCTTTCAGTTGTTGTTCTTTTAATATGCATCCCTCATCACAAGAAATATTAATAACTGGGTTATTGATGCTAGCATCCACATATGAGGGATACCATTCGACGTTTGTTTTTCTGTGATTGCGTTACTTCACTTAATATAATATCCTCCAGCTCCATCCATTTACCTGCAAAGTTCATGATATCATCCTTCTTTATTGCTGCATAGAACTCCATTGTGTACATGTACCACATTTTTTCTATCCACTCAGCAGTTGAGGGGCATTTGGGTTGGTTCCAGCTTTTTGCTATTGTGAACAGAGCTGCAATAAATATAGCTGTGCATGTATTTCTGCAGTAAGATGAGTCTTGTGGGTATATACCTAGGAGTGGTATGACTGGATCAAATGGCAAGCTCATTTTGAGTCTTCCAAGGGTTCTCCACACTGCTTTCCATAGTGGCTGTACCAGTTTACATTCCCACCAGCAATGGATGAGTGTTCCCCTTTCCCCGCAACCTCTCCAGCACTTGGTATCATTTGTTCTCTTGATCCTGGCCAGTCTTATCGGAGTGAGGTGATATCTTAGAGTGGTCTTAATTTGCATTTCCCTAACTATTAGTGACGTTGAACAGTTTTTAAGATGCTTCTCAGCCATCTCTAGCTCCTCCTCTGTGAAGTCTCTATTCAGCTCTTTGCTCCATCTTTTGAGTGATTCATTTGTTTTCTTTTTTCTTTGTTTTTTCAGTAGTTTGTATATTCTGGAAATTAATGCTTTGTCAGATGTATCTGCAGTAAAGGTTTCTTCCCACTCAGTGGGTTTTCTCTTTACTTCCTTTATTGTTTCTTTTGATGTACAGAAGCTTTTGAGTTTAATGAGGTCCCATTTGTCAATTATCGATCTTATTTCTTGTGCAGCTGCTGTCTGATTTAGGAAGTCTTTTCCTACACCTATGTCTTGTAGTCTGCTGCCAAGTTTTTCTTCTATTACCTCCAGAGTTTTGGGTTTCACGTTGAGGTCTTTAATCCATCTGGAATTGACTTTTGTGCAAGGCGAGAGGTAGGGGTTTAGCTTCATTCTTCTGCAAGTGGTGATCCAGTTTTGCCAGCACCACTTGTTGAAGATGCTGTCTTTCCTCCATTGTGTCTTCTTGGCCCCTTTATCAAATATGAGGTGGCTGAAGTTGTATGTGCTCAGGTTTGGGTCTTCAGTTTTATTCCATTGGTCAACTGATCTGTTTTTGTGCCAGTACCAAGCTGTTTTTATAACTATAGCCCTGTAGTATAGTTTTAAATCTGGTATAGAGATCCCCCCTGTATTGCTCTTTTCGCTCAGGGTTGCTCTGGCTATTCGGGGTCTCTTGTTTTTCCAAATGAAATTGAGGATTTTTTTTTCCAAACCTGTGAAGAAGCTCTTGGGGATTTTGATTGGGATTGCATTAAATCTGTATATGAGTTTAGGTAAAATGGACATTTTTACTATATTTATTTTCCCAATCCATGAGCATGGGAGGTTTGTCCATCTTCTGATGTCTTGTTCAATTTCCTTCTTCAGAGGTTTAAAGTTTTTGTTGTAGAGATCCTTGGTGTGTTTGGTTAGGTTTGTTCCTAGGTATTTTATTGTTTTTGAGGCTATTTTAAGTGGGAAGGTCTCCTTGTAGTCCTTCTTCAGTTGCTTATTGTTGGTGTAAAGAAAGGCTACTGATTTTTCTAGATTTATTTTGTATCCTGCCACTTTACTGAAGTTCTTAATCATTTCTAGGAGTTTACTGGTGGAGTTCTTAGCATCCCTTAAGTATACAATCATATCATCAGCAAAAAGGGATAGTTTAACTTCCTCTTTTCCTATTAGAACTCCTTTAATTTCCTTTTCTTGCCTTATTGCCCTAGCAAGGGTTTCAAGCACTATATTGAAGAGGAGTGGTGACAAAGGGCAGCCTTGCCTAGTTCCTACCCTTAAAGGGAATGCCGCTGTCGTTTCCCCATTTAGGATGATATTGGCTGTGGGTTTCCTGTATATGGCTTTGATTACATTAAGGAATGATCCCTCCAATCCAATTCTTTCCAGGACTTTAAACATGTAGGGATGTTGAATTTTGTCAAAGGCTTTCTCCGCATCAATTGAGATGATGGTGTGGTTTTTGTCTTTCAGTCCATTTATATGCTTGATGATGTTTATTGATTTTCGTATGTTGAACCATCCCTGCATCTCTGGTATAAATCCAACTTGGTCATGATGGATGATCTTCTTGATGTGTGTCTGTATGCGATTTGCCAGTATCCTGTTTAGAATTTTGGCATCTGTGTTCATTAGGGAGATGGGTCTATAGTTCTCCTTTTTGGTTGCATCTTTGCCTGGTTTTGGTATTAGTGTGATGCTGGCTTCATAGAAGGAATCTGGGAGAACTCCCTCCAATTGTATCCTTCTAAACAGCTTGAGTAGTAATGGTTGTAGGTCTTTTTGAAATATTTTATAGAATTCTGCTGTGAAACCATCTGGGCCTGGGCATTTTTTGTTTGGGAGGCTGCTTATTACATCATCAATTTCCTCATATATTATTGGACTGTTTAAGCTGTCGATCTCTTCTTGGTTCAGCTTTGGTGGTTCCCAGGTTTTCAGATATTCATCCATTTCTTCTAGGTTTTCAAATTTAGTAGAGTATAGGTTTTTGAAGTAATCTCTTATGGTTGTCTGGATCTTTTCATTGTCTGTTGTGATATTTCCCCTTTCATCACAGATTCTATTGATTTGGAGTTGTTCTTTTTTTCTTTTAGTTAACTGGGCTAGAGGTCTGTCTATCTTATTTATTCTCTCAAAGAACCAACTTTTTGATTGATTGATTTTTTGTATGGTTTTCTTTGTTTCTATTTCATTGATTTCTGCTCTGATTTTTGTTATTTCTTCTTGTCTGCTGCGTTTAGGGTTCATTTGTTGTTCTCTCTCAAGTACTTTAAGCCTCTGTGTTAGATCATTCACTTGTGCTCTTTCTGTTTTTTTAATGTAGGCACTTAGAGCTATAAACTTCCCTCTTAGGACTGCCTTTAAAGTGTCCCATAGGTTTTGCTGTGTTGTATTATCATTGTCATTCAGTTCCAGGAATGTTTTTATTTCTTTCTTTATTTCATCCCTGACCCATTCATTATTCAGTAGAGTGTTGTTTAGTCTCCATGTGTTCTTGTACGGTGTAGGGCTTATCCTGGTATTGATATTGAGCTTTATTGCACTGTGGTCTGATAGAATGCATGAAATTATTTCAATCTTTTTGTATTTTTTGAGTTTTTCCCTGTGTCCCAGTATATGGTCTATTTTGGAGAATGTTCCATGGGGTGCTGAGTAGAAAGTGTATTCTCTGGTGTTTGGGTGAAATATTCGATAGATGTCTGTGAGATCCAGTTGGTGTATTGTATCATTCAGTTCAGATGTCTCTTTGTTTATCTTTTGTCCTGTTGATCTGTCTAAAGGACTTAGTGGGGTATTAAAGTCCCCTACTATTACTGTGCTGGGGTTAATTTGAGCCTTGAAGTCCTGAAGAGTTGTCTTTACAAAGTTTGGTGCGCTGGCGTTTGGTGCATATATATTCATGATTGTGAGGTCTTCATCGTTAATTGTTCCTTTAATAAGGATGTAGTGGCCCTCTTTGTCTCTTTTGATTTCTTTTGCTTTGAAGTCTATTTTATCTGATACTAGAATAGCAACTCCTGCTTTCTTTTTGGTACCATTTGCTTGGAATATTTTCTTCCATCCCTTCACTTTAAGTTGGTGCCTGTCCTTGAAATTGAGATGGGTTTCTTGTAGACAGCATATAGATGGATTTTGTTTCCTAATCCATTCTCCCAGTCTATGCCTTTTGATTGGGGAGTTCAGCCCATTAATATTTAAGGTTATAATTGAAAGATGGATGTTGCTTCCTTTCACCTTATTATCCATTTGGACTTTTAGTCTCTGTTTCAGCTCCTATGATTATGTTTTTATTAGTTTCTTTCCCTAGGTGCTTGAGGATAGTTGCTCTTCTCTTCTGCCCTTTGAATTGCTTCAAGTATTTTCTGGAGAGTTGGTTTTCCGGAAATGTATTCTATCATCTTGCTTATGTCATGGAAGATTTTTCTCTCTCCTTCAAGTGTAATCGACATTTTTGCTGGGTAAAGTATTCTGGGTTGGCATCCATAGTCCTTTAACACTGGAAATGCTTTGCTCCATGTTCTTCTTGCTTTCATGGTTTGCGGCGAGAAGTCATTTGTGATTCTGATGGGTTTCCCTTTGTATGTGACTTGTTTTTCTCGCGTGGCCTTCAGAATTTTATCTTTGTTTTGGGCATCTAGCACTTTGACTATGATATGGCGTGGGGAGTTTCTTTTCTGATCTTGTCTATTTGGAGTTCTATGTGCTTCTTGTATTTGAATGGGTTTGTCTATTTTTAGTTTGGGGAAGTTTTCATCTATTATTGTGTTGAAGATATGCTCAATACTATTCTCTTGAGATTCTTCCCCTTCCTCTATTCCTATGATGCGGAGGTTTGATCTTTTCATAGTGTCCCATATTTCCTGGTTGTTCCACTTTTGTGTATTTTTAAATTTTTCATAATCTTTATTTGAGTTTTTTAGTTGCTCTGTGTTATCTTCCAGATCTGATATTCTTTGCTCAGCTTCCTCCATTCTATTTCTAAGGCTTTTTCCTTTCCTTTCTTCTTGATTGGACGAGTGTTCTATTTCCTTTTTCATTTCATCCTGTGATTTCTTTAATATATCAATTTCTTTTTTGAGTTTCTCAATCTCTTCTTCGTGCTCCTTACTTCGTTGGTTGGCTTCCTTTTTCAGTGTTTCTACTTCCTTAAGGTGTTTGTTTTTTTCTCTCTCTAGTTCTTTCTGGAGTTTGTCAATCCCTTCCTTTAGTTCTCTGAATTCTTCTTTATGCTCTTTAATTTCTCTGCATAGCTCTGCAATTATTCCTCTAAGGTCTGTTTCTGGGGTCACCTCCAAGGGGATCCCACTATATCTATCTCCTACAGGGTTGGTAGAGCTTGGTGTGGAATTATCCTGCACCTTTCCCATGTTGTCCCTTCGTCGTGTCCCTGGCATGTGGATTTCCGTTTTGTGATTCAAATCACAAATGCCTTTTCAGTGTGTTGAAGGGTGAAAGCTTCTTTTGTTTTGCTTACCTCCTTTTTGCGCTTTTTTTTTCTTCCTCTCCCCCTCCTTCTTTATGGAGTGTTGACTTGTCTAGGTTTTCAGGCTTTCACTTTTGTTTGTAGATTGGATATTGAAAGTCTAAGTCACTCTTCCCTCCCTCTTCTGAGAGTTCTCCTAATCCAGTCCACTGGATACTCTCTCTTCCTCAAATCCAATTGTTGGCGGGGGGGGGGGGGGATATGCCTGGCTTAGCCCACGCCCCGGCACCCGAGCGAGCCAGACCCAAGCTCAGGTCTGCTTCCGGCTGCGAGGGGGGAAGGGCGTCCCGGCGGGCTGAGGACCCGAACCTAGGCCCCGCCAGCCACCTGGCCCTCCGCCACCGACCAGAAATCAGTTGTCCAAAACCACAAAAGTCACTCTGCCCTAAGCCTTTTCCTGGCTAGAGCCGTGTCGGACGGCTCCAAGTGTTCCTAACAGGTCCGGACCTGGAGTCCAGACACATTGCC
This sequence comes from Rhizomys pruinosus, assembly GCA_009823505.1. Lineage (NCBI taxonomy): Eukaryota > Metazoa > Chordata > Mammalia > Rodentia > Spalacidae > Rhizomys > Rhizomys pruinosus. The sequence goes on along the minus strand of VZQC01007054.1, from coordinate 72,710 downwards.
CTTCTACGGCTGATTCAGCCACCCGAGCGACCCAGACCCAAGCTCAGGTCTGCTTCCGGCTGCGACGGGGGAAGGGCATCCCGGCGGGCTGAGGACCCGAACCTAGGCCCTGCCAGCCACCTGGCCCTCCGCCACAGACCAGAAATAAGTTGTCCAAAACCACAAAAGTCACTCTGCCCTAAGCCTTTACCTGGCTAGAGCCGTGTCGGACGGCTCCAAGTGTTCCTAACAGGTCCGGACCTGGAGTCCAGACACACCGCCCTTCTACAGCTGATTCAGCCACCCGAGCGAGCCAGACCCAAGCTCCGCATTGAAAATTTTTGTATGGGTTGGATAATTTGGAAAGGGAGTCAATGACAAACTGACATAGAAAAGGTGACAAATTTCACATTACTGTTGATATTTGGTGGTCCAGTTTTGTCAATAAATAATATTTAAAAATATAGTAGACATGGAATTGCAAATTTATATTGTGTGATATAATTACATATTTTTGTTTTGAGAATTATGTCAGTTTAGTTATTACAGTGCTTTCTATTTCTCTCTTTTTAATTTCCTAGACTGTGACTTTTATCTGTAGAAGTTCATTTAGGCACACTGAGGCTGTGGAAGAGTAATAGAAAAGTAATGGAGAAACCTCTTGGGGCTTGGATATGGGAGACGCTCAACATTAAGGCATGAATAACCAGCATGGCTGGCCCTCAGGGGAGGTGGGAAGCTCATTCTAGAAAATCAGCCGTTCCAAGACCAGAATCTGAAAATAACAGAGACATCCCCTGTCCCCTGTCCCCGACATAAGAGGCAAAGCTTCTGCCCTGTACAGCCTGGGATCTCAAGGATGTGGACTGTGAGGAATTAAATCACTCAGAGAATACCAAAGCTTCCAGCCAGCATCAGGAAGTCCTCCATGCTCTACTCTGCTACACCATCAGTCTCATGGGAGGGGACCAAAGCTTCAGGCTCATGGGAGGGGACCACAGCTCCCAGGTGGAGAGAACCAGTGCTCCAGCTACAGGGTGGAGTTAGAGATCCTGCTCACTGGGAGTAGGGTTATTGGGGGTGTTGGTGAGGAACACAGCTCTGCCTTACACAGAAGAAGACCATAGTTCCAAGTTCATGGGAGGGAAGCACACCTTCATGACAAAGGAGACCACAACTCTGCCTCACAGGAGGAGATCACATCTCTAGTTTACCTGAGGGACCACAGTCCAATTTCACAGGAAGGGACCACCTCTCCAGATTGGCAGGAGAAGACTACAGCACAGCTCACAAAAGGGAACTAAAACTCTGGCATACAGGAGGGGACCACAGCTAAAGGTTCACAAGAGGAAACTACAGGTCCAGCTCCAGGGAGAGGATTGCCAATTCAGGTTCCAAGGAAAAGACCTCAGGTACAGGTTCATAGAAGGAAATGAGAGTTCCAGGCTCACAGAGGGTGATGCAGCTCTGGTTCACAGGAGACAAGCACAGTTCTAGCTCACAAGATGGGAACACAGCTCCGGGCTCAGGTTCACAGGACAGGAACACAGCACCCAGTTCATGAGGAGGGAAGCAGCTTCAGGTCCATGGGAGACAAACACAGCTCCAGGCCCATGGGAGGGGCATCACTATTTCATTTACACTAGTTCATACTATTTTTGTATCTTCATTGCTCTCTCTATACAATTGTACTAGTGTTTAAGATGGAGCATTTCTGCTTTCTGTGCAGTAAACAAAGGCAACATTTACTTGCTGGTTTGAATTTCTTGCTAGAGCAACATTGGTATTGGAGAGAGATGGATGGCATGCTGTGTTGCTGTTGTTTTTCATGATCAAGATTTGGGTTGAAATTTTTGGTTGATAATTGGGGCCTTCGCATACTCTCTCCTGGTGGAGGAGAGGCAGGGAAGAGATATCTTACCTGGAGTGGTGTTTTGCCTACAGCTTCAGCAATGCCATCATGGCTCTTCAGCCATTTTCTTTCTTAATTGCCAAGTCTTTTCATGCCTGTCTCCAGCCTGTCACCTGGATGATGATGGTGGCCATCAGACCAAGGAGACCATGGGTACATGGATGATAATGATGATGGTGGCCATCAGACGACGGAGACCATGGGTACATGGATGATGATGATGGTGGTGGCCATCAGACCACGGATACCATGGGTACATGGATGATGATGGTGGTGGTGGCCATCAGACCACAGAGACCATGGCTACATGGATGATGATGATGATGATGGTGGTGGAGACCATGGGTACATGGATGATGATGGTGGTGGTGGCCATCAGACCATGGAGACCATGGGTACATGGATGATGATGATGGTGCCCATCAGACCACAGAGACCATGAGTACATGGATGATGATGATGGTGGCCATCAGACCACAGAGACCATGGGTACAGGGATGATGATGATGGTGGCCATCAGACCACAGAGACCATGGGTACAGGGATGATGATGATGGTGGCCATCAGACCACAGAGACCATGGGTACATGGATGATGATGATGCTGGCCATCAGACCACGGAGACCGTGGGTACATGGATGATGATGATGGTGGCCATCAGATCTCGGAGACCATGGGTACATGGATGATGATGGTGGTGATGGCCATCAGACCACAGAGATCATGGGTACATGGATGATGATGGTGGTGCCCAAAGGTTTCCAAATCTTCTACGTTGACTTCCATTCTTGAGTTTCTGTTTTCTCCATCCTTTATGTTTAGCGAGGCTTTCCTATGGTTTTTAACTGGTTTATTAAGTATTTTGATATCAGAATCATTTCAGTTTATTTTTTTTCAGCACTTAGATCTCTTGGTATCACTCAGATTGACTTTTTTTTTAAAGTAAATCTATTTCTTTTTTAAAATTTATTTATATATTTTCTATGCATATGAATGTACTGTCTGCATGCAGGTTTGTGTACCCGTGTCGTGCAAATGCTGAAGAGTTCAGAAGAGGGTGTCGGATTCCCCTGGAGCTGGAGTTTTCCTGAAATTGGAGTTACAGACTGTTCTCAGCTGCCATGTGGGTGCTGGGGATCGAACCTGGGTCCTCTGCAAGAGCAGTCGGCGCGCTTAACCGCTAGGCTATCTCTCCAGCCCCAGATTGACATTTTAATTTCATTTCATATGTGCCTTTATCTCTGTTGGCTTCGAGTTGTTTGACCGTAGCTGTAATCATTCTTTTCATTTCTTCCTCAGGAGGTTTGCCAGGTCATTTTCATTCAGGGGCCACTATTTTTTGGAGGAGACATGTCCTGTTAGTTTTTGTGTTGTTTCTATTCCTGCATTGGGATTTGCAGATTTGGAGTAAGTTTGTTGTCTGAGGTTACTTTTCTTTTCTTTTCATTCCCCCCTCCCATGATATGAAGTTTATAAGCCCAGTCTTACAGATCTTGTGCCTGTAATCAAACTGGTATGAGATCGAGAGTGCAACAGCACAGTCATATTCCAAAGGCACTCTCTACCCTCACTCCACTCCTTCCTCCAGGTCTTAAATTCTTTCCCACCTATCTTTATCATATTCCTTGGGCTTGGAGGAGTTGATATTGATGTCTCATTTATGTCTGAGCACTCAACCATCCCTTAGTCTCAGCACTTTGACTAGTTATGAGTCTCTAAAGTTAAAACTGATCATTACAAAAAGAAGCTTTTCTGATCAGTGCTGCTGGTAGCACTCATCTATGACCACGAGCATAATCACTTAAATCACAACTTGATGGGAACATTATGTTCCTTTAGCAAAATAATAGCAGTAACTTCTCTACTAGGGCCTATGACCTCCCCAGTTGTTTACAATAACACACACTTAAATACACAAAAACAGACACATTGAGCAATGTAATAGATTAAAAGACCCAGATATATGTCCTCACAACTGCAACCACTTGATTCTTGACAAAGGTGCCAAAAATACATTGGAGAAAAGTCATCATCTTTAACAAATGATGCAGAGAAAATTGAATATCTACCTGCAAAAGAATGAAACTTGATTCTTCTCTCTCACCTTGTGGGCAAATCAATTCCAAGTGGATCAAATGTCTCAATGCTGGACCAACAACTCTGAGACTTCTAGAAGAAAGAGTAGGGGGAATACTTCATGATAGAGGCTTAGGTAGTCGCTTTCTGAATAGAAATCAAGTTGCCCCCCCCCCAAAGACCAGTACTCAACAAGTAAAACTTCACAAAATTAAAAAGATTCTTCAAAAGAAATTGTTAATTGACTGAAGAGGCAGTTTACAGAACTGGGAAGTGGGCTTTGACCACTGCTCATACCACCAGATTAGTGATAACATTAGTTTTGATCAGAGGAGCTTCTTTTTGCAATGATCAGTGGTACAGGTGGACTCATAACTAGTCAAAGTGCTGAGAAAAAGGACTGTTCAGTGTTCACCCATAAAAGGATTATAAATCTCATCCCCTTCAAGGCTCAGGGAACATGACTGAGACTAAAGTCTAGAATATATAAGACACTCAAAAAACTAAACACCACACACACACACACACACACACATACACACAAACACACAAAGTTAAAAACTAGGCTGTGGAACAGAACAGAGTTCTCAAAAAGAACTAGAAGTGATTAAGAGATAAGTTTTGAAATGTTCATCATCCTTAGCCATCTGGGAAGTGAAAACTAAGACTACTTTGAGATTTCATCTTACCCAAGTTTGAATGGCTAACATTAAGAAAACAAAAGATAACAACTGCTGGCAAGGATGTAAGGAAGCGGTGCTTCATGCACTACTGGTGGGAGTAAAAATGATAGCGCTAATGAGGAAATCAGTGTAGAAGTTCCTCATGAAACTAGAAGTAGATCTACCATATGACCAACTATACAACTCCTGGGAATATGTTCAAATAATTCTATTTCCTACTACAGAGACACATGCTTATCCTTGTTTATAACTGTTCTATTTACAGAAGCAGCCTAGGTGTCCACCAATTGATAACTGGATAATGAAAGTATGGTAACTACATACAATGGAATTTCATTCAGCTGTAAGGAAAAATAAAATTTGTACGTAAATGGCTAAAGCTAGAAAACATTATACTGAATGAGATAACTCAGACCCAGAACAATAAACTTTGTATGTTCCCCCTTAGCATGTAAACTTTATATTTATGTGTTTACCTTGGGAAAATGTAGAATTCAGAAAACTAGAAAGGAACCATTTGTGGGATGGAGGAACAATGATTTTTAAGAGAAATCTAATAGAATACAGGTGATATGAAGGAGAAAATGGAGCAATGAGGAGAGATTTTAAGTGGGATGAAAGATGGGAAGCTGAAGAGGAGGGGCTGGGAGGAACAGTGACCAACACCAGAGACATTTAAAAATGCCGTATGAAATCTAACATTTTATAATATATAATATATATGTACAAACATATATATATATGTGTGAAATATACATACATGTGAGTATATATCCATATTTATGTATATGCATATATAGCCATATAACATAGTCTAATAGCAGTTTCACCACAAGGGGATTATACTCATCTCAGAAACCACTGGGTGTTAAATTAAAAGTCCAGTGTCAGGTGTGGGTACCTCCTCTAGTGTTATTGGTCAGATGCATCCAGAGATCCACAAATAGTACAGCCTATTGCCATTACATAGGTCCCCCACCAGAACTTCAGGGTAAGACATTTTACTATGGGCTAGAGAGACAGTTCAGCAGTTAAGAGCAACTTCTGCTCTTGTATAGGACCTGGGTTCAGTTCCCAGCATACACATAGTGGCTCACAATCACCTGTAACTCTAGTTGCATGGGATCCAACACCCTCTTCTGGCTTTCTTGGGCAGATGACTCTCATATGTTGCATGTGTATAATGCAGGCAAATACTCAAATATATAGCTTTTTATAAAATATCCTATTTCTGAAGGAATAACACACATTGGTCACAGGGCAAAGAGATATCAAGTGTCATAGTGTTCATAGCTTGGTAAGACTATGAAGACAGTATATAGCCAATATGTAAGTAGCAAAGGTTCTTTCTTTTATCATTTAGCTTGTATCTTCAAAGATTATTTCCTTTGAAGTAATTTGTGTGTGCTTCATTAGTAGGATCGAAAGGCTATATTATTCTGTTTAAATACCTATATATCTAATTGCATGTGCTTCATTAGTAGGATCGAAAGGTTATGCCTGGACAAGCTGGCAGCCCATGAAAGAAAACAGCCAGAATTGACTAGAGACCAAGACAACAGCTCCAGAGAAAGTAGACTGTTTTGCTTCTCATCAACCTGTGCCCCTTTTCTAAGCCTAGGGAACAATCTGCGGAAGAGGGGGCGCAGTAGAATGTAAGGGCTGCGACTGGGGTGAATAGTGAAACTATAACAATATAGACTGGACACTCATTTGATCAACTTGATTGAACATACAAGCCCCCCTTGCTGGATGGTGCGACCCATGAGCTGTGTGTGTTTGGGCACAACTGCTTGCAAATTGGCTTTACATGAAGGATGCTTGTACTCACAAATTATCACTTATTGTTAAAAAAAATAAAAACAAAACAAAAAAACAGAGAAAGATGCAGAAAAGTTATGGCAGAATGCATGATCTGGGATGGGTAGGGTGGGGTGGGGGGAAGGGAAGGGGATATATGCCTGAACTGAATTGGAAAATGATGTTTGAAATACACAAAGCATCAATAAAAAATATAATGTTTAATATGAAAAAAAACCTGTTTGTTATTCACACTCAGACTGGCTTTTGTTTTGTCCTTGTGTGTGTACTCTTATTTTTCTTTCTCTGCCATTTGACAGAACAGTCTTTATTTAGGTGCAGACCTCTTCCTACTAGAGTTTCTTAGCCTGGCTCCCCTTGCTCCCTGGCCAGATACAAACAGGTCACCTGTAAATAATAGAATAAAATTTCCTTGGGCAGAACTCTGAAGGGAAACAGCAGACCTGGTAACCACCTGAGTCCCTTTGTGTATTGCCAAAGCACTGTGTTCCACAGCACTGCCCAGACTGTAACTACACCTGAGATTACAATGGAAAAGTAGTGTTGTATGAGAGAGTTAACACACAAGCCAGCTCACTCCAGGAAGGGAATCTACAACACACCAAAATAACGAATGTGACCAGGTCCATTTTGATCAGTCAGTGGGCTGTTGGGGTTACTGACAGGGATGTGGGTGAGTGGTTACTTAAAGGAGCAGGAAAAGTGAAAACTCAACAGCTGCAACCCCAGAGCTCTCTGCACACCTTGTAGGCAACTGGGCAGTTCTGAGAGATCTCCCCTCTGTAGTTTAATGGTCAGTGTCGTATCTCCAATCTCCCATCCCCCAGAGCTGTTTACTCTTTCTACAGAGATGAGGATGTTTCAGTATGAAGGCAATAGGTAGTTGCTTTCTCTGGCTGGTAATTTCCAGGTGAGATTGTCATGCCTCAGTTTGGGGTCTCTGCTATTGGCACTTATGCTCCAGCCTGGTCTGTTCTTTTATGTTTTTCAGTAGTGAGAGTTCACTCTGAGATTCCCAGAGCTGAGTTTGTGGTGTGAATTCTGTAGGCCATTAGATAGGTGAGTTGCCAGACTGAGCTGGAAAGTGCCCGTGTTGGTGGCCACCCAGACATGTCTGAAGTTGCTGTGGACACAGCAGTGACCACTGAGTAAGATCATGGAGGAAAATTCACTAGTGTGAGGAGCAAGTGCTTGTCAGTGTGGCGCGGCTGGCCCCTTGGCTTCACTCACTCAGAAAAGGCTTCTTCTCTGCCATCTTAACTGGAAGGAAACATCTAAGAGCAGAAGCTGGAGGGGTAATTAAGGTTGTAATAGGTAACTAGGTAGACATTAGGTAGTAATAAATTCATTAGGATGGAGTATTCACGAGTGTATCCTGGTAGCTTTGTAAGAAAAGGAAGGGACCAGATACAGGCACATGCAGCCATTCTATTTCTTTCCAATTGCTGCTCTGTGCTGCCTTGAAAACATGCAGCGAGGGAGGCCATCACCCTCACCCACTCCCTTTACCTTGGTTTAGGACTATGAGCCAAGATAAGCCCGTTATATCTTACTAGTGCTGCTGCATTGTATTTCCAGCAAGAGAAAGCAGAAAGCAGGCGAATACAGGATTTCCTATACAATTTATAATCCTAAGGATTGGGGGGATTTTATAATTCAGTTGTAAGTGGTAACTGCCGATCATTATATCCATTTGCTGGGGCTAACTGACAAAGTATTAAGAAACAGAAGGCTGTATTTATATTGTATTTAATTTTCACTCACATTTCCAGAACTGCCATCCCTCCCCATACTTAATCCGATTAATTTAGAATACCCTGTAGCCAGAAACCAGTGCTCACTGTACTTGCTCTACAAAGCTCTCAACTTGTTTACCAATCTTATAAATAACTGTCAGAGAACCTCAACCTTGTGGGGTATTCATATTAATTATTGTAATGATGTCTCTTTTATGGCAATTGTATTTAATCATAGGGGGAAATCTTTTTCTTATGATAATTTGACAAAGTTTGAAATCACACTTGTCCCACATGGGAGAGCTGATGAAATCTCAGAACAGCTTTTGCTTATCTTGGGGTAATAGGTAAAGGGTAGCGCAGGAGTTACCCAAGAATTGGGGGATAATCTATGAGTGGGCTTTGGACTTCCCTTCTTTTGATCCTCCTTTTCAGTAGTCAGTAACTGGCACTTTTATCATTGAAATACAGATCTGTTTCCTTACTCTTTCACCCCTTATAGTCTGTAACCCCCCTTTCTACTCCTCCCTTATCTCATATTTATTTTCTCAGACTGTTTTCTAAACTCCTAGGTTTATGTCTTTAGTTAAATTCCCAATATTTTGCTGACTTCGAATGTGTTTATACCAGTCTCAGATATTTATTAACCTATTTTCACGTAAATTAAAGCTTATAGTATTTGATCTTTCTTTGGCATGCTATAGGAATGAGGAATAGGTTTTATTTCTCTCCTTATTGATTAATATGTGTTATCAGAAGCAATATGGAATGACCAAAATGTATGTGTCTATTTATTTATATAGTTATTTTGAACTACTTAAACAGAGAATTACAAAATGCTTGAATACCCAATAGTAAATTGAAAAAAGAAGCCATTATCTTCCACAGACCATTGTCCAGTAGATAAGAGAAGGATTTCTGACTGATGGCAGTGTTGGCAAGAATATCCACATCCTGCTCAGACTTTGTGTTTTATCAGTTCAGTGAAGCAGTCACAGATGCTGAGCATTCTTTTATTGTTGATCAACAAACTGTAGTAAAGCAGCAACACGAAGCAGGAATCTTGCTTGAAGAAAATTGGAAAGATTTGAGATTAAGGCATTCATACAAATTAAGTAAAAATATGAAATAATTGTTCAAAACTTTCATAGGTGATATGACTATGAGTGAAGTAGGTAGAAGTGTCCCAAAAGTTACACACCTTTAAGAAACTTTTTGATCAAATGAGGAATATGATGAGAAGTGTTCTATCACCATAACAGTTGTAGTCAGGTCTCTTCACCAGTTCTTGGGCTACTCACAATATATACCAAATAATTTGCTAATTGGTTGTTCAATTACTTTAATCCAAAAATTTTATAATCAGTTATCTGTGGTGTTCATATTTGAGAACATTCCTCTTCTCACAATAGAAACCCAGGTGTCTGCTGCAGTTCCATCCTTGGGCCACTTTTCCATGGAAAAGAAACATTACATCCTTCCTTCCCAGTGAGCTTGGCTCTTTAATCAAACATTTTCCATCTCTTGGTGGAGAGAATACCATGTGTCTCTTCTTCAGAAACAAAAAGTTAAGGCATGGTCACATCTCATAAATGCATTCTCAGATACTGTCCTTTGAAAGGAGTTGCCATTTTTCTAAATAAATTTATTTATCTACCTGATTCCAGTGTTCCCTCTCCTTGTAAGCATAAATACCATTTTATTTAACCTAACAATAACCTGCTGTGGGAGCAAATAATACCACATATCACCAACTTATTATAGCTCAATGGGGCCATAAAACATGAATAGTAGTCACTGAGTGCATTTACTAAGAGTGTTTCTAAAGATACTTTTCTTGTATGTTATTTTTATACCTCTTGCTTATTAAAGGATTATTGGATGCAGAGTGGAGGGGCCTGTAAATAAAGTGAGGAGAAAGCATTAGCTGACTTAGAGGCTCCATCCTTTAATTCTCCTTTTTTTTTTTTTTTTCTGGAGTGGCTAGCATTGTTGTTCACAAGACTTTTGATGATCTTCCTGTACAGATTCCCTACTCAGGGTGAATTCCATTGTCTCCTGCTGTGTTCTTTTGTTCTCCCTTGGTTAGCTTGTTCTTTCTACTCTTATTTTTTCATTATGGCAAATTGAATCTCCAGTCATTTTGGTGGGAGACGGTACCACAGTTTCTTCTTTCTTTCTGCCTAGGAGACCCAACTTCCATGTTAGATCAAGGATCTGAGGGCCCAAGATGACCACTGACACTGCTGCTGCCTTAGGAAGGATGGAAAGCTGGACTCACTGACATTATCTTCCCCCCTCTCTCTCCCTCCCTCCCTCCCTCCCTCCCTCCATTCCTTTCTCCACCTTCACCTGTAGCTCTCTTTCATTCAGAGCCACTTCTCTCTCTACTCTCACATCAGTAATCAGATTTCTTACCTGGATGCTCAGAGGTCTGAGAGGGAATGTTTCAAGAGGGTCCAGCAGAAGGTGCAAGGATTTTATTTTTCAGACTTGCAGCCAGACATTTCTGCCCTGATCCCATTGGTATTAAGTTCCTAAAGTTAGTCCTGATTCAAGGGGAGATGATTAGACTCCACATCTCAGTTGGGAGAATAGCATAGAATTTGCAGCAATTTTTAATTCTTCAATTTCCTTTTCTTATGTTAAGGAACTCTTAAAAGAATGAAAATTATCTTTGTACTATATACGGAAAGAATAATTAACTAGAGAGAGCCCCGAGCTAAAGATGAAAGAAGTCCAATTGTGCAAAGAAACAAAAAGCAGTAAAGTTCCAGGAAATATTGTGGAGGTAGTGCAGGCTTACATGGTGAGAGCTAGGGTCTGAAATCAGGTTCCACAGATATTCTCTCTCTCTCTCTCTCTCTCTCTCTCTCTCTCTCTCTCTCTCTCCCTCCCTCCCTCCCTCCATCTCATTCCACCTAAGATTTGAGGGCAGGATTTCTCATGGAAATTGCTGTTTTGCCTAGACTGACAGGCCGCTGAGCCCCTGGTAGCTCCCACTCTCTGCTCCCCAGCCCTGAGGTTATAGGGATAACTCCATGCCCAGCTTTTACAAGGGTGCTGTGACTCTGAGCTCTGACCTGTAGGCTTATACAGAAAGTACTTTATCCAATGAGCAATCTCCCTAGTTCTCATGCTCCTCAGATATCTTGAAAATGTCTTAAAACTAAGACTAATGACATCAATCATGGGCTGCCCAAATGTCTGAGGAATAATTTTGAGGTTTGTCATTGTGGCCAGCAGGAACCACAGTGACTCTGACCATACCCACCAGTGTGAGGAAGCCCAACCTGTCACTAAAGTTCAGATGGGTATCCCCACGCAGAACTCACTTTCCAAGCATTTGGTGAATTTTCCCTGCTCAAGGAACTCTAATGGATCTCTCACACCCTATCTTCTGGACGTTGGTACCATCTCAGGTTGACTTTCCTCCTCTTTGGAGAAGGATGTGATAAAAATTATAAGGATAAGCCAAGCATGGTGGCACATGCCTTTAATCCTAGCACTCAGGAAGCAGAGGCAGGTGGATCTCTGTGAGTTCAAGGCCAGCCTGATCTACAGAGTGAGTTCCAGCCCAGCTGGGGCTATAGGGAAATCCGGTCTCTAAATAAATAAATAAATAAATAAATAAATAAATAAATAAATAATGTTGGGAGCTGCGGAGTGCTGCGCCTCAAAGATGGCGCCGGTTTCCGCCTCCCACTTCCATGGGGGTGAGCGCTCCATGCAGCAAACATGTCCTTATTTGGTTTGGCTTTGCTGAAGCCCTCTGTTCCGCATAGAGATATCCTATCCTTGAGACCCACGTGGTGGAAGTCAATTGGTTGTGAAATGCCTTATAGGTGGTGAACCAGGAAGGGACAGTGAGAGAGCGGATGTAAGGTTACCCGAATAAACTGCTTGAGGAAGATTGCTCTCGTGTCGTGTCTTCTTTCGCTGGACGAACGGGGACGCGACAAGTGGTGGCCCAGTATGGGGATCCTTGCTTCTGATCAGAACCTCAAGCAGTCGGGGCGGTGCCGGAAAGTCCCCAGGTAAGGAGGGACGATAAAGGTCGTGGTGAGCGACAAGTCAAAGACTGCGGTAAAGCGGCAAGGATAAATTCGCTGTTTGGCGAATCAAAAGTGAAAGCTCGTGGATTTGCGAGTCAAGATCAGTAGATGGAAGTATATCTACTTCTTGCTGGGAGTCTGGTTGTTAGTTTTCTTTTCGGGGTGATTGTTTTCTTAGTATTCTGCAGGGCGTGTCCAAAAGGAGTTAACATGGTGAACTCACCGACCCACCCAATTTTTTATGCCCTCAAAGACTTGCTTAAGGCAAAGGGGCTAAAACTTAAAAAGGAAACATTGATTAATTTTTTGACAGAATGTGATCTTATTGCCCCCTGGTTCTTAGTGTCAGGGAGTTTGACAGTAACAAGCTGCGATAAATTGGGGAGAGATCTTGATTTTGAGTGGGAGCAAGGCATGCTTAAAGCTGGTATCCGCCCGATATGGAGGATGGTGCGTGCCTGTTTGGGGGATCACAAGTGCTGTCCAGCATTGGGAAGAGGGCGGCAGCCTTGGAGCAGTACAGAAGAAAGATCAAACCGGAGCTCGTCAAAAATTTTTTAGAAGAAGGAAATGACCCTCTTGAAAGTTCAGATTCAGCTCCGAGTGACTTGAGGACGCAGAGCAGGATATGTCATCTGATGAGTTGGAGAGTTTGTTAGAAAGCATGGAGCAAGTGAGGGTTAGCATACAGCTGGCAGGCCTGGGACCTCTGCTACTGCCAACGGTCCCGGGAGCCCCTCCGCCTTTTGCGGTACCTGGCACTTCGTTTCATCCGGAGTGCTGGAGGAAGGTAGCCACTCAAAATCCAGCTCTGTTTTCCCTTTTCTGATTTTGTGGCAAGAATGGTGGAAGCAGCAGGAAAAGTACTTGGTGACCCTGACACTGCCATGCCGTTTGTTAAACAATTGTTATTTGAACAATGTACAAAGGAGTGTAGGCAGGGAATAAACCCTTTACAAAATAAAATAAAGGCTTTGAAGTGTGGATGAAGTTCTGTTGGGCCTTAGTCGGCCCTCTTACCAATTCTGGGCTAGCGGCTGCAGTCATGAAAAATGGCAAAAAGGCAGATGGGAACAGGGCGGCGAGGATGCTTCCAATGTGGGGACCCCGGTCTAAACAAATGGTAATTATGGGGCCCGTGCAGCGGGGGCTTCTTCTGCCCTCAGCAATTCCAAGACACTGGCCCATTATAATTATGGACATAGAGGATTGCTTTTTTTTTTTTCCATTCCCCTTCACTCTCAAGGCACAGTAAGATTTGCTTTCACCGTCCCCTATAGTCATAACAGGTTTCAGACTTCTTAATGTCCTTTCAACTGATTTATGAAGTCCCAATATGTGTTAGTAGGAAAGATTAATCTCAGGTCAGCCGTCGGTTCTCTTCTGCGTACTTTACACGTGTTAATTCTCCAGAGAGAACACCCTTTCTTTGTTCCCTGCCCACTAGCTGAAGGGAATGATCAGTTGATTAAGGCATTCCAGCGCTCTGAGTGGTTTTCTCTCTCCCCTCAGGAAACTTGCAGCACATTTCATTCCCGCTTCGTGTTAATTCTACAATGCTTGCCTCCGATTTCACATCTCTCGAGCCGATGCTCACGATATTGTAAAAAAATGTCATCAATGTGCCCCACTTCAGCCGCAACAGTCCCTTGGGATTAATCCCAGAGGTCTCCTCCCATTCATGTCTCTGTTGATAATGCCTCAGGAATTACACTAAAGGAGTGCCTTCAAAAACAAAATGGGGGAATAGCCTCTGGCTCTTCTCCAAAGGAAAGACTTGCGATTTGCCTCCTTTATATTAACTTTTTAAATTTAGATAAGCAGGGGAGGTCAGCTGTGGACAGGCACACACAAACAGACAACACTTCAAAATGGCTTGTAATGTGGAAAGACATAATTACAGGAAAATGGTATGGCCAGGACCCGGTCCTAACATGGGTGAGAGGAGCTGTCTGTGTTTTTCCTCAGGATTATCAACAACCTCTTTGGATCCCAGAAATGCTCACCTGAGTGGTTCAGATGTGGAAGTGTGGGATAATCGTGATGATGGTGCCATGGACCATGGCGATGACGGAAGAGCTTCATTGGGGCTGACGACAGTGTTCCCTAAACCTATCCCAGTCACCCAATTCAGTGCAAGTATTCCCCAGCTTTTTTACAACCAATGATAAAATAGAGGTCTCTTCTTTTTTTTTACCATTAGATGACAAGAGACCATACACCTGCCCCTAAACGGATTACTGTACTTCCAACTGATTACTAACATAACCCAGGACAGTGATTGTGTACATATGCATAACAAGACAGGAGGCTGGTTTGATGCAACCCCTCTGGGGACCAGCCGGTCCAATGCTACATGGTTCAGGGGAGCTTGGCATTTTAAAACCGTGCCTGTATGCGTATGGCCCCCCTTTATGTTCCTTGTATATCAATGGAAACTATGAAAGAAATAATGTCACCTGTGTCAACAGGATTTGTTTCTATGCTTTATGCTGGAAATGCTACCCTTTCCTTTAGCGGTGGATCTTCGCATGGCAAATCGCAGCTATCAGCTGCCTGTGCTACAGCTGTGGCAGTTTTGCTGATGTCAACTGTTCAGACAGGTCTGCATTTAACAGTTTGTCGGCTGGTGTTGCTGAGCTATGACCAATCACCAGAATACTTATAATATTTCAAAACAGCTTATGTCACTCAATTAAAGGGTTGATTTTGTGCATGATCAGTCTACGTGCTTATACAGATAGCCAATTAGGATGTGAATTTAACATTCAGGCCTTGGCTAACTAGTTATTCATTATAATAACTTTTCCCATGCTGCAAAATCTATCTAAAACAACTTTTCTAGCTATCTTCTAGGAAACTGGTCTGAGCAGTTTGAATGATTGGTGACCCAACTAAGAGTGGGAATAGTGACAGTGAATTCAACGCAAGTGGACCTGGACCTTGCCATTCGTGATCTGTCATCCTGGATCTCAACAGCCATGAATCGTCTCAAGGAATGGGCGGGGTTGGGATCCTTGGCATGCGTAACGTTATTCGTATCTTTCCTCTTCCTTGGTGTCTTTGTAAAATGAGAGTATCTTGACAGCGGAACATTCTTTACTAGCACAGTTTTTGCTGCCATTGAAGATGAACATTCCCCACAAGCTTGGCTTCTCAATTATGCAAAAATCTTAAGGTCGTGTCGCCCCTGAATGTCTTCACAATCCTACTCAGAGATGGGCAACTTTCCTTCTACCTAGGCATGAGACCCTCAGGGCGAATGGGGTATCCTATGATGGGTTTAATGAAGGAATGATCCTAAGCAGGGGGATTGTTGAATTCAGCCTCTGCGGCCTCAGGAGACCATGCTTATTAAAACAAAAAGGGGGGGAACTGTTGGGAGCTGTGGAGTGCCGCGCCTCAAAGATGGCGCCGGTTTCCGCCTCCCACCCCCACGGGGGTGAGCGCTCCATGCAGCAAACATGTCCTTATTTGGTTTGGCTTTGCTGAAGCCCTCTGTTCCGCATAGAGATATCCTATCCTTGAGACCCACGTGGTGGAAGTCGATTGGTTGTGACATGCCTTATAGGTGGTGAACCAGGAAGGGAGAGGAAGAGAGCGGATGTAAGGTTACCCGAATAAACTGCTCGAGGAAGATCGCTCTCGTGTCGTGTCTTCTTTCGCTGGACGAACGGGGACGTAACAAATAAATAAATAAATAAATAAATAAATAAATAAATAAATAAATAAATAAAGAAAGAAAGAAATAAATAAAAAGGAAAAAAATGGAATAGAAAAATGATTTTATTTGTCAAGCCCTCAGTGTCTTTTCTCATTCTTGCTAAATGTGCTGCCCCAGAAGAGGAATAGAATGCCTATCTTCCATCGAAGAAAGTTTCTCAGTGGTTGTGACAATGATCTGCATGACTTCTCTTGAGACCCTCTGTGAGGAAGCTAAATGTCTATGAGTCCATAATTGACAAAATTTTATGTGGCCATAAAATATCAACTCAAGAATAAGCAAGAAAATATTCTCAGAAATAAAAACAATGTCCTTTACTTCACTGATAATATTGTCTGATCTAATATGTCAAATAGTACTCATTTAATCACTTTGAACTAAGGATTCCAGCTCACATTCCTTCATTAAATTTAAAATATTCTCTGTAACAATAGACTTTATTTACTCTGCCCAAGGAATTAATCACTAATTGCTCAGTTTTTCCCCATAGTAAATAAATATTTTATTTTTAAAAACCCAATGGTCAAAATATTTTGAAAAATGAATTATATTGATCTTCTACAATGTTTTCATTAAAAATATTTTCATTTAACTTCCATTATTCCTTCAAGGCATTAGCCATGATAGATCTAGTTTTAATGGTTTCTCAGGTGATGCCTGTAACTGGTTTATATTAACGTTCTGTCATCAGCCAAATAAATAGCTTCTCCTTAGTATAGTTTGTTTTTCTATAGTTAATATCACATCCATAAATGCATTTCTCAAAGTTCAGAATTAGGTACTTTTTAATACTCAAAAGTAGAGCAAGTGGAAATTTATAGGACATTTATCAACAGTCCATAATTTCACACAAAAGTCAATTATAAGAGAATTTATTATTATATCCTAGATTTGGGTATGTGTCCTTCAAGTAACCTGAACACAGTTCTGAAGCTATGTTCAACAGGGCTCTTCCTTCCCTTCATTATCAAGGCAGGGATGTTCCTGGTTGTCATTGTGAAGAAGAGGTTAAAAATTTGGACAAAGACACAAAGGAAAGACTTAGAAATTATATTTTTGAGTCTAAAACATCACTAAAAACATTTTAAAATCTAGAGTTTTCTATATTTGTATCTATATTTCTGTCACAAACAGTGATAGCCGTCCTCTCTTTCTCTTCTCACCACTGGAGCAAGCATGGCACTCAGGCCTGTGCATGATGATTGTTTAGGAAGATAACTTGTTGCAGATTTCAGTTCTTAAGTCCCAAGCAAATACTTGCTATCTAGACTAGTGACTCCATTATATAAGACATGGAATGGGGGTTGGGGGGGATGTTTTTTAGGACATTTTCTCTATGCCCTATGTTGTGGCCATGAACAAGTCTGTCTCCTCATGGTCCTTGCACAAAACATGATCTGAATGGGACAGGCATTGTCTAAAAGCCTGTTACTGTAAAATTGGCTCAAAATCCCAAGATCCCAACCCTTAAATCTGCTGGCTTTGAATCTGAGTCATCTATCTCTTTAAACATTGGTTTCTGTGTTTCTCTTTCACTTTACTTCTTCTTTTTCTACACATGTAACTAGACTGCAGTTTTCAGCACAGACTGTCCACAGAAATGTTCTTTTGTTCACACCTACTTCCAAAGCCTCTCTAAGGCCAAATTGGCAATTTCAGATGCAGACTAAATATCTTTTCTATTCCTCCTTTCCCACCCCAGGTCTATGGTGTCCTACTTGTGTTGTTCTACCCAAGGAGACAATGGTGATGCCAGTTCAAGCTCTAGAGTACCTAGGGGACATCCTGGGACACCCCACCCCCGCCATGACCACTACGGCTCTGTATGCTTTATCATATTTCATCTCCAAACAGATCAAAATTCTTTGTAAGGTCCTGGGGACTAAACTCAGCCCCTCCTTCCTAATACACAAATCTACCCTTCAGCATTTTTTTTCTAAATCATGTATTAGTGCCTTGAGATTTGAGACTTATATGTTGGTGTGTCATAGAGGGTATGTAGAAGGTATTTCCAGAGGATGATTCACTGAGAAGGAAAGATCCCACCCCGGATGTGGGCAGCATCCATGGGCTGAGAGTCTAGATGGAATGAAAGAAGAAAAACAGAATAGTTTTCCTTTGTCCATGTCCACAGTGTTATAAAATTCTGCTCTGCCATGGCCTTCTTGCCACAAATCCCCTCAAACTATGAGTCAAAATGAATCCTTTCTTCTTTCATGTGCTTCTGCCAGGCATTTTGGTCATTTTGGTTAGCAGTGAAAAACTAACTAACACATATCCTTATATTCTGAGACAAGTTAGACCCTTTCAAAGGAAGCTGTATACACAGAAGTGTGTAACAAAGGAAATATGGCAATATTCATAAAAATGAGCAGATGTTTTCTTCCATTGTTATCTGGAAATCATCAGCCTTGAGTCCAGCTTGTTAAATAAGTGGAAAGAATGCAACAAGGCCCCACGGACAAGTGACTCAGGTCCAATGATGTGTGTGAGAAGTTAGCACAGAGCATCTTATCCTCTTCATCCTTACCATTGCCAAGATAACAGTCTTTTTTTAAAAAAAAAAAAAAAGCACTTCTGAGTACTGAGAAATGAAAACTTTCAACTTCTTAGCTCAAGGAGGCAGGACAAAGAGGACATAAAGAGAAGAAATGTGAATGGCTGGCTCTCTGAAAACACTAACTAAACGGGCTGATTATTGTTCATGCCCTCCCCCACACATGCTGTGACTGTCACTGATTAATCATACCTAATAAGGTATTTCCAAAAGCAAAGTGATTAATTACAGCTCACAGTGACAGCCGCCACGGCAGTGGCCATCACTCTGCTGGGCCCTGCTGAGTGGGCTGGTGTCTATGATTATGTCTGACAGCTGTCAGCCTTGCAAAGATGCAGGTGATGGAACATAGTCTCTACCCAAAATGCAGAGTCTTTCAAAAATGCTTTAAATTTTTTTTAAAGTAATTTAACCTGGCTCAAGCAGTGTTTTACAAAATTTCATGATTTCATGTCTCCAAGTTTTCCCATATGATAAGAATGTATCTTATTAAAAAATAGTTCCCATATAAGTATTCTAATAAATTATCTAATGCCGAGTACATTTTTAAGGTAGACATGAAAAATTCTTCTTGAAAACTCTGTCTAAATTAATTCACATTATCAAAATTAGAATTTACAATGCAGAGATATATCTCTTTTTATGGGTGTATACACACAAACATCAAGCTTTTTACATTACAAATTAATGTATAAGAATCACTAGAAAACTATATCGTCTTCTGTTCACAAGTCAGTCAAAGTTCCAATGCAGTGACAGCTGACCATTAAACTCTAGGCCAGTGAGTATGTGATTGCATAGGCTGCCAACCCTGTATGGAAGTCTACATCAAGCACTAGTGTTGGCCCTGCTACTAACAAATGCACACAAAGATACTGTAGCACAGAAATGATGGTGCTTCTTGCTAAAGTACCCCAAGAACACAGTATGAGTACTCAAACAATAACACAAGTCTCATAATTCTAGCTTGCTGCTTATCAGATTTCCTCTCCAAATCAAACTCCGATTTCAACAAATGGCACAGACATTTATGGCCAATATATCCTGCTTCCCCTCAAAACATCATCTCTGGAGTCAGTTCCAAGAATGTAATTGTATGAGACAAACAACAACTGTTGCTTTTGTGAACTACTTTTCTGCTCCACTCAAAGATCAAAACAACACAGCATTGGTGAAACGAGAAATCTCATAAAGCACAGCTCCTTCCCTTTCACAGTGTGGGGGAGAGATGCAATTAATGAAAACGAAGTAGCTCCAGATCCCAGTAGCATTTGACACCCAAAGTAATAACTACCTTTATGAATATGAGAGGTGGTTCTCAGAGCATCTGGAGACAGGTTCACTCCACCGATTACATTGTCAAACAGCAGATTTCATACCACTGAACATGTTTTATTTCTGGACACATGGGAGAGGGGCACTGGAGGAAATGTAGAAGGCAGAAAAAATCTTACATCTCACCACAGGTTCGTAGAGCAATAAAGGTGATCTGGCCCAGAAGCTAGCCCTGAGAACAACAGAAAATCAGAAAAGCATCCATACTTGGAGAAGACTTGCACATGGACTCAGTCTAAGCAACATCTTGAAACATAGCCAATTCATTGGAAGGTATGGATTTCCTGGAACCACTGGGAAGTTGTCCATCTCTCATTCTTTGATACATTTGCTAAATATTAGTGTGTCAAATCATGTGCTAAGCCACACACTCATAATAGATGTGTTCCTGTACATCATATATGCGTGTAAATCCAACGTAATTGTCATGTCCTCCTACGTCATAACTCTACAAATTTTCTCTATCCTTGTATCAGTTACTCTTCTTGTTGTGACCAAATTACCTGACAAATAATCTTAAAGAAGGAAGGGTTTCTTTTATATCACTGGGCTGTCCATTCATGATGAAGAGGGCATGGCTGGTCACCTGTAGGAAGCAGAAGAGAGATGATTTCAGATGCTCACCTGGCTTGACTCTTCGAATTCTGTCTGAGACTTCAGCTCATGTGATGTTACCACTCACACTGAAGGGAAGTCTTCTTCCACAGTTGAATTTTTCTAGAAACAGCCTTATAGACACACCCAGAGGAATTTTTCCATGGTGATTCTAAATCCAGTCAGCTGGCAGTAGAGATGAACCATTCCTCTCATTATTCATATCAGAAATTTAAGACTGTAGGGAAGAGAATTTTATAAGGTATCTATTAAGCAGGGAAGACACCTTGGGATATCAATAATATTATTTACAATACTGGATGATAGTAATTTTATTTTTTTTTAGTGCTAAGGATGGAGTACAGAACTCACATGTGCTAGCCAAACTGTGTGTCACTGAAGTACAACTCATCCTTTTAAACTGATGAATAAACATAAAAAAAAAAGCCCTGAACGCTGGTTTCCGTGGTCCTAACCAAACCCTCGGTCTCCATCATTTCAGCTAAAGGGTACAATAGGCATTTGCTGGACCATAGCTATTTCTTGATTTTTAAACTCAAAAGTACTGTATTTTTAATTCTTCCTACTTATTGGATTAAAATATAAGAATTGACAATGTATCTGCAATATGTAGTTACCAGATCAAGGTAACATACCACTTACATCTCCTTATGCATTCTATTATTCCTTTGTATTAGGAAACCTTAAAATCTTTCCCTCTAATCTTTATAAAATACAGCCCCAAATTTTGCCAACTGTAATTAGCTTACTGTTCTATAGATCTGTAGGCTTATTCTTTCTAACTGAATTTTGTTACTCATTATCTGACCTTATTCTCTCCTGCTCCCTCTACTGGCCAAGATTCTTGTATCTCATCTGCTCTTTAGTATAACTCCTGTTTGGCCTGAGAACATGAAGTATTTCTGTTTCCAAGCACAGTCATTTCTAACCAAGTGTTTTTTTTTTTTTTATTTATTTTTTTATTGATGCTTTGTGCATTTCACACATCATCCTCCAACTCAGTTCAGGCATATTCCCCCCTCCCCCTCCTCCCCACACCCACCCCAACCGAGATCAATGCATTCTGCCATTACTGTCCTGCATTTTCTCTCAGTTTTTTTTTCAATTTTATTTTAGTAATAGTGATAATCCTGAGTAACAAACATCCTGCATCAAACAATCTGCAGGCTGCCATGCCGAAACCCCCACACACAGCCCCACCCTCCAGCATGTGGTGAGGGGTTGTATGCTCAACCAGGTTGATCAAATGAAGGTCCAGACTACACCGCTGTAGTTTCACCATTCAGCCAATCGCAGCCCTTGCATTCTGCCACGCCCCTCTTCTGCAGATTATTTCACCGGGCTTAAGAAAAAGGGGTCAAACACAAGGATGAGAAGCAGAATAGTCCACTCTCTCTGGAGCTTGTTGTCTTGGACTCTGCTCAACTCTGGCTGTCTCCTTTCATGAGCTGACAGTATGTCCAGGAATAAACTTTCGAACCTACTAATGAAACACAAGTGGCAGGGCGCGGAATGAGTGGTATGTATGAAGTAGATCACGACGTTTGATTAGTGTGCAAAGAAAATGTCAATAGTCTGAGCAGTTATAACGAATAGTGTCAGCAGGAGGTAGGAGTCTACCTTTGGTTAGAGGACAGCATAAAGTGTGGAGTGGTAGGAAGTGATTACTTTGGATATGGATGCGATCTGATTATCATGTTGTTTGCAAGACTAGTAGTGGAAGGTAATTGAGCAGGAGGTCTTAACACTGAGAGTGGCCTGATAATGGAGTAATCGTCGCGATGATACGACGTGTCAGAGAAATGGTGGAGAGTAGGACATGTAGTGGCCAGATGGCAGACCCATACGGGGTGGGTTATAGTGTCCTGCGCCAAAGCGAGAGAGGGCGCCAAGCAGACAGCTAAGGTTATAAGTGATGTTCATTGGGCAGTGAGATACAGTGCATACATGGCTACTCTGCTGCAACAGTGATTTTCGGGCTAGGTGATGTGTAGCTGTGGTGCTGATGGTGGAGTCTTGCTTGACTCAAGGAGACCTATTTGCTTTATTGGTTTAGTGGCCTTTGGTAACACTCCTGGTGTTCCAGAGGCCATCTCTGTACACTTGCATGTGTGGGTCTCAATACATCTTTCCCATGTTAACGTCAGGTCTTCAGCAGCAGGGCCTTATCGCCCCTCTTCTTGCAGGTATCCCAGTTTAGAGGCAAGGAGCTTTCCTTTTGTGGGGCCTTAGATCCCCTGGCCAACTCTCCTGGTAGAATAATCCATTACTGATGTCAGAGCTCCTGTATTGATATATTTTGCTTAAGTGCATGTTTAAGGATTTAGTGTTATATTTGGTTCTGAACAGAGAAATCCTTTTACAGTTCTTATGTCTATTAGTCAATTAAAAGAAGGCAGTTTTACCGTTTTATAAGAGATTACCTCTATAATAGCTGTCTCCAATTTACAGTTGGTAGAGCGACCTCATCATCATCATATTTCTCCTTGTTCTGGGGGGGGAGGCAAGAAAATCTCTCCTGATAAAACCTTGCAGCACCTAGAAGGTAAGTTTCATTAGGATCATTATAAATAGTTGTTTACATGTAGGGGCCACAGAGGGTTTGATGTTTATTGGCAATCTGCGGCTTTTCTTCCTTTCGATGTTCAGACGGGTCAACATTTCAGTTGGCACTTTTGGTAATCCTCTCAATGTCAACTGCAAAGCTGTATCTTTCCTTTCTCAGCCATTAATTGGTGACATTTTGTCCTGTTGGAACAAAAAATCTTTCCCATAGTTAGTTTAAGATTGACTTGCAAGGTTTTTGACGAGAAGGTTTCATGTCTATCTGTACCCCCCTTTTTTTTTAACCCATGAGTCTCCAGAGGACCGTTGTATTATACATAACAATAGGTGGAATCAAGGCTAAGATTTCATCAAATTTACCCATGTTGTTTTGGGTGACTAATATGATTAACTTGGGGAGCAAACTTAATTTTTTGATGTTAAATCATCTTAAAGAGAATGCTGCAAGGTGATACTGTACAAACAGAGAAATATAGAGAACATTTGTATGTGCCAAATCCAGAGTTATTTCTCTACAAATTTTATGTAAAACAAATGTGGACAACAGCGATTTATATCTCCATTTAACTCGGATGCATTACCTGTTTTTATCAGAGTCTGTTAAACCAATGTTGTTTAATATACACATATTTACTTTTACTAAAATCCTATAACACCATGTATCCGTGTAGACAGTGTCAGGCAAAACTGGGTACTTGTTGAACTCACGTCAATAAATATGCATTAATCGAGATATACACCCGTGTCCCTCACCCATCCCTCCCCCTTCCCAATTCACCATTTCGTCGTTTTCTGATGCAGTCTTCTGCTGTTGTTCTTTTTCTATGCATCTCTCTCCACAAGAAATATTTCTATCTGGGTTATTGGTACTAGCATCCACATATGAGGGACACCATTTATCGTTTGTTTTTCGTGGGACTGTGTTACTTCACTTAACATATTGTTTCTAGTTCCATCCATTTACCTGCCAAAGTTCATGATGTTGTCCCTCTTTACGACTTCATAGAACTCCATTGTATACATGTACCCACATTTTCTCTATCCACGCTCAGTTGAGGGCACCTGGGTGGTTCCAGCTTTTTGCTATTGTGAACAGAGCTGCAATAAACATAGCTTGTGCATGTATCTTTGCAGTAAGATGTGTCTTGTGGGTATTATACCCAGGAGTGGTATGACTGGGTCAAATGGAAGGCTCGTTATGAGTCTTCTAGGTTCTCTCCACACTGCTTTCCATAGTGGCGTACAAGTTTACATTCCCACCAGCAATGGATGAGTGTTCCCTTTCTCCACAACCTCTCCGCATTCGTATCATTTGTGTTCTTGATCCTAGCAGTCTTATGGAGAGTGAGGTGATATCTAAAGTGGTTTAATTTGCATTTCCTTAATTTCAGAGGAGTGCTGAACATCTTCTTAGAGATGTTCTCGGCCATCTTATTTCCTCCTGTGTGAAGTCTCTATTCAGATCTTTGCTCCATCTGTCTAGGTTAGGTCATTTGTTTCTTTCCTCACTTTGTGCTTTGGTGAGCTCTTGTATACTCTGTGTGCGATTAATTGCTTTGTCATGTGACAGTGTTCTGCAGTGAAGGTTTTTCCTAGCCCACTCTGTGGGTTTTTTCTGTAACTTCCTATATTAATATTTGATGTACAGAAGCTTTTTGAATTTAAGGAGGTCCCGATTTGTCAATTGTACATCTTATTTTATTTGTGCAGCTGTGTCTGATTAGGAAGTCTTTTCCTACAGCTCTGTCTTGTAGTTGTGCTGCCAAGTTTCTCTTCTTTTTTTTATTTTTTTTTTTTTATTGTAGTGAGTCTACTGTCTGATGCAAGGCTGCCTGCACGCCGCTGGTCGTTGCAATGCCCGCGGAGGTCAGAAAGAGGGTGTCGGATTCCCCCTGGAACTGGGAGTTCTCCTGAATCTGGATGTTACAGATAGGTTCTAGCCGCCATGATGGTGCTGGGATCGAACGGGTCCTCTGTAAGAGCTTCGGTGTCCTAACCGCTGGCACATCCCTCAGTCCCCCAAGTTTCTCTTTACTATCACGCTCCAGAGTTCTGGTTTCACTTAGTTTAGTATTTGTCTATCTGAGAGTTAACTTTTGTCAAGGTGAGTTGTAGGGGTATTATTTATTCTTCTACAAGTGTGATCATTTTGCAAGCACCACTTGCCTGAAGATACTGATCTTTCCTCCATTGTGTCTTCTTGGCCCCTTGGCAAATGAGCAAATTGATGGATCAGAGTTTGGACTTCAATATTTCATTGCTCATATCTGTTTTTTTCCATGCAACTGGTCTTGTTTTTTGCCGTACCAGGGATGTTTTATGAATATAAGCCCTGTAGTAAGTTTGATCTTGTAATAGCGGATCCCCGCCCTGTATTGTCTCTTTTACAACTCAGGGTTGCTTTGGCTATTCGAGGTTTTTTTTTTCCAACTGAATTTGAGGAATTTGTTTTTTCCAAGCCTGTGAAGAACTCTTGGGGGATTTTTGATGGGGAACTTGAATTAAATCTGTACACGGTTTGGGTAGGATGGACATTTTGCTACATTTAGTTTTCCCAATCCATTGAGCATGGGATTGTTTGTCCATTTCTGATGTCTTCCTCAATTTCCTTTTTCAGGGGTTAAAACTTTCTGTTTGTAGAGATCCTCTGGTGTTCTGGTTAGGTTTGTTCCTAGGTATTTTCATTGTTTTTTGAGCTAATGTGATTGGGAGGTACTCCTTGTAGTTTCCTTTTCATGTTGCTTGTTGTTGTGTAAAGAAATGGCTACTGATTTTTCTGTGATTTATTTGTATCCTGCTACATTACCAAACTTTTATCATTTCTAGGAGTTTTCTGTGGAGTTTTAGCATCCCTTAGGTAGACAAAATTATCATCAGCAAACAGGGATAGCTGATTCCTCTTTTCCAATTAGAACTCCTTTATTTCCTTTTCTTGCCTTATTGCCCTAGCAAGGGTCCAGACATTGGAAAGGAGTGGTGAGGGGGCAGCCTTGCCGAGTTCCTACCTTTAAGGGGAATTCTTCTCATTTCCCCATTTAGGATGATATTGGTTGTGGGTTTCCTGTATATGGCTTTGATTACATTGAGGAATGATCCCTTCAGACCAATTCCCTCCAGGACTTTAAACTGAAAGGATGCTGGATTTTTGTCAAGGTTTCTCCATCAATTGAGATGATGGTGTGGTTTTGTTCCTCACTCCATTGATATGTTTGATGATGTTTATTGATTTCATATGTTGAAAACTCCCTGCATCTTGGTATGAATCCAACTTGGTATGGGTGGGATGATTTTCTTGATGTAGTCTGTATGCGGTTTGCCAGATCCTGTTAGGTTTTGGCATCTGTTGTTATTAGGGAGATGGGTCTATAGTCTCTCCTTTTTGGTGTATCTTTCCCTGGTTTTGTAGCTAGCGTAATGCTGGCTTCATAGAAGGATTCTGGGAGAGTCCTTTCCTTGTATACTATCTTTTTTGATAATTTGAGTATAATGGTGTAGTCTTTAAATGTTATAGAATTCTCCATAAAACCATCTGGGACTGGGCATTCTTTTGGTTGGGAGGCGCTTATTACATCTTCATTTCTTCCCTGTCTATTGGTCGTGTTTAGACTGTCGATCTCTTCTTGGTTGAGTTTGGGGATTCCCAGGATTTAGATATTCATCATTCCATTTTCTCTAGTTTTCAAACTTAGTAGAAGTATAAGTTTTTTGAGATAGTTCCGTATGATTGTCTTGGATCTTTTATGTGTCTTTGTGATATTTCCCCTTCATCACAGATCTTTATTGATTGGAGTTGTTCTCCTTTCTTTTGGTTAACTGGGCTAGAGGGTCTGTCTATCTGTTTATTCTCTCAAAGAACCAACTTTTGGATTCATGATTTTTTGTATGGTTTTCTTTTTTCTATTTCATTATCTCTGCTCTGATTTTTGGTTATTTCTTCTTGTCTGCCGCTTTAAGGTTCATTTGTTAGGTTTGTTTGTTGTCTCTCAAGTATTTTAGCTGCAGTGTTAGATCATTACTTGTGCTCTTTTGTTTTTTAATGTAGGCACTTGAGCTATAAACTTCCTCTTAGGATGCTTTTAAGTGTCCCATAGATTTTGCCTGTGTTGTTTTATCATTGTCATTCAGTTCCAGGACATGTTTTAATTTCTTTCTTATTTCTTCCTTGACCCACTCATTATTCAGGAGGGTGTCTCCATGTGTTCCTGTTTTTCTGGTTTATTGAGGTTTTTTGCTGTAGTGTGATTATAGATTGTCTGTATTGTGTTCGCTGTGAGTTGAGTTGTTTTCTGTTTTTTTTGATTTTTTCTTTATTTTTTTGTGTATATTGTTTTTTATCTTTCGTGTATGTGTTTGTGTATCTTTGAGTAGTAGTTATTAGTTTTTGAGTGTGCTGCTGTTGCAAGTGGTATTCTCTGTGTTGTTTGGTGAAATATTCGATAGATGTCTGTGAGGTCCATTTGGTGTATTGTCTCATTTAGTTCAGGATGTCTCTCTTGTTTATCTTTGTCCTGTTGATCTGTCTAGGGGATTATGGGGTATTGAAGTCCCTAGTATTAGGGCGCTGGGGTTAATGCTGTGTCTTTGAGATCCTGAAGAATTTCTTTATTAAAGTCTGGTGCACCGGTGTTTGGTGAATATGTTTATGATTGTGAAATCTTCTCATTATTGTTCCTTTAATAAGTATGTAATGGCCCTCTTGTCTCTTTGATTTCTTTTGCTTTGAAGTCTATTTTGTCTGATATTAGAATAGCCACCTGCTTTCTTTTGGTACCATTTGCTTGAAATACTCTCTTCCATCCTTCACCTTAAGTTGTGCATATCTTGAGATTGAGATGGGTTTCTTGTAGACAGCATATAGATGGGTTTTGTTTCCTAATCCATTCTCCCAGTCTGTGCCTTTTTTATTGGGGAGTTTAGCCCATTAATATTTAAGGTTATAATTGGAAAGTTGGATGTTGCTTCCTTTCACTTATTATCCATTTGGACTTCTAGCCTCTGATTTTGCACCTATGGTTTTTTTTTTATTAGTTTCTTTTCCTAGGTGTTGAGGATTGTTGCTCCTCTCTTCTGCCCTTGAATTGCTTCAAAGTATTTTATGAAGAGTTGTTCCAGATATGTATTCCATCATCTTTTTTATGTCATGGAAGATTTTTCTCTCTCCTTCAGTAAGTCAAGATTATTTTTCTGGGTAAAGTATTCTGGGTTGACATCTGTAGTCCTCTTAACATGGGAATGCTTTGCTCCATGTTCTTCTTGCTTTCATGGTTTGAGGCGAGAATCAGTTGTAATTCTGATGGGTTTTCCTTGTTGTATGTGACTTGTTTTTCTTTTGTAGCTCTCAGAATTTTGTCTTGTGTTTGGGCATCTAGCATTTTAACTATGATATGCTGGTTTTTTTTTTCTTTTCTGATCTTGTCTATTTGGGGTCCTATGTGCTTCTTGTATTGTATGGTTGTCTATTTTTAGTTTGGGAATTTTCTCTATATATTCTGCTGAAGATCTGATCAATAATTTTCTTGAGATTCTTCTCCTTCCTCTATTCTATGATGCAGAGGTTTGATCTTTTCATCGTGTCCCAATTTCCTGGTTGTTCCAATTTTGTTTTTTTTTATTTTTCATAATCTTTATTTGAGCTTTTTCATAATTGCTCTGTGTTATCTTCCAGATCTGATATAATTTGTTCTNTTTTGTTTCCTATTCCCTTCTCCCAGTCTGTGCCTTTTTTATTGGGGAGTTTAGCCCATTAATATTTAAGGTTATAATTGAAGTTGGATGTTGCTTCCTTTCACTTATTATCCATTGGACTTCTAGCCTCTGATTTTGCACCTATGGTTTTGTTTTTTATTAGTTTCTTTTCCTAGGGTGTTTGAGGATTGTTGCTCTCTCTTCTGCCCTTGAATTGCTTCAAAGTATTTTATGAAGAGTTGGTTTTCCATGATATGTATTCCCTCATCTTTTTATGTCATGGAAGATTTTTCTCTCTCCTTAAGTTAATCAAGATTTTTTTTTCTGTGTAAAGTATTCTGGGTTGACATCTGTAGCTCCTTAACATGGAATGCTTTGCTCCATGTTCTTCTTGCTTTCATGGTTTGAGGCGAGAATCAGTTGTAATTCTGATGGGTTTTTTTGTTGTGTGACTTGTTTTTCTTTTGTGCTCTCAGAATTTTGTCTTGTGTTTGGGCATCTAGCATTTTAACTATGATTGGCGTGGGTTTTTCTTTCTGATTGTCTATTTGGGGTCCTATGTGCTTCTTGTATTGTATGGTTTGTCTATTTTTTAGTTTGGGGAATTTTCCTCTATTATTCTGCTGAAGATCTGATTCATAATTTCTCTGAGATTCTTCTCCTTCCTCTATTCTATGATGCAGAGTTTGATCTTTTCATCGTGTCCCCTATTTCCTGGTTGTTCCAAATTTTGTGTATTTTTAAGATTTTTCATAATCTTATTTGCGCTTTCTAATTGCTCTGTTATCTTCCAGATCTGATATTCCTTGTTCTGCTTCCTACATTCTACTTCTGAGGCCTTTTTCCTTCCTTTCTTCCTTGAGAATGTGTGTTCCTAATTCCTTTTTTCCTGTGTTTTCTTAGTACTTCCATTCCTTTGAGTTTCTCAATCTCTTTTGGTTTCTCATCTTTTTGGTGCTCCTTACTTCTTGGTGCTTCCTTTTTCAGTGTTTCTACTCCTTTCGGTAGTTTTTTTTTCCTCCCTCTAGTTCTTTGTGGAGTTTGTCGGTCTGTTCCTTAGTTCTTTCCGAGTTTGTCATTGTATCCCTCTAGGTCTCTTTTGAGTTTTTCATTCTCTCTCTTTAGTTCTCTGTATTCTTTATTTTTTTCCTCCTCTAGTTTTCTGGAGTTTGTCAATCTGTTCTTTTATTTCTTTTCGATGTTTGTCATTGTATCCCTCTAGGTCCTTTCTGAGTTTTCATTTTCTCTCTTAGTTCTCTGAATCTCTCTTTATGTTCTTTAATTTCTCTTGCATAGGTCTGCAATTATTCCTCTAAGATCTGTTCCTTGGGTCTCCTCCAAGGGGTTCCCATTGTAGCTATCTCCTACTGGTTGGTAGCGCTTGATGCAGGATTTTTCCTGTGCCTTTCCCATGTTGTCCCTTCATGTGTCCAGGCATGTGGGCCTTCCCTTTTATGGTTCAGATCACAAATACCTTATCACTATGTTAGGGGATCAGTTTTAATTTCCTCCTATGATAATTTTCACCCCCTTCATCCTCCTTGTTTATGAGTATTGATTGTCGTTTTCAACATTTTGTTAACCCCACTCCTTCTGTTCTAAGGTTCTCAAGAAAAGGTCCACTTGGATAACTCACCAATCTGGGGGGGGGGATACTGCGTATCAGCCTGTCGCCCCGGCAGCCCTCACACAGGTGCAGAGCATATAGCCCACTGGCCAGCGGGACCCTCCGGCCCAGGCGACCAAGAAAGACGTAGGGCGGTCCCGCCCACGATCCCCTACCTGTGGCAGAGGCTTGCCCAGGTAACTTCCCTGCACCCGCACAAAGGTGCAGAGCACTAGCCCACTGGCCGCCGGACCCCTGGCAACAAAGAAAGACTAACCAAGTGTTTTCAGGTAGAAACAGTTTTGTTATTCAGAGATGCTATTAGGTTAACTTTCAGTGAAATAGGAGGTACGCTGAACACTAGGTGTGTGATATATGTACATTGTTTCCAAATGTTCATGTCTTTCACATATTCAGATATTCATATTTCAAAAGCTACATGGAATGTAGATAGGCTTGGAACATAAAGATGTCAAATGAGAGATATGAGGATTCAAAAACAACTAGAATGGACAGGGTCCAATTTTCTGAGACAGGTGAAATTGAAGGTGAGATTATGAATGGAGATTTAGAGATTAAAACAGACCTTCAAATGTTTTTCTCTTTAATTGTCTATTTGGTTTTTTAGTATAATACTTATATTGATGTTTTGTGTATTTTATACATCATGTTTCAGTTCAATTTAGATATATTCCCCTTTCTCTGCTCCTCACCACACCCCAGATCCCGCATTCTGCCACACATGTCCTGCAGCTTTCTCTCAGTCTTTTTAAAGTTTTTCTCTGAAGAGGTTTATTATTTGGGGCATAATTTAACTGTATCAATCAGTTCTTTGACCCAGTCCTTATGTTGTTGTTGTTCCCTCCCATTTGTATTGCTCCAAAATATGTGAATTTTGCAGGTAAATGGATGGATCCCAAAGTTTTTATGCTAAGTGAAGTAACATAGTCTCAAAAAACCAAATGGGGAATGGTTTTTCTCATTTGTGGATGCTAACACCAAACCCCCCCCCAGTTGAAAAGCAAGCTGAGCAACATTATGGTTATATTTCTTTTTATCTGAAAACAATTGAAAGCAACTGTGCTGTTTGTTATAATGTGAATCTTTTAACGGGCCCTAGAATTATTATTTTCAGACATTGTAATTACGGTAGATGGGTGGAAGGTATGTATTCATATTTTAGAGTAAGATAAAAATTAAAGGGGAAAATGTGAATTCTTAAACATATTTTGGAATTAACATACAGTTTATTCACAGAGGACATAATTCTGGTACATATGTGACTTTTATAATTGTCTGTTTGAATTGAACATGAACTTGCAGTCTCCTCTATAAAACCTCTCTTGATAAAGAACACAATTTCTAAAGAAGTCTGTATCTTTAGTGTAGAGCAAATATCGCCCCACCAATCTTCCTTCTCAGTTCTAGCTTCCTTTTTTAGGAGGTCTATCTTTTGACACAAAAATATATACTGATTACAGATTCATTTCCAGAGCTTACTACATTGTATGGCTCGATCAAAAACAACTTGAGTAAAATATTTGAACCCTCAGTCACATTAAGCGTTCTTCCATGTTCTGAACATTCATAATTTCATGATCATAGCAACCCAGTTGCTTACTTCCATCTTTCTAATAGAAAACTGAACCTATATAAACTGTATATTTAGGCTCTGTTTCCTTGGATAGTTTCGTCTCCTCCCAGTTTAACAGTCTAATCTAGCTTTTCTTTTGTTCTAGTAGTGGCTGCATCACGTTGGTGTCTGATGTAAATGGGAGGAATGAGCCTGACTCCATTGAGGGTGCTTGAAACAGGCCTTAGAGTGAAGAGTGCATCAGCAGGCTAGAGTCCTGTGCGCTCTTGCTGAAGTATGAGAAGAGCTTTGGCCATTAGGGGAACTGAAGCAGAGAGCTCTTCATTTGTATACGTTGTTGTTTTGTTTTTCTTTGTTAATATGGGGCCTCACAGTAGCCCAGGCTGCCCTGGAACTCCTGACAATCCCTCTGCCCATCTCTTTTACCTACAAGTTTTTTTATATCTTAAAACACTTTCTTCTTAGCATGAAGAAGGCTAGGAAGATGTGCTCTGTCTGTCATCTCATTTCCTTTAGATTCCTACCCTATATTGAACTGTAGCTGAGCTGAACATTTCATGTCACTGTGAGGGCCTTTGGACATTTCTCTTTGAATTACTTCAGTGGATAAGATTCATGCAGCAGTGGTTGTATCCCTCATATTGTTATAATTGTTTCTATGGTGCATTATTTCCCACCCTCTTAACAATTTAACTTAAACCCTTTAACCTTTATCACTCCGATCCCACTCTAGTCTTTGCTATTTACAGAGGGAAGGAAAGCATACTGGGCAGAGCTAAAGGCAGAATGTAATGCAAATACATTCAGTACTTGTGTCCAGCTATTTCACTTCTAGGTCTTTTCCTCCAATTGGAGCACTCTCTCTTCTGAGCCCGCAGTGCAGGTAGGTCCCAGGACAGATACTTCTGCTTCTTCACACCTTTAGTCCCCCCTCAGATTGGAGACAAGAAGATGGAATCTTGTGACGCGTATTTCCTAATGTGTGACAGCAAGATTAATAGTTGTAGTTTCATTTCCAAATAGAAAGGATGGTCGATTTTGTTGATTTTGTTTTATGGGCTTATGTTTCCTAAACACTGAAAAGAATCCATAAACTTCCTACAGTCCACATCTGCTCTTATTAAAAAATAAAATGTTTATCTGATAAAAATAAAAGAGTAAAAGGGAAGATGGATCTTCATCTTCCATTCAGCTGTTATTATTTTGATTTGCTTTGGTTTAACACTTCCCCACAGTAGTGGTAGAATGATAAATAGTAAGGTCTAAGCTTCAGCAGTTCCCTTTGTGTACTTAACTGTGTTCACTTTCTCTCTATAATCCTCTGGAAACAGGATAAAAGCAGAGCAGAATGAAGAAAACCAGACGAGACCTGAGGAGATATGAGACCCTCAATTTAATCCATGAACCATATTCTCCCTCCAGAGTCAGTCAGCCCACAACTAGTCTAGCAGACTTTTACTGCCCAACATCTTTGTGGCTGTGGCTAAGTCCTCAGTAGTAGAAGTACACATACATGAGCATGTGTCTGTGTGTGTGTGTGTGTGTGTGTGTGTGTGTGTGTGTGATCATGGCCTTGATCTTTCTTTTAAAGAGCTATGTCCTA
This sequence comes from Rhizomys pruinosus, assembly GCA_009823505.1. NCBI lineage: Eukaryota > Metazoa > Chordata > Mammalia > Rodentia > Spalacidae > Rhizomys > Rhizomys pruinosus. Next base: position 39,164 of record VZQC01007054.1, on the reverse strand, counting down.
GTCACTGTCTCCCAGTGGCTGGGACACAGCTGTAGTGGCACAGGCTGCTAGACAGGTACCCAGGATCAGGGGAGAAAGTCTCGACAAGGCCATGTTTCCCCACCAGCCCTAAACCACTTATTTTGAACTATTATGTATAATAAATGGAAATAGCAATAATGCTGAAGCAGCTCTGCTTTTGGGTCTTCTTTCCACGGTGCTTAAAACTGTAGTATAAGGGCCTCTTCAGAATCAGGCCAGCGTCCTTTCCCTGCTTTTCCTTTCCCAGAATTCCTAGTTGCACAGAACTTAATCCTCTCTTAGTTTTCAAGACACCTTTGGCTCTGACACAGCTTGATGGCTGAAGCCCCACTTGCCCCTTGGCACTGAGGCTCCTCTGCACTCATTCTTCCAAGCAAAGGATGATTCCTCTCTTTTTAAAATCAGAAATATCCATGCTCCGCTTCAGTGTACCTATTTTTTTTTTTTTTTATGTGTATGAATGTACTGTCTGCATGCAGGTCTGTGCACCCGTGTCGTGCAATGCCGCGGAGGTCAGAAGAGGGTCTCGGATTCCCCTGGAACTGGAGTTCTCCTGGAATTGGAGTTACAGACGGTTTTTAGCTGCCATGTGGGTGCTGGGGATCGAACCCGGGTCCTCTGCAAGAGCGTCGGTGTACCTATTTTAAATCTTTACTAAAAGCAAATAAAAACTGTGGATATTTATGAGTTCAGCTTTGCAAACTCAATTCCTAGGGTAAGCCATGGCCCCTGATTCTCATCCATTAATTATTTCAACATACCTTTTCCTTGGTAACACCTGTTATAATCAGTTGCTTTGATTACATATGTTTTTCTGGAACATTTTTCACTAAAATTCCCAAGAAGCACTACCCCAAAGAGAAGATCAATGATAGAAGAATTCGCAATTAAACTTCTGTACACTGCAGGAACTAGGTAAAGTAGGGTAGTATAACTCAAAGAATTAAGATTTTGAATTTCACAAACCTGAGTTCAAGTACACACACTGCCTATGGATGTTAGTTAAGTTTATCTCTAGGACCTGGGTTCCTTCTATGTGACAGTATTTATAGGTATCATGTGCAAATGAAATGAGATATGCAGGTAATATATACTTTATAGAGTGAATGGCACTTATCAACACATGGCAGCCACTTGCTGCCGGTTAATGCCTCTCTTTGCAGTTAATGTGTTGTTTTCTTGAAGTTTGTCTTCAGAAGTAACTGACAGTCTATTTGGAAGCAGTTTCTGAAGCCAAAAAGTTTGCCTGATTCAGGGAGAGTGAATGTTTTGTCAAGCCATTGGGGCCTGCTCCAAATTCACAAAAACAACACAAAATGCTCACTCAGCTGTAGAACGTTAATTATGCAGCCTATTTATAATAATCTTACAAAGTTTCATTACCTACAACAGTCACAATGCATCCATCTCATTTTAGTTTAGGGTAGGGGAATTACAGGAAGGGCTTGTCATTCTTTCTGGAGTTTTCTGTATTTGGTGACATTTCCCCAGCTTGCTGCAAAGCAGCAGCTGCAATTAATTACTTTTTGAATCGACCAGAGGACAGCTTGCAAGTTTTCTGCTGTCCTCTGTCAGTTCTGGCGCAATGAATTCTCTTTTGTCTCTATACAACTTGTATTTTAAGCCTTGCTGAGATGGCTGGGCGTGCATATAGAAGGGAAGGTTGAAGATCATTTTGTATTTGATGTTTTCCCTGAAATCCCAGCACTATAGTAATAATCAACTTGGAATTCTAATGTTTGCAATTAAACGAGTTTTTATTTCTAAACTTTGAGGTATATCCTCATTGGGAAGATATCGTCATTTCGTGCATCTGAGATGTGTAACTACTCCTCTCAGCCTGGACATGTGTAACTACCCCACTCAGCCGGGGCATGTGTAACTACCCCACTCAACCTGGGCATGTGTAACTACCCCACTCACCCTGGGCACACCGCATCTGCTGCTGACCTCATTGATTCCACAGAACCTATCACCTGACATAGAAATGCAAAGTGCAGGTGGGCGTAGTGTCTCATGCCTTTAATCCTAGCACTTGGGAGGCAAAAGCAGGCAGATCTTTGTGACTTCAAGCCCAGCCTGGTCTACAGAGCGAGTTCCAGGACAGCTGGGGATACAGGGAGACCTTGTCTCAAAAAGACCAAAAAATAAATAAATAAATAAATAAATAAATAAATAAATAAATAAAAGTGCAAAGTGCAAGAACAGGCCAGCCTGGAAGCCCCCCCCACCCCCCGCCCCGCCATCGACCTTACCTAATCAGTTTGCTACAGAAGCTGTGTGCTCAATTAAATGTCTTTCACAATTTTTTCTGAGTGTTTAAGTGTCTGGAAACACATCCCAGAATCTTCCAAGCCACTGGAACCCACCTCTGTACCGGACACTGCAATGAGTTCATCAGAGAACAGCACTGAAATACATTCAAGCAGCTTACACATGGTTTCTTAGTTGATTGTTCATAAAATATTACTTAAAGTATTCATGAATATTGGTTTCATGTAGGCAGTTTGATGCTCTTAAAATTCACTTTTAAAATGATGATGCTATTATATACGAGTAGATAGCCTTTGGGATGGAGTCGCCTTTTCTAATCTTTACCATTGGCTACCATGTGCCTTGTACCTGCTCTATAATAGCATCAAACCGTTCTCAGCTTCACAGACGAGAGTGTCCAGACCAATCTATATTGACCTCTTTCAGAAGTTCCTGGGTAGAAGTATGGTGAAAATGTGAGCTTCAAAGCATGCTGCTGGCTGCATCCACAGTGAGAACAGAGAGCAAATGATAAACAGGAAATACTGTAAATGTAAAAATGTGGTTTGCTTCAAGTGAGTCAAAGATCAAAGGTAGTCATGTCTGCTTTGTTCTTTCAGTCAATTTGTTCTTTTATTTTCACAGTAGTAAAAGAGGATGCAAGAGAATAACTTTTTGTGTCTCTGATTGGCTGAGATGTGAAGGCAAGAGTTTATCAGGGAATTAAGCTTTGGTTAAAGGCAATATTTCTATAGACTGAGCTTCAAAGAAAATCGATCCAACATCTCGCCCAGAAATCCTGACTCTTTACCCCAGAAGATGAATATACTAGAAGGACAGAGTGGAAAAACAAGATTTTTGTGACTAGATTGGTGAAGGCAATTATTTAGAAAGTAATAGCTTTGCTTGATTCTTTGTACTCCCTTTGGATGGAGACTTGAGATGTTACTTTCTGATTTTGAAAAGAATGTGTGTCAAAGCATCACAATAATATGTCCCAATACTAACACTCATAAAATTTTGTAATGAGTCTATCAATAATCTATTTAACTCATCAATGAGCAGAGCACTCTAACAACAAAGCTGGCCCAGAGTCTGATTTCAAGCATTCACACAGAAATACACACACACACACACACACACACACACACACACACAACCAGTCCATGAGAAAAACAAATGCAAGAATCAGATTTCAGTGTTTAGATAGAAAACCATGCAGCATGCTTGTCTGCTGTTCAGAGTCTGGCCTGTAATTATTAATATAGGGTAAAGATGACCTTTGGGCAAGTTGGTCAGACAACACTCTGAACTGAGTCTGGAAGGTGCTCAGCGAACCCCCTTCCTGATGTAAGTTCAGTTAGCTTTCCCTGATTAGAGTATCACTAGGATTGGGTTATGTTATATTCTCTGCAGGCAACAGGCACATTAACCAGTGAATGATTCTAGCTTGAAAAGGCTGGTGTTGAGTAGTACTGGGATTTGATCCCAAACTTGGGGTCTAGAAGACAAAATATTCAGGGAGACTGCTACCATAGTAATAGAATCAGATTAGTACTGCTGCACAGAAATCATCACAAACTCCCAGCACAGAGGGAAAATTGGCATAAACAATATTTAGGTCCTGTGGTGAAAAGAACCATAGGTGTTGAATAGAGAAATCTGTTCTCATGCCTTATCTGAGGAACTCATGTTCTATAAGCTCAAATGGTTAAATTAACTGCATTTATGTATTAAGTTTTCCCAAAATGCACCCAAACACGCTGGTGAAGCCATTTGGGATGCTGGTTACATTCAAAATGCTATAATGTCTAATAGAAACAATGGTAAACACATGCACTCTGTATTGCCTGGTCCAGTGTTTCAGCATTGTCTGCCTGAGTATAGAACACACCAGAGCAATTATCCAAAAACTCTTGGATCCCATTGGAGAGACATTATCCCCAAAGACATTAGTTTTCTATTTCAAATTAGAGATGTTTGGTTAGAGACTGGATCCCAGAAAGACAGAAATATAGATGATCGAAGGGAAGTATAAAGAAAGATGTTCATGGCAGTGAGTGGCTGAAGACAATGCAGGCACTGTTCAGGTGTGCAGTAGCACACAGATAACACTTTAATGGGACAGAAGAAATTAGACACTGTAAATTTAGCGTCACCTATCATAAAAAAATAGGAAAATACACAGATTCTTTGAGAGAAAAAATAATAGAAAATGGGACCTAATTTAATGGAAGAATCAATAAAACCCTGTTGAGAAACCAACCTTAACCTGAGAGGGCAGATAAGACATTTCTAGCTCACAGACTATATGTTGTGTCAAGGAGAGAGAAGGCGCATGACTCTTTTCCACCCACAGAGATGAGACCCACACACACACTCTCACAACACAACACGCACACCACAGGCCCATGAGAAAAACAAAATGCGGCAAGAATCAGATTTCAGTGTTTAGATAGAAAACCATGCAGCATGCCNCTTGTCTGCTGTTCAGAGTCTGGCCTGTAATTATTAATATAGGGTAAAGATGACCTTTGGGCAAGTTGGTCAGACAACACTCTGAACTGAGTCTGGAAGGTGCTCAGCGAACCCCCTTCCTGATGTAAGTTCAGTTAGCTTTCCCTGATTAGAGTATCACTAGGATTGGGTTATGTTATATTCTCTGCAGGCAACAGGCACATTAACCAGTGAATGATTCTAGCTTGAAAAGGCTGGTGTTGAGTAGTACTGGGATTTGATCCCAAACTTGGGGTCTAGAAGACAAAATATTCAGGGAGACTGCTACCATAGTAATAGAATCAGATTAGTACTGCTGCACAGAAATCATCACAAACTCCCAGCACAGAGGGAAAATTGGCATAAACAATATTTAGGTCCTGTGGTGAAAAGAACCATAGGTGTTGAATAGAGAAATCTGTTCTCATGCCTTATCTGAGGAACTCATGTTCTATAAGCTCAAATGGTTAAATTAACTGCATTTATGTATTAAGTTTTCCCAAAATGCACCCAAACACGCTGGTGAAGCCATTTGGGATGCTGGTTACATTCAAAATGCTATAATGTCTAATAGAAACAATGGTAAACACATGCACTCTGTATTGCCTGGTCCAGTGTTTCAGCATTGTCTGCCTGAGTATAGAACACACCAGAGCAATTATCCAAAAACTCTTGGATCCCATTGGAGAGACATTATCCCCAAAGACATTAGTTTTCTATTTCAAATTAGAGATGTTTGGTTAGAGACTGGATCCCAGAAAGACAGAAATATAGATGATCGAAGGGAAGTATAAAGAAAGATGTTCATGGCAGTGAGTGGCTGAAGACAATGCAGGCACTGTTCAGGTGTGCAGTAGCACACAGATAACACTTTAATGGGACAGAAGAAATTAGACACTGTAAATTTAGCGTCACCTATCATAAAAAAATAGGAAAATACACAGATTCTTTGAGAGAAAAAATAATAGAAAATGGGACCTAATTTAATGGAAGAATCAACAAAACCCTGTTGAGAAACCAACCTTAACCTGAGAGGGCAGATAAGACATTTCTAGCTCACAGACTATATGTTGTGTCAAGGAGAGAGAAGGCGCATGACTCTTTTCCACCCACAGAGATGAGTATGAGATGCCAGCAAAGTATGCCCAGGAGGAGCACATGAAGCGACTTAATAACCCTTTCAGTGTCTGGCACTGTGTTGCAATCACACTCTTCCCTTCTCTTCAGTCCTATAGCTCACTACACAAAACATATTCCAAAAACCAACTAGGCAAATGTTAGCTAACAGAATTCTGTTACAGTGCAATGGATTCCTATAAGTGCTGTTACTATTCCTAAGAAAGACATTAACAGATTATCCTGGTTCATGGCAAAAGACAGTATCTTCTCAAAGCTTGGGGTTAATAACACTTCTTTCCAAAAATTTATCTTCGGCATTTCCCTCAAAAAAAGTTATTTTTCTTTTGAAAGGATTGGATATACATGTTTACAAAGGCAGTCCCTCTATGATGTGAGATGTATTTTATGTGTAATCAGTTCAAAGTGTGGCTTAATAAAATGTATTTGATGCCCAAGTCAAATTCTGAAGATTGTGTTATCTAAAAATGTTTTCAAGAGAAAATTGCACTGTGCCAGAGTAGAAAATACCTGGAATCTCAGGTTTGCATCTTCAGTTTTATTCCATTGGTCAACTGGTCTGTTTTTGGGCCAGTACCAAGCTGTTTTTATGACTATAGCCCTGTAGTATAGTTTGATGTCTGATATAGCACATACAATTTCAGCCACCTCATATTTGACAAGGGGGCCAAGAAGACACAATGGTCTGGATGAAAGACAGCATCTTCTGTAAGTGGTGTTGGCAAAACTGGATCAACACCTGTAGAAGAATGAAATTAAACCCCTACCTCTCACCCTGTACAAAAGTCAATTCCAGATGGATCTAAGACCTCAACATGAAGCCCCAAACTCTGGAAGTGATAGAAGAAAAACTTGACAGCAGAATACAAGACATAGGCGTAGGAAAAGACTTCCTAAATCAGACAGCAGCTGCACAAGAAATAAGATCGACAATTGACAAAAATGGACCTCATTAAACTCAGAAGCTTCTGTACATCAAAAGAAACAATAAAGGAAGTGAAGAGAAAACCCACAGAGTGGGAGGAAACCTTCACTGCAGATACATCTGACAAAGCACTAATTTCCAGAGTATACAAACTACTCAAAAAACAAAGAAGAAAGAAAACAAATGAATCACTCAAAAGATGAAGCAAAGAACTGAATAGAGACTTCACAGAGGAAGAATTAGAGATGGCCGAGAAACATTTTAAAAACTGTTCAACATCACTAATAATTAGGGAAATGCAAATTAAGACCATTCTAAGATATCATCTCACTCCGATAAGACTGGCCAGGATCAAGAAAATAAACGATATCAAGTTCTGGAGAGGTTGTGGGGAAAGGGGAACACTCATCCATTGCTGGTGGGAATGTAAACTTGTACAGCCACTATGGAAAGCAGTGTGGAGAACCCTTGGAAGACTCAAAATGAGCTTGCCATTTGACCCAGTCATACCACTCCTGGGTATATACCCCACAAGACTCATCTTACTGCAGAAATTTATTGACAGCTATGATTATTGCAGCTCTGTTCACAATAGCAAAAAGCTGGAACCAACCCAAATGCCCCTCAACTGACAAGTGGATAGAGAAAATGTGGTACATGTACACAATGGAGTTCTATGCAGCAGTAAAGAAAGAAAACATCATGAACTTTGCAGGTAAATGGATGGAGCTAGAAGATATTATATTAAGTGAAGTAACACAGTCCCAGAAGAACAAACAACAAATGATATCCCTCATCTGTGGATGCTAGTGCCAATAACCCAGTTGTAAATATTTCTTGTGGAGAGGGATGCATATTAAGAGAACAACAGAAAGACTGCATCAGAAAACTGACTGAAATGGTGAATCCGGAAGGGTGGGCGGGGCTACGGGAGAGTGACCACGGGTTGTGCGGTGTGGTGGTCTATTCGTTATGTATAGTTAATTGATGTGAGTTCAACAGTATCCAATTTTGCCCAGAACTGTTTTTTTGTTTTGTTTAAAAAAAAAAAAAAAAAAAAAAAAAAAAAAAACAACATTGGTTTAAAGGTTTTGATAAAAACGGTAATGAATCAGAGTTAAGTGGGAAATATAAATGTTTGTTGTCCACATTTGTTTTACTTTACAATTCTGTATAAACAATAACTTTGGGATTTTGTTTTTTTTTTTTTTTTTTTTTTTTTTTTTTTTTTTTTTTTTCTTTTTTTTTTTTTTTTTTTTACTTTTTTTTTTTTTTTTTTTTTCCTCTTTTTTTTTTTTTTTTTTTTTTTTTCTTTTTTTTTTTTTTTTTTTTTTTTTTTTTTTTTTTTTTTTTTTTTTTTTTTTCTTGTTTATTTTTTTTTTTTTTTTTTTTTTTTTTTTTTTTTTTTTCTTTTTTTGGATTTTTTTTTTTCTTTTTTCTTTTTTTTTTTTTTTCTTTTTTTTTTTTTTGGCACTACAAATGTTCTCTCTAATTTTTCTGTTGTACCGTATCATCTGTAGCATTCTCTTTTACCTGTAGATGGCTTAATTAAGGAATTAAGTTTGCTTCCCAAGTTAACGACAGTACAGTCACCCACAACAGCTTGGGTGATTTGATGAAATCTGCCCTGATTCCGCCTATAGGTACGTGTACTACAACTGCCTTTTGAGACTCATGGGTCAAATAAAAAAACCTAAAATAAAAAGGAGAGATACAGTTATGTTGAAACCTTTTTGTCAAACTTTGCAATTTAAATCTTAAACTCACTATGGGAAAAGATTTGTATGTTCCCACAGATCAAAATGTCACCAACTTAATGGCTGGAAAGAAAAGAACATGCTTTGCATTTTGTAGGATGTACCAGGAAGTGCCCGCAGAAAGGTTGCCCATATGAACACTGAAGGAAGAAAAGCCTCAGACTGCTACAGCATCAAAACCCTTCTGTGGACCTATTGTAACAACTGTTTATATTGAGTCTTAACGAAACTTACTTCTAGGATGCAAAGTTTTAATGAGAGACTTCTTACCTCCCCTTCATAGAACAAGGGGAATATGATGATGATGATGAGGTTGTTCACTTTATTTATTTATTTTATTTTATTTTTTCTTTTTACAGAACTTGACTATCAGCACAGAGCGATGAGTCATCTCTAACTGTAAATTGGACCAAATGTTATAGAGGTATTCTCTTATTAAAACTAGGCAAAACTGCCTTCTTAATTGACTAATAGACAGTAGACCTGGAAAAGGATTCTTCTCTATTCCGAACAAATATAATGCTAAAGTCTCCTTAACCAACTGGGACAATTAAGTTGCATTAAGCAAAATATATAAAATACAGTTAGAGCTCTGATATCAGCACTGGATTATTCTACCAAAGAAGTTGTCCAGGGGAATCCAAGCGCCCCTCAAAAGGTAACGGCTTCTTGCCTGTAAACTGGGTACCTGCAAAAAGAGAGGCAATAAAGCCTGCTGTCAAAGACCACCTGATTAAGCTTGGGAAAGATGTATTGAGATCGCATTGCAAGTGTACAGTTGGTGTCTGGATACCAAGAAGTGTTACCAAAAGGCCACTAAACCATAAAGCAAATATTGGTCTCCCTTGAGTCAAGCAAGACTCTTCTGTCAGCACCAGCTACACCTCACCTTCCTGGAAATACTGTGTAGCAGTGGCAGCCATATGCCTGTATATCCACAATTTCTATTGGCTATTAGGTCTCTCCTTGGGGAATAACTCATGATGATGCCACAAGCTTTCCCTCTCAGCAGTTAGGAGATGTTATAAGCCACAGTAAGAACCCTGTCATATTTTACAGAAAAAAAAAGTAATTCATGGATTACATACCAATCCAAACATCTGTGTCTATACCAAAGTAACCTACCATAACAATTAGTACTGTTTAAATACCTATATATCTAATTGCTTGTGTTTTCATGTAGGATTGAAAGGTTATTCCTGGACAAACTGTCAGCCATGAAAGGGAAACAGCCAGAGTGACCAGAGTCCAAAATGACAGCTCCAGAGAAAGTAGATTTTGCTTCTCATCCACCTGTGCCCCTTTTCTAAGCCTAGGGGAACAATCTGTGGAAGAGGGGGCATGATAGAATGTAAGGGCTGCAATTGGGGTGAATTGTGAAACTACTGCAATATAGACTGGACACTTATTTGATCAACTTGATTGTACATACAAGCCCCCCCCCCCAGCTGGATGGTGGGACCCTTGGGCTGTGTGGGTTTGGACACAACTGCTTGCAAATTTGTTTTACATGAAGGATGCTTGTACTCATAAATTGTTACTTATTGTTAAAAATGAAAAAAATAAAGAAAAAAAGTCAAAAAATTAAATTAAATTAAATAAAAATAAATTGGGCTTTGCAGTTCTCAGGGAATTGTGGGAGAGACTAAAAGAAAGGAGCTAACTGTCCTGGATTGGTGCCTATAGGAACTAGCAGGGTCTCTTAAACTCAGAACAAATGGGAAAGGAATGGTTATTAACTGCTGACAGAAGATACTGATCAGGGGCAGCCAACAGCTTGGATTTAGATAAACATGTTAGAGACTAAATTCAGTTTACAAATCTATTTTTGTATAAAACATGTGAAAGATTTTTGTTCTGGGCAACTGGTTTGCTTCTTGTGCCCGGAGGAAGAATGGATGGGTAGAGGAGGCAGAAGGTGCTCCACCGGCTAAGGAGAAAATAGACCTTGAAATAGTTCACTTAGTGAGACGGCTCATTATTTTAACTATTACCCAGCATAGAACAGCACAACATGACTAATAACACGTTAGGCTCCCCAAAGCAGATTCGTGAAAAGCTACTTTGGCAGCTGTTCATTTCACCTGGAAACTTCAATTCAACACTACACCAAATTGGGTCTGGCATGGAGCTAGAAGAGCTTCCTAATGTATTAAAGCCCAGACACAAATTTTAAAGGGATGGTTGTCCTTTGGCTCATAATACTTCAGCAAAGGTCAGAATCATTTGAAGCCCTGAAAGATTGAAGAAAATAGCTTTGATTACACAGCAAATGAAATTCCTTACATGGATTTGATGAGTCAAAGGAAAGTCTAAGAATAGGACAATCACAAAAGTGCCTGAGGTTCCACGCTCACTTTCCCTTTCATGCCCTAACACTTTTCTGGAACTGTCAGCCTAGCTGGATCTTCAATGCTAAGAATCTATGTGTGCTGAAGTTGTGTTTCCCAGTTAGTACTAATCATTCAGTATTTAAGCTATCTCAACAATAACTTTTACCAATCTATAAGCTTTCACATTTTTTTTTAAATTTATTTAATCTTTGAGAATTCCATGCATGTATAAAATGTGTCTTGGTCAGATCCACTTTCTACTCCATTCCTTCCTATTTCTTCTGGACCCCTGCCCCATGTAGCCACCTCCCATCTTCCCGTAAGCTTAATAAGTCCAATGAGTGCTGCCCCTATGTGCTCAGGTGCAGGCCCACCCACTGGAGTACAGGTAGATTATCAAGGGCCACATCTCTGCTGAATCCATAAACCAGTGTAGCCAGCAACTACAGATAGTGGCTCAGCTATGGATATGCCCTCATGAGCTCCTCCCTGATCTGCGCTGGAATGCTGACTGCCTTGATTGTGTGCAGGTCTTGTGCAAGTAACCTCAGCTGTTATGAGTTCATTGGTGCAATAGCCCAATCATGTCTAGAATACAATATTTCACAGCAGTACTCCCAGCCCTCTGGTTCTCGTAGTCTTTCTGCCTACTCTTCCATGCAAGAAAATGTCTCTGATTAGGGGTGAAAGGTGTACTCATCTATTCTTTTTAAAAATAATATTTCATGGCTTGGCGTGGTGGTGCACAACTTTAATCCCAGCACTCGGGACGCAGAGTCAGGCAGATCCTTGTGAGTTCAAGGCCAGCTGGGACTAATGGGAGACCCTGCCTCAAAAAGACCAAAATATAATAATAATAATAATAATATTTCATTTGTTATTTTTATGTGTATGAATGTATTACTTGCATGTGTGTAAGTGCACCCATGTCATACAATGACCACAGAAGTCAGAAGATGGCTTTTGATACCCTAGAACAGGAATTATAGATGGTCGTTAGCCAATACATGGGTACTAGGAATCAAACCTAGATCCTTTGCAAGAGAAAACAGGACTTTTAATTGTAACTGTTGGGCCATCTCTCTAGCCCCTAATGTACGATTTTAAGGTAGGTCATTAGGAAGCAGTTTGACACTATATCTATTTAGGAAAATTCTCTCCCAGAGCTTGCAACCTCCTCAGCCATGGGGTTCTCGACCAGGTTTACACTAACAGGCATTAGTTTCCCCCTATGGGGTACTTCTGAAATCCAATGAGAAAACTGTTGGTTACTGCTGTGACTTTCTTGCTACTATTACACACATAGGCATATCTTGCCAGGCAATGCATTATTATAGCTCAAAGAGTTCACAGTTAGGTAAGACTGTTGATATATTTTCTCTCCCAACAGTTTGCATAGCACCCTCTGGCAGTGTTTAAGATAGGTAGCAGGGACAAGGCTTCCATCCAATGACCATTCTGATTTCTCCAAGTCCTCTTAGCAAAGTGTGGGAGAATTCTAGCAGTAGGGTCTCACCCTCAAGGTGAACAACCAAGAGGAATGATACCAGCATATATCATTGTGGCGATCTCTGGGAATCCTCCAACCAACAACTTGAAAGGTAGTATGTCACATCTGGCACAGGGCTTCTTGTTTGATTATGACTTCTGGGAAGAATATTATCCTTCCAGGTAATGTTACTCCAGTTAAAATATTTTAAAATATGTATGCATAGATATGTGTATATGCATATTAGAGAAACTTAAAACAGTAGGTTGTCATATGGCTTTCTCAAATATGCTTAATGATAGCTGTGCCTTCCCCTACCTCTCCTTCTGTTTGACTTTCCCAACTTCACCTCACTTCAAGTCCCCCATATTACCCTCTACCCCTACATACTATCTGTGATCTATTACTCTCCCTTTCCTTAAGCTCTTTTACCTCCCCATCCTTAATGATGTCAAGTTAAACATGGGGATCTAAAGATTTGAAGCCATTATCCACATAAAAAAGAGAACATGCAACACTGGGTTTACATTTGTCTTATAATTCCACTTTTAAAATATGCAATAAGAAAGAGAGAGAGAGAGAGAGAGAGAGAGAGAGAGAGAGAGAGAGAGAATATAAAAATACACATGTGTCTTAACTGTGAATAGTTTTCTCAGACTTAAATACAACAGACATTTAAAAGCCTGGGCCTCTGCTGAGTCATGATTTAATGACTGAGAACAGGCATAATAGTCTAGTTTGATAATAGTATTTTTTATTGAAGTTTTGTGCATTTATACAACATTTCTTAGACAAATTTAGACCGATCCCCCCTTCCTTACTCCCCACCCTGTCAGAGCTCATGTATTCTGCCATACGTGTCTTGCATCCTTTTCTCAGTCTTTTTTTTTATTTTTTGGTGCAGAATTTTACTGTTTTGGGCAGAAGTTTACTGTTTCAGTAAGTTCTTTGACCCAGTCTTTTCTGTTGTTGCTATTCCTTCCAATTTGTATTGCTCCAAAATATAGCAAAATTATAACATATACCAAAATTATGACATATATCAAAATTATGATATCAGAAAATAGACTACAGGTTAATTCTAAAACATGTTGAGGGATTCACATTTTAGCAGTAGAGTTGTATGCAGGTAAAGAAAAAATATTACTTTACATTCACACATTATATAGCAAGTTGATGAGGAGCATCATGTATTAAATTTACTACCAAATAAAATTAAAAAAAAAGATAATTAGTTTACCTTTCACATACAGATTTGGTGCTAGGATCCACAAATGAGGGACACCATACATAGCTTGTTTTTCTGGGACTGTGTTACTTAGCATAATGGCTTCTAGTTCCATCAATTTACCTGAAAAGTTCATCTTTCTTTACTGCTGCATAGAATTCCCTTGTGTAGATGTACCACATTTTCTTTGTCAACTAGTTGGTTGAGGGACACTTGGGTTGCTTCCAGCTCTATTGTGAAGAGAGCTGCAATAAACACGGTGTGCATGTATCTCTGTGATACAATGAGTCTTGTGGGTATATACTCAGGAGTGGTATGACTGGGTCAGGTGGTAGGCTCATTTTGAGTCTTTTATGAGTGCTCCTCATTGCTTTCCATTGAGGTTGTATGAGTTTGCATTCCCACCAGCAGTGGATGAGTGTTCCCCTTTCCCCCACAACCTCTCCAGCAATTGGTATCATTTGTTTTCTTGATCATAGCGAGTCTTACCTAACTAAGAAGAAATCTTAAAGTGGTTTTAATTTGCATTTCCTCAAATATTAGTGATGTTGAACACTTTTTAAGATGTTTCTCAGCCATCTTTCCTTATTTATGAAGTCTCTGTTCAGCTCTTTACTCCATCTTCTGATTGTGTCATTTGTTTTCTTGCTCCTTTGTTTTATGAGTAGTTTATATACTCTGGATGTTAATGCTCTGTCAGATGTATCACTGATGAAGGTTTCCTCCCATTCTGTGGGGTTTCTCTTCACTTCTCTTATTGTTTCTTTCACTCTACAGAAGCTTTTGAGTTTAATAATCTCCCACTTGTCAATTGTTGACCTTATATCCTGAGCAACTGCTGTTTGATTTAGAAAGTATTTTCCTATGCCTATGTCTTGTAGGTTACTGCCAATGGAATTTCGGGTTTCACACTGAGGTCTTTGATCCATTTGGAGCTGATTTTTGTACAGGATTAGAGGAAGGGTTTTAATTTTATTCTTATACAAGTGGTGATGCAGTTTTGCCAACACCATTTGCTGAACATGCTGTCTTTCCTCCACTGAGTGTTCTTGGCCTCTTTGTCAAATTGCATGTGCTCAAGTTTGGATCTTCAGTTTTGTTCCATTGATCTACAGTCTGTTTTTCAACAGCACTATTCTTATGTGGATTAAGTTGAATCAGTTCATCATATTAAGGGATTATATTTCTGGCTTATCAAGGACAGTATGAGCTATGTGTTGGCAAAATGAAACCCACTGACTCCTCTTCTGCCAGCCCCCTGACACCAGCTCCATCATGATTTGCATCTTCTCATTGCATGTGATTACATGGTGTTCTTTACCACACCATAAATTACTTTGATCTTTTATCTTTTCTTCATTCATGAATCAAATCTCCATCCTTCATGCAGCACACACTCTAAGTGTGATTTCACCAGCCTCAAAGGAGTTTCAAGGCTTTTTAACAATCCTGTTCAATTATTTGTTACTCTCTCATTTCCTCATTTCTCTACCATATTGTCTCAGAATAAGAGAGAGAGAGAGAGAGAGAGAGAGAGAGAGAGAGAGAGAGAGAGAACTACATTGTGGTATACATTTTGTTACTTGAGTGCTGTTACACACTATTAAAATATTAAAATTCTATATAGTTTTCTAGTGTACCTTTCTAATTAACAACAAATTAAACTCAGTATATCCAGGTGAGTACTCTACAACAAGCATTTCAAGACCTTCAGTTCAATGAATCATGGTACACCACTCATCTAATTTTCAAAGCTAAAAAAGAAACATACTTGACTCCTTTCTAAACAATTTTCATCCCTGTATCCAATCCATTATACAGACAACAGCGTGACAGTGCAGGGTGAAATGATCAACACTGAAAGATCTCCCTAGATCTCCCCCTCTTCTCTATATTCCAGACATATTTTCCTCCTTTCATATCCTTTCACAAGAAAAGCATTTGGAAACACCAGTTCTTCTTTTTCCGAGGTGCTTTCTCCCTCTACAAGAACCTGTGCTTGATTAATTCCTATCTCTTTGGTTACACTGAACTATCATCCATTTACTTTCCCTAGGTCATTTTTTGTTTATACATGTTTTTGTTTATATATTCTTGTAGAAGTGTGGTCCTTGAAATTTGTATGAGTTCTAAGTAAGCTTGTCCTGCTTTGATAATGTGATTAATTGCCTTTTATCTAAACTATAAGAACCACTCTCTGAGAATAATGTCTGGTTTTGTTTACCATAATATCCCACAGAGCATAACACAGTTCCTAGTGCCCAGCTGAACACTAAAATACATGAGGATTGTTTGGATGAAGAAAATGGCAAGCCTTGTCATATGAGAAGAACCAGAAAATATATGAAATACAGAAGAGTAAAAAAAAAAAAAAAAAAAAAAAAAAAAACTAAGTCAATGAAGCCAAAAGTTGGTTCTTTGAAATGAGCAGCAAAATTGAAAACTCTTTAGCTAGACTAACTGAGAAAATAATAAAATTCTAAAATGAGAAATGGAATAAAGGGCATTTCTGCCAAGTTTGTAAAAGAAAAAAAAGGATTATAAGAATTATTATATTTTATGCCAACAAATTAGGTTATATAAATGAAACTTGAAATTCCTAGAGATACACAGACTGCTGAATTCTACTCAAATAAAACCAGAAAATCAGAATACTTATAGCAACTAAAATTATTGAATTAGTATTTTAGAATATATCTCCTCAGAAAAGCCCAAGCAAACCCAAGTGGGTTGCACTCATGAATTCTAGCAAACTTTTAAAAAGAAGAATTAATTCAAATCTTTCAAAACCCTTGCAAAATACAGAAGGAAAGGGAATACTTTCAAGCTCATTGTATTTAGATTATTATATCCATGGTATCAAACAGTCAAAGACATTACAAAAGGAAAAGAAAATCTGTACAACATTATATCTCTTATGGATACAGGTGTAAAAAGAATGCTCAACAAACATAGCAAACTGTTTCCAAAAACATTTAAAAAGAATTCTTCAGGGACAAGTCAACTGGCAGCAGTGAAGGAATACAGTTGGACCTATCCCAGCACAGTATGAAAATGTAATTCAGTGGACCAAAGACCTAAATATGAGAGGTGAAACTATAAAATTCTTCAAACATAAGTCTAAGTCTTCAGGATCTTGGAATAAACAGCGATTTCTTACACAAGATCTTAGAATAAACAGTGATTTCTTACTTATGACAACCACTTTAATCCCTGTGCACTGTTAGAATAGCAGCCCTGAGACATTTTATAATGAGCATAAACTACTAATGGTTCTGGAGGCTTGGAAATCCAAGGTGAATATTTAGCCTCTGAAACATCATTTTTGTAGTATCACCACATGGCAGAAGGCAACAGAGGACAAGTGATAATCAAAGAGGTACAAGGAGAGTGTATCAGTTACTTTCCTGTTGCTGCGATAAACACCAGGATGATGTCAGCTTATAGAAGGAAGAGTTGGGCTGGAGAGATGGCCTAGGTTAAGAGCACCAACTGCTCTTGTAGAGGACCTGGGTTCCATCCCCAGTACCCACATGGCAGCTGAGAACCGTCCGTAAATCCAATTCCAGGAGAACTCCAGTTCCAGGGGAATCCGACACCCTCTTCTGACCTCCGCGGCATTGCACGACAAGGGTGCACACACCTACATGCAGACAGTACATTCATACACATAAAATAAATAAAATAAAATATTTTTTAAAAAAAGAAGGAAGAGTTTACTTGGCTTATAATTCAAGAGAGATAGGAGTCTACAATGGTTGGGGAAGTATGGCTACAGAGGATGCCTGGCTGGCCAGAAGGCCAAGTAATCATATCATCAAGCAGGAACAGGGAGCAGAGCCTGTCTGGAAATGGTTAAGAAGTCTCAAAGCCCACCCCCTGTGATGCACTTCCTCTAGGATGGCCACACCTCCTAAAACTTCCCAAACAGCACCACCAACTGGGAAAAAAAATGACTAGATAATTGGAGTTTATGGAGGACATTCTCATTCAAGTCACCACAGAAACCAAATTCATAATGGATTTATTCCTACTCATGACCCGTAACCCCTGGGCCATAGCACTTTTTTTTTATTAATTTTATTTATTGCTGTATGTGTATGAATGTACTGTCTGCATGCAAGTCTGTGCACCCGTGTCGTGCAATGCCGCGGAGGTCAGAAGAGGGTCTTGGATTCCCCTGGAACTGGAATTGGAGCTTCAGATGGTTCTCAGCTGCCATGTGGGAGCTGGGGATCGAACCCGGGTCCTCTGTAAGAGCGGTTGGTGGACTTAACCGCTAGGCCATCTCTCCAGCTCCTGTAACCCCTGGGCCATAGCACTTCTTAACAACCAAAACGGTCAACTCAAAATGGATTAAATAGGTACATGTAGAATCTAGAACTAAAAAAATTCTCTCATAAAACTAAAACAATTCTCTCATAAAAAATACATCTCATATTTTATATTGATCTTTACATGTATTTTTTCTATTTTTTATTATTCCAAAGCCAGAGATAAAATAAATAAAAGTTAAAAATAGGACTGTATCAATCTAAAAATCTTCATACTATCAACAAAATGTCAACAATATAATAGGATGTCTATTAATTGGGAGAAATATTTACAAACTATGTTTTGGGTTTTGGGTTTTCTTTTGTTTTCAAGACAGGCTCTCACTTTGTAATCTTGGCTGGTCTAGAACTTATTATGCATAGTAGGCTGGCCTCGAACTCACAGACATCTACCTGCTTCTGCCTCCTGAGTGTGGGGATTAAAGGTATAAGATATCATGCCATGCACAAACTACTTATCTTAAATGAAGTTAATATTCAAGACATCGGGCACTCATATAACTGAATAGGAAAAACACAAACAACCTAATTTTCAAATGAGCAATGGAACTTAACAGACGTTTTTCCATTAAGTTGTTCAAATGGTGAGCAGATATATGAAAAAGTGCTGATGTATCACTAATCGTGGAAATGCAAATCAGAAACACAAAGAGCTATGGCTTCACATCTGTTAGTTAGAATACTTCCAAAAAGATAATATAAAACACTACATGGTAAAAAGAGTGTTTGTGTGCTAATAATGGGGATGGTAAAGCCATTATAGAAACAATAGAGAACTTCATTAAAAATTAAAAATAGAGCTTTTATACGATGCAGAGATCCCTCTTCTAGGTATGTATCTAAAGGAAATGAAATTGGCTTATCGAATAAATATAAATACTCCTGCGTCTATCACAGCAATTTCATTATGGCCAACATGTGGAAACAATTTAAATGCCTATATATGATCAATGGATAAGGAAATTCTCTCACATAAATATATTCAACCTTTAAAAGATCCTGTCATACTTTTTGTCAAAAACCTTGCAATTCAAATCTTAAAACTAACTACGAAAAAAGATTTGTATGTTCCAACAGATCAAAATGTCACCAACTTAATGGCTGAGAAAGAAAAAATACAGCTTTGCATTGAGTAGGATGTACCAGAAAGTGCCAGCAGAAAGCTTGGCCGGTCTGAACATTTAAAGGAAGAAAAGCCTCAGATAACATCAAACCCCTCTGTGGATCCTACTTGTAACGACTATTTACAATGAGTCCTAACAAAACTTACCTTCTAGGTGCCTCAAAGGTTTTAATATGAGTGACTTTCTTACCTCCCCCCATAGAACAAGGAGAAAAATGATGATGACGAGGTCATTCTCCAACTGTAAATTGGAGCCAACTGTTACAGAGTTAATCTCTAATAAAACCGGTAAAACTGCCTTCTTTAATTGACTGATAGACATAGGAACTGTGAAAAGGGTTATTCTCTATTCAGAACCAAATATAATACTAAAGTCTCCTTAAGCTATGCACTTAAGCAGAATATATTAATACAGGAGCTCTGACATCAGCAATGGATTATTCTACCAAGGAGAAGTTGGCCAGGGGATCCAAACCCCCACAAAAGGTAAAGGCTCCTTGCCTCCAAACTGGGATACCTGCAAGAAGAGAGGTGATACGGCCCTGCTGTCGATGACCTGATGTAAACATGGGAAAGATGTATTGAGACCACAAATGCAAGTGTACAGATGGTCTCTGGAATACCAGAGAGTGTTACCAAAGGCCACTAAACCAATAAAGCAAATATAGATCTCCTTGAGTCAAGCAAGACTCCTCTGTCAGCAGCAGCTACACCTCACCTGCCTGGAAGTACTGTGCAGCAGTGGCAGCCATATGTCTGTATATCCCAAATCTAATTGGCTATTAGCTCTCTCCTTGGAGGAATAACCCACGGCTGATGCCACAAGCTTACACCCTCTAA
>VZQC01007054.1:0-18654 GCA_009823505.1 Rhizomys pruinosus | reverse complement strand
AAGGGAAAGGGAAATATGCCTGGAACTGGAAAATGATGTATGAAATACACAAAGCATCAATAAAAAAAAAAAAAGATCCTTTCATTTACGGCAAAATAGATGAATGTGAAATACACATATTGAAAACCAAAGTAGTATTTCACTTACATGTTTAATATTAAAAAGTAAAGCATACATAAGCAGAGTCTAAAATGGAGTTACCAAAGTTGAAGCTTGACAGAATATAATAATATGGACAGCATGGTCAATGTAGCTCAGAATACTGTAATTATGCAATGGAAATTTGTTTGAAGAACAGATTTCAATCGTCTCACCACATACAAAAAGAAGTGAACATGTGAAGAATTAATCTTAATTAGCCTGGTAGTAGTGATCCCTTTTGCAAAATATATACATTTTGTATAAAATACATCCCTGAACTTTGCTTAGAAAGTAGATCTTAATCTCATGCATGCATACAAATAGCAACAAATTAAATGAAATTCAAGAAAATTTTACCTGCCACATGCCTCAAGGACTGTAAATGTGACCATGAGGATCTCGGCACATCCAAATCCACAGATGCTCTTCATAATAGAGAGGAAATGGAATCGGCCTAGGTACTCATCAACAGATGAGTGGGTAATTAAAATGCAGTGCATGCACACAGTGGAATTTTATTTAGTCATAAAGGAAAAGAAAATTATGAAATTTTCAGGGAAATGGATGGATCTCAAAATTAATATATTGATAAACCCAGACTCAGAAAGATGAATACCATATGTTCTCTCATAAGCAAATCCTAACTTTAATTATTATATATTTGGGTGTGGGCACAGATCTTTCTAGGTCATGAAAATAGAAAGGAGAGACAGGAGTGGGGAAAAGATTTTAAGGCAGTGAGCAGGGTAATAAGATATATGTGATATTCAGATAGAAAGGGGACAAATGGGGAGAGAGCAGGGTATGACTTGGAATTGGGCATGAGAATTGGGGAGGAGAGGAGAATGATTAGCACAAAGTATGAGTGAAAATGGTGTAAGGAAAGCTGTTACTTTATATGCTAACTAAAATCAAATAATTTCAAAAGGGAAATTAAATTTTAATTCATGATTTCAGAGGTTTCACTCATTAATTTGGTTGGATCCCTTGCTGGTAGCCTATGTTGAGGTGGAACATCCCCTTACAGGGCATATACACAGAGACTTGACCTTCTTCCACTAGATCCCACCTCTCTCTGGCACGTTCCACCACCTCCCAATGCCACCACAGGTTGGGGACTAAGCATAGAGCATGGGCTTTGAGGGTCATTTCATTTCAAAAGTATTACCCATGCATAGGCTAATTAGCCTAACTATGCTAATCACAGAGCATAGGTCTGTCACATGTAAACCATAAATCCATTCAATGTTATTGTTTTTTTTTTCCTCAATTAGACCTCCATAAATCTAGAAAATTTTATTTCTTTACATTAGTGGCAAGATTCGTATGTGGAGAAGAAAAATATCACTTTAATATAAAGAGATGAGATATATACAAATCAGAAAGAAAATGCGCAAAACTTATTTGCTGCAAGCTATAAAGCATTAATAAGAAGAATTAAAATTTCATGTTAAATTAAGAGATGCACTGTATTCATGTATTGATTGAAAGATAATATTATTATTATGTCACTTAAACTACACTGATCATATAGACTCAATGGAATAAAAACAAAATTCTAACATACACAGGCTACACATACATCTGTCTGTATATATACATATATGTATACGTAGGCGGAGAGAGAGTGAAATCATATTGTAAAGCCTTGAAATCTTTATGTACAAACCTCTGAGCTTTCTGTTTCTGCTTCCAGAGTCCTGGGATTACAAGCATATGTCATCTTTCCAGGTTTATGTGCTGCTGGGATCAAACTCATGCCCACTAGCCATTAGGTAAGCTCTCAAACAAGATGACATATATCCCAGCCCTTTAGCATTTATTAATTTACAAGATAATTATAAAATGTAAAGAATCTGAGATGTCCAAAACAACTTTAAAAAATGAACAAATTTTGACCACATACATTTCTTTTTTTTTTATTTCTGTATGTGTATGAATGTACTGTCTGCATGAAGGTGTGTGCACCCGCGTCGTGCAATGCTGCGGAGGTCGGAAGAGGGTGTCGGATTCCCCTGGAACTGGAGTTCTCCTGGAATTGGAGTTTCAGACGGTTCTCGGCTGCCATGTGGGTGCTGGGGATCAAACCCGGGTCCTCTGTAAGAGCAGTCGGCACTCTTAACCGCTAGGCCATCTCTCCAGCCCTTGACCACATACATTTCTTATGATGACAGTATAGAGATGGTTAGTGACATAAAGACAACAACATGACAAGATTGACAATTCAGAAATAAACCTGAAAATTTAAGTTCAACTAATTTTTCTCAAAGATTAGAAGGCAATTCAATACAGAATAGTAATTGTTTGGAAAAATGGAGATTGAATAACTGAATATTCATCTATATCAAGGTTAACAGGAATGTATATAATACACCATCACTGAAGAAATCCAAAGCTAGACAGTAAGTATGAAGACTGTTACAATGGAGAGAAAGAATTCTCAGTTTACAATAGACCTCAGCTTCAAATTCAACACTGACTATTGAGGGTTGGTAGGCAAGGAAGGGGAGAGTGGGTAGAAATGAACAGGCAACAGAAAGCCCAAAGAGAGGATTCTGGCTGAACTGTCAGGACAAGATTGGAGTCTTCATTGAAGTCAAGCCAAGGATCAGATGGAGCAGCTGGGATGCAGAATTTTATGATACCTGAGATGATACAGCCAATTATTCCTAAAGCTAAGTGATATAGATCCAACAAAGACAAATGCCAAAACCAAGATCTAGAAGACTGGCTAAAGTCTGATTTAGGAGAATGATTTCTTTACAATGCAAAACAATTAATAAAAATGTGTCATAATTCAAATTCAAAATTCTAAAACTCTGAAATGCATGAACCAAAGCATAAGAAAAAAATCTTTATGACATGGTATTTGGCAAACATTCCTAACATAAACCACCTAAAACAGGCTATAAAAAGAAAAAAGAATCAATAAATTGGATTGCAGAGAAATTAAGAACATCTACTCTTTGAAAGAAAGAAAATGAAAATGTATATCATAGGCCAGGAGAAATATCTGCCTGTCACCTGATGGAAGATATGTATGCTATATATGTGTGTGGATATATGCATATATATCCACACACATATATATATGAATATATGTATTCATATATATATATATTCATATATATATGTGTATATTCATATATATATATTCATATATATATATATATGAATATACACATATATATATATGAATCCCAAGAATCAGGAATAATTATGCAAAAATATGAAATATTAATATAATAGACAAAAATATTTGGAAGAATTCTTTGGAAAAGATGTACAGATTACAAACAAGAACATGAAAGAATGTCACTATAATTAGCCATTAGGTAAACGTAAATTAAGAGCACAGTATGATACTTGAACATATTATTAGAATGTTTTCAATTTAAAGGACTACTCATGCTAAGTGATGGGAAGTTTGTGAAGAAAACAGAATATTGCAGCAGTTCTGATGGAAACACAAAAGGAGCATGCACAGTGGATAATGATGTGTAACGTCTTAAAGAAGCTAAAAACCCATCTCCTATATGACCCAGTCATTTCACCTCTTAAGATTGTCTTGAGCAATAAGTCTTACCTTCAGGTCCTGGGAGTCGATCAATAACCTGTGTAATTTTTGGAGTTTCTTAGACTATCCTGACCAACTCAAAGGAAGACTTCTCCTGTTTGGTACTGTTTCTTGATATGCAGCCTTCATCTTTGCATATGGACTCATGTAGAGGTCTTGTGAGGGTAATTTGTCAGTAGATTGTTAGACTAATATGATTCTCTCGGGATGTTTTTACCCTAGCAAGGCATTATTTATCTCTCCTTGCTCCCTTTACCTGTCTAGCTCTTTGTCTATGCCTTCTCCATTTAAAATATCCCCATTTTCCCCTTGATACTGCCAGTCCCCTACAGCACCACTTCTCTTGGGCTATTTTTCCCCTAACCCCCCTTTCCTTCTATGACCCAATTCTTTCCCATTTAGATACCCTCGTTTTATCCATTCTTCCCTTAGTAACATCTGCCATCTACTAGCCTCCTGTCTCAGAATCCCTCTTTCACTTTACATTCCTGGTTCCACCTTAACTTACATATAAGGATTTGGTGCTAAGATCCACACATGAGGGACAACACATGGTGTTTGTTTTTCTGAGACTGTGTTACTTCACTTAGCATAACAGCCTCTAGCTCCATCCATTTACCTCCACATTTCTTGATGTCATCTTTCTCTACCATTGCATAAAACTCCATTGTGTGAATGTGCCATATTTTCATTATCCACTCATCAGTGGAGGGACAATTGGGTTGTTTCCAGGTCTTCACTATTGTGAAAAAAGCATCAGTAAACATGGATGTGCAAGTATCTCTGCTATAGGATAAATCCTCTGGGTATATGCCTAGGAGTGTTATGAATGGGTCAAATGGTAGGTTCAATTTTAGTCTTTTAAGAGTTCTCCATAGTGCTTTCCATAGGGTTTGCATGAATTTGCAATCCTAGCAGCAATGAATGAATGTTCCCCTTCCCCCCCACAACTTCTCCAACATTTGGTATCATTTGTTTCCTTGATTATGGGCAGTTTTACTGGGGTAAGATGGAATCTTAAAGCGTTTTAATTTGCATTTCCTTAATTACTAATGATGTTGAACATTTTTTAACATGTTTCTTAGCCATCTTTACTTCTTTTAAGAAATCTCTGTTCAGGTATTTAACCCATCTTTTAATTCTGTTGTTTGCTTTCTTGGCCTTTTGTTTCTTGAGTAATTTATGTACTCTGGATGTTAATCCTCTCTCAAATGTATCAGCAGTGAATATTTCCTCCCACTCTATGGGTTTATTGGCATTTCCTTGATTCTTTCTTTTGCTCTACAGAAGCTTTTTAGTTTAATGAGGTCCCACTCATTGATTGCTAACCTTATTTTCTGCACAACTACTGTCTGATTTAGAAAGTATTTTCCTGCCCCTATTTCTTATAGGCTACTGGCAATGTTTTCTTCTAAAATTTTCAGTTTCAGGGGCTGGAGAGATGGCCTAGCGGTTAAGAGCGCCAACCGCTCTTACAGAGGACCCGGGTTCGATCCCCAGCACCCATATGGCGGCCGAGAGCCGTCTGAAACTCCAATTTCAGGAGAACTCCAGCTCCAGGGGAATCCGAGACCTTCTTCTGACCTCCGCGGCATTGCACGACACGTGTGCACAGACCTACATGCAGACAGTACATTGATACACATACAGAAAAAAAAAATTTTCAGTTTCAGGTTTCACATTGAGGTCTTTGATCCATTTAGAGTTGACTTTTGTGCAAGGTGAAAATTACGGTTTAGTTTCATTTATCTATAAATGGTCATCCTGTTTTGCCAGGACCGTTTGTGGAAGATCCTGCATTTCCTCCATTGAGTATTCTTGGCCCCTTTGTCAAACATCAGGTGGCTGAAATTGCATGTGCTCAAGTTTGGGTCTTCAATTCTGTTCCACTGATGTACAGGTCTATGTTTGTCCTAGTACCATGCAGTTTTTATGACTATAGCTTTGTAATATAGTTTGAAACCTCGTATAGTAATCTCCCCTGCATTACTCTTTGTACTTAGGGTTGCTTTGCTATCTGGATTTTTGTGTTCCCATATGAATTTTAGGATGTTTGTTTTCTAATTTACTGTATGACTTTAAACATAAAGGTGTATTAAATTTTATCTATGGCCTTTTATGGATAATTGAGATCACAATGTGGCTTTTGTCTTTGAGTCCATGTATATGGTTTATGACATTTACTGATTTATTGATTTACACATCCCTTTATCTCTGGAATAAATCCAACTTGATAATAATGGATGATCTTTTTGATTTGTGCTGTATGTGGTTTCCAAGTATTTTGCTGAGAATTTTTGCATCTATATATTTTTTTAAATTTATTTTTATTGATGCTTTGTGTATTTCATACATCATTTTCCAATTCAGTTCAGGCATATATCCCCTTCCCTTCCCCCCCCCCATCGCAGATCGTGCATTCTGCCGTAAGTTTTCTGCATCTTTCTCTGCTTTTTTGTTTTGTTTTGTTTTCATTTTTTTTTAACAATAGGTGATAAGAAACTGTAGATCATGAATTGACATACCATCCAAACATCTGTGTCTATACCAAAGTAACCTACCATAACAATTAGTACTGTTTAAATACCCATATATCTAATTGTGTGTGCTTCATTAGTAGGATCGAAAAGCTATATATTATACTGTTTAAATATCTAAATATCTAATTGCATGTGCTTCATTAGTAAGATCGAAGGTTATGCCTGGACAAGCTGGCAGCCCATGAAAGAAAACAGCCAGAATTGACTAGAGACCAAGACAACAGCTCCAGAGAAAGTAGACTGTTTTGCTTCTCATCCACCTGTGCCCCTTTTCTAAGCCTAGGGAACAATCTGCGGAAGAGGGGGCGTGGTAGAATGTAAGGGCTTCGATTGGGGTTAATGGTGAAACTACAACAATATAGACTGGACACTCATTTGATCAACTTAATTGAACATACAAGCCCCCCCTGCTGGATGGTGGGACCCATGAGCTGTGTGGGTTTGGGCACAACTGCTTGCAAATTGGTTTTACATGAAGGATGCTTGCATCTATATTTATTAAGGAAATGGGTTTATAATTTTCTTTTTTGGTTGTATCTTTGCCTGGTTTTTGGTATTAGAGCAATGCTGACGTCAAAGAAAGAATTTGGGAGAATTCCCTCTGTTCCCATCCTTGTGAATATCTTAAGTAATATCAGTTGTAGGTTGTCTTTAAATGTCTGGTGGAATTCTACCATAAATCCATCTGGGCCAGGGCTTTTTATTTTTAGTTATGAGTTTCATATTACTGTTTAATTTTCCTCATGTGTTACGGGTCTGTTTAAACTGTTGATCTTTTCTTGGTTAAGCTTTGATGATTCCCATAACTTAGGAGATTCATCCATTTCTTTTACATTTTCAAATTTAATAGAGTATAGATTTTTAAAGTATTCTGATATAATGTTTTGTTTTTTGTTATCTGTCATGATGTTTCCCTTTTCATCTCTAATTTTGTTGATTTGGAGTTGCTCTTTCTTTTGGTTAACTTGTCTCAAGGTCTTGTCTAGCTTGTTTATACTGTCAATGAACCAGCTTTTGGTCTCTTTGATTCTTTGTATCATTTTCTTTGTTCTATTTCATTAATCTCTACACTAATTTTTGTTGTTTCCTCTTATCTGTTGGGTTTGGGATTCGTTATTGTCTTTCAAGTGTCTTGAATTACAATGTTAAAGTCATTTGCTTTTTTCTGGGTTTTGTTTTGTTTTGTTTTGTTTTGTTTTGTTTTGTTTTGGTCTTTTCAAGACAGGGTCTCCCTGTAGCCCCAGCTGGCCTGGAACTCAGTCTGTAGACCAGGCTGGCCTTGAGTTCACAAAGATTGGCCCGCCTCTGTCTCCCAAGTGCTAGGATTAAAGGCGTGTGCCACCATACCTGGCTGCTTTTTTCTTTTTTTTTTTTTGTAGGCAAGTAGAGCTATAACTTCCCCCTTAGGAGTGTTTTTAAGGTGTCCCAGATGTTTTGCAGTGTTGTCCTTTTTGTTTAATTCCAGCAATGCCTTCATTTCTTTCCTGATTTCACCTTTGACCCATTCGGGAGTGTGTTGTTTAATCTCAATGAGTTCATGTGGGTACCAGAGCTTCTTCTAGTGTTGATAATAAGCTTTATTACATTGAAGTCTGATAGAATGCATGGAATTATTTGAATTTTTATATTTATTGAGGTTTGTTCTGTGCCCCAGTATGTGATCAATTTTGGAGGAAATTCTATGGGATGCTGAATAGAAAGTATGTTCTTTGATGCTTGGGTGGAATATTTGGTAGATGTCTTTTAGGTCCATTTGGTGTATCATATTTTTGGTTCAGATGTCTTTCTGTTTATTCTTTGTCCAGCTGTCCTGTCCAATGGACACAATGGGGTAATGAAGTCTTCTACTACTATTGCGTTGGGATTGATCTGTGCCTTAAAGTCTTGTAGAATTGTGTTTATGAAGTTTGGTACATCAGAGTTTGGTGCATATACATTCATGATTGTGATATCTTATTTAATTTTTCTTTAATAAGAATGAAGTGACCATCTTTTCTGATTAGTTTTAGTTTGAAGTGTATTTTGCCTGATATTAAACTAGCAATTCCTGCTTGCTTTTTAGTACCATTTGCTTGGAATATTTTTTTCTACTCTCTCACCTTAAGATAATGCCTGTCCTTGAAGGTGAGATAGGTTTTATGCAGACAACAAAAAGATAGATTTTGTTTCTTAATCCATTCTACTCTTGATTGGGGAGTTTGGAATTTAAAAATGATATTTTAAATACCATTGATATTTAAAATTATATATGAAAGATAATATAGAAATTAGATATATATATATTTATATATATATATTGCTTCCCATCATTTTAGTTTCTGTTTGCATTCTTGGTCTTGGACTAGGTTTGTATTTCCTGTCTATTTGGTGTTCTATGTGCTTCTTGTATTTGTATGGGTATACATTTCCATAATTTGGGTGAATTTTCTTCCATATTTATGCTGAAGATCTGTTCAATACTATTATCCAGAGATTCTTCTTCTTCTATACCTATGATGCATAGGTTTGGTCTTTTTGTGGTGTCCCACATTTCCTGATGTTCAGTTCCATGTTATTTTTTTGCATAATCTTTGTTAGAGCAGTCCAGTTCTTCCACTTAATCTCCCAGTCTTGATATCCTATTTTCTACTTCATTCATTCTGGCTTTCTCCTATTCTTTCTGGATGGCTTATTGAGTGCTCTACTCCCTTTTTCATTTCATACTGAGTTTTCTTCAGTATTTCTATCTTTTTTTAATTCAGTCTGAAGTTTATCATTATTTTCTTTTAGTTTATCCTTATATTCCTTTAGTTGTTTGATTTGTTTGTGTGTTCTTTAAATTCCTTGAATTCTTTGATCATGTCTATGGCATTTCTTTTTAATTCTGTGTTCTGGGTTACATCTTATGATCCTTATTATAGGGTCTTCTGCAGGATTGGTAGTATTTATTGGAGACATATTATTTGAGTTTTTCGTGTTATTGTTTTTTGTTGTGATTTTGGCATGTAGATTTCTTTTGTTGTTTGTGATTATGATATGAGGCTCCAAGTGTTTCTTTGTTTAATTGAAGACTGACTTTGCTTGTATTCTTCAGGTGCCTTCACTGTCTTTCTATTAAGTATGGAAGGCTCTTTGGTCTAGGCTTTGGGTTCTTACTTCTGATTTTGTACTGGAGGGACCAGCTAATTCTCCCCGAGCTAGTCAAGAGCTCCTCCAGAGGCCCAAGACAGATATCATTCAGGCAAATTTGAACCCATAGGTCCCCATACCATGTGAAGCCAAGAGGGGGGCCCAGGTGTTCTGGAGCTAGGGGATAGGGAGTCCAGAATGCCACCATGGCACCACGGTTTGGGGTTCTAACCACCAGGAGGATGTTAACCTCATGTACTCACTGGGAGAGTAGAACCCACAGAACCACTGCACTAAGCCAGGTCTGCCTACTGGCTCTCCATGACTGGTTGCAAACATGTTCAGCCTATCATATATCAATTATACATCTATAACATACTGTATAGACTAGTGTAGAGCTCTGCTTTAGGTTTGTACTAGGTAGGATTGTGTCAAAGATGTCTTATTTGATATCTAGAGATTTAAAGAAGTTTCCCCAAAATATTTCACTCAATGAAGATAAAGTATCTCTAGTGTGAATTTTAGGGTCCCTCTAATGGTGCTATTTTATGAATATTAGATGCATAACACTCATAATTCCCAAATATTGAACTCTACCACTTCTAAAATCTGAAGTTTTTTTAACACTGGCAGGAAAATCTGCTCCTGGCTTCATTTGGTGGATTGTAGTAAATCATAGGTATATAATTCACTGTTTGGTTTGTATTCTCATTGAAAAAAGGGCTGGGTCCTGGTATTTCCATTCTGCTTCAATATATTTCCCTATGTGTGTCCATAGTCCCCAAGAAGCACACTCAAAAATGCTATAATATGGCACAGAGCCATGCTGAGCATCAATGCAGGCTCCTTCCATGTGATGTGCAGATCTAAAGCCTGTGCATGTGAATCACTGTGACATCTTGTTTATTTTCTACTCTGAGATGCACAGATGTTATGAAAATTTTCACAGGCTCTACATCTGTCTTTATGGATAGCAATAAGGAAAATAGGAAGTATCACAAAGAGTGAAGTGGTTGGAGAAGTTGGATAATAGTATAGAGGTGTGAAATATCTTACAGGAGAGGGAAGTGTTGGAAAAACAAGGACCTACAAGTAGAGGAAGAAGAAAGTTAAACATCTCATGTTCTGTGCTCAATATGCTGAACAGAAAGCTAAAAGTGAAGAGCTTGATCTTGTCTTGGAAGAACAGATGAACAGTGAACACAAGCCACTGAATGGTGTCATCATGAAGCAAAGAGCTTTCCATTGTGACAAAATGAAAAGTGAAGGTGGCTATGAGCATCCAGCAGGCTGGTTGCAGGACTGTAACAGATTCTTGCATTGCAAACTTAAAAACACGTGGTGAAGCACCTGCCAATCATGAAGTAACAGAAATGCATAGGCAAGGTATCCAAGGTCACATGCTGGGATGTGCTAATACCACAGGCAAATGTGAGTATGAATTTTCTATGATATGCAAAAGACCTGTCCTTGCACTTTTAAAGAGCTGAATTCCTTACTATGCCATTACTAAGCTAAGAAAAAGACCCATCAAGCAGAAATGGACCACTAGAAGCCTCTTTTCTGATTGATTCATAGACCAGCAGCTATGGTTACTGCAGTGAACCTGCTCTGGATGGTGACCACAAGACTTTGCGATTCCCTAGCAACTGCTCATCCTCTAGAAATTGTCACCAAAAGCAACATTTCATACACTTTCCTTCAAATGTGAATTCATTAATTTTCATTGTGATATAAATAAAGAATAAATACAAAATGCTTTTAAGAACAGTAAATTAGTGGAATTACATTTTCATCTATCGGGAACTGAAGAATTGTGTCATACTTTTGAAGACCGTTGATCTGATTTAGCGACAGTAAGTGGCCAGGTTGACAGGTTATGTGTCTTTGGAGTGTGTCCAGGACATTACTAATCTTCAGTTCAGGCTTCAGATTTATTAAGTAGGTTATCTTTTAGCACTCTTTTGCAATGAATGTCAATGAAACAACTATACACAGAGAGACACATATACACACAGAAACACACACAGAAACTCAAGTACACACACACACACACACACACACACACACAGGCACACACACACATTGATCCTCCCCATTTATCTGTGATCATAAACTCTATGTTCAAAGCTTTTCAGACTCAATGAAAGACATGCACAAGAACAAAGAAATATTTGGACAACCTGGCACTCCCATCCCAACTAAGGTGAAAATGAGCAATAGTGTACTGTACTAATTCAGCTTTCACACTGGGAACAAGAGTCCTTCCCAATGTTCCATATCTTATGCATGTCTATGCAGTTCGTGGACACTGGTGTTTAAAACGTCCTTCATAATATGAGCTGTTGTTTAGTGGTCCTAAGCTCACAGAAACAAGTGAGCCAGAGAAAATGATGCAAAGGCAAACCCTCATTCAAACCCGAGTTCCTCTTCTGCTGCAGGTGACATTGGGGTCAATGAATCTACAAGACATACTTGATTAAATGTCCTTAAACAGAAGCACATGTAAAACAAGGCTATGTATGCATTGGTTGGCATGGATGTTTTGATAAGAAACTCTGAAGACCCTCACCCTGTACCTCCTCTAGGACCACAAGTTCAGTGTTTATGATTATCTGCTAGAGAACAGATAGCATGAAAATAGGAGTGCATCTATGCACATATATGCATATTCACATGTATGCAGTTGATTTTAAATACACACACATAAATTCACATGCATATATGTGTGTGGTATATAGACATATATAAAAGTGTGATCTTATTTTCCTACTCTGTAAGCAAATTACACGCTATCAAGCACATGCGCTTCCTTATGAGAGACACAAGAGAATCTCTGATATTGGGATAGTCCCAGGAGACTTCGTCAATGGGTCCAATGATCCTAGTTGAAGGAGCAGTGAGTGGTTGGTGGAGAAAGGATTGGGGCTTTAAGAAATCTTCCTGTTTTATTTAATTTCATCCTTCTGGACTCTGGGAATGGATGAGGGGAAAAGGCAAAGAGGAATGAGTACCACAAAAATTTAATTAATTTAAAATACCTGAGTAGTGCCTGCATTTTTCCCCAAAACAAAAAGTATTTTCACAGTCTTAGTATCTTTAGTATTTATTAATATTCCTACATATCTCAGCTTTCCTTATCTCAGATGGATTTAATCAAGTTACCTAGACTGGAAAGCAAAAAAGGGCAAGATTTCATATACAGAGATAAGCATTTTTATGTAATCAAAAGGACAGAAAGAACTGATCATAAAATAAAGACATATGTAGCTCAGAGCAAATAAACTTGAAAATAACGATCATTTTAAAAGCCCAAGTTTTGTATAGTTATGTAGTTTCTCTTCTATTCCAAGGAGAGTGCTAGCCAACTTTTAGACTTGTATTGAAACTTGCCTTTGGCTTTCTGATACCCTCTTCCAACAACCAAATCACTGTAAACAGATGTGTTAGTGAGCATACTAAATGGTTATTCTTTGACAAATGCAGTTAGATGTGTAAGGTGCACACATACTTTTTTTTCAGACTGGATTCTAATCCTTTATCTAATTCTCAGGTGAAAACTTCATCATGTACCAGAGGTATATTATGGATTTTAGGTGAGTCTTTAAGGTGTAAACCATCTCTAACAAAATAGTACTCTCAGTGCATCCTCCATTGATACAGAGAGTGGGAACAACCATATATCTTTTTTAGATACCTACAGCCTGGCATTTGATTATAATTTCAACTATCAAGAGCAGCAGCAAAAATTGCAAGCCTGAAGTACAGCCACTCTCAGCTACATTAAGCGACAAGAACAAAAGTGCACTCAGTGTGCAGAGACTACTGGTCTTGTGACAAGCCCTGCATACTAACAGGAGTGTCCCTGCCTTTGCAGATGGAAAAGGACCCATGACAAATGATGTGCACCAGGAAACTGGCAGCTCATCTCCCCCACATGGTTGCCTGTTGTGTTATGCTGGTAGGGGAGATGGGCCGCAAGCCGGTAAAGCACACAGTTCCTCGTTCTTCCCTAACCTGTTCTTCTCCATCCTCCCTCTCATTTTCTCTTGTGCAGCAACTGACCTTGTCCAATATTTAAGCTCTTTCAAAGTTAATGGTCTTAGGCACTGGAAATAGTTTTCAAACATATGAGTGATTATTATATAGAAAATAAAAGCCAGCTGTTTCTCATCCCTCCAGAGCACAGAACTTGGACTTCAGCCATTCAGTCAGGAAAGACTGAATAAATGCTTACTGATCATGAAAGTTCATGAAGATGAAAACACGGAAGAGACAGTGAAGAGATGGACTGTGGTGTGTTGAAATATTCTTTGACAAAAGAAGTGTTCTGATGTTAAAAAGTCAGAGTCTGGATGCTGAATCAAATGTATTCTATATCTAACAAACATTGGCTAACTATTAGCCATGAGACCCAATGAGCACTGTGATACAATTAAGTCATATTCAAAGTTTATATAATAAAACCATGAATCTGCAGGTTTGCTGTTATCTTATTTTTAGCCAAAGATTCCTATATATGAAATGATCACATTGTGGTTGAAGATAAGATGTCATTA
The DNA here is from genome assembly GCA_009823505.1 of Rhizomys pruinosus. Taxonomy (NCBI): domain Eukaryota; kingdom Metazoa; phylum Chordata; class Mammalia; order Rodentia; family Spalacidae; genus Rhizomys; species Rhizomys pruinosus. Next base: position 4,729 of record VZQC01007054.1, on the reverse strand, counting down.
CTGCACATGGGAGTGGAGGTTGTCTGACTATCTATGCTGTACTTCATGAAGGAGGTTAGGCTTCCTTCAAAATGACAAGAACTTCATGGTGTCACACATGCATGTCAGGCATATAGAAAAGCATCTCTTACCAGAGTAGAACAAACAGGTTTATAATATTCATTTTTATAAATATTAATGCTACAACTACAACCACTTCCAGAATCAGAGGGAAAAAACATGTCTAAGATTAAATTACCTTCTCATTATACAAATGAGAACATCATGCCTGACCCTTATACTCTATGGGTGGCCACTTGTAGCAAATTAATGATGAAAACCAGGAACAAAATCAGTTTCTACTTTAGTTCAATATTTTTGTGTAAAAACACATAACATCTCCCTTGCCTTCATTGTCCAATTAGGAATCCTAAATCCACAGTGGAAATGACCTGGAAATAACTACAAAATTGCAAACAAGCAGCATTATAATTAAAAAGAAAAGGAAATCCTTTATACAAAGAAAACCTTATCGATCTGAAAATTTTAAAAAGAGAGATTTCCGTTGTAAATAAATTATTTCTAATATTTCAAGAAATGATTCCAGAAGTTGCACATTTAAATGAAGAATAAAAGAAATAACTGCTAGTTCTCACCTGTGATAAAACATAAATATATCATGGATTAAACTCTTTTTTTGTCTTTTTGAGACAGGGTCTCCCGGTAGCCCCAGCTGTCCTGGAACTCACTATGTAGACTAGGATGAACTCTTGAACTCACAGACACCCACCTGCCTCTGCCTCCCAAGTGTTGGGATTACAGGCATGTGCCACCATACCCAGCTGGATTAAACTTTTAAATGTAAGTGGTAAACTGTGAAACGCCAGGAGGGGCTCTGTGAGTTCATTGGAATATGGAAGGACTCATTTTAGACAAGACCTGAAAAATTAGGATGCAAAATTAAAAATACACAAATGACATTTATCAAACTAAAAGGTTGATATATAACAAAGGAAACAGTCAAGCCAGTGAAGAAACAACAGTCAGAATTGAAGAGAATATTTCCAAACTATGCATAAAAGAGTTCATATTCATAATACATAAGTAGCAAGAATATAAATAAAACAACTTAAAAACAGGCATTTCTCAATTTACAAACAAAAGTCCCCCCCCCACACACAAGAAGAGCAGGTATATAAAAAGACTCAATATAAATAATCTTTTGTAAAATTTAAATCAAAGCCAAAGTGAAATGCTAACATATCAAAGTGCAGAAAGTCAGCACATCTTCAAGAAAACAATGAAGACAGAGAAGAATGCTTGACATTCTGTTTATGAGATATTTTAGATATAGGAATGAAGGGCAAGATTGTCTGATAAGATAAGAGTCAAGGACCTGGGAGATGACTCAGCAGTTAAGACCACTGGCTGCTATTGCAGAAGACCTAGGTTCTGTTCCCAGCACCCACATAATGGCTAACAACCATCTATAACTCCAGTTCCAGGAGATCAGATGTCCTTTTCTGACCTCTGTGGGCATTGCATGACACAGGTGCACTTATATACATGCAGACAACACACTCACACACATTAAATAAATTTATAATAAATACATTTTTAATAAATACTTTTATGCATATGAGTGTGTTGCCTACATGTGTGTAAGTGTGATACCCAAGGAAGCAGAAGAGGTGTTAGATGCCCCTGGAACTAGGTATCTGTGGGTGCTGGGAATAGAACCTGGATCTTCTGGAAGAGCATCCAGTGCTCTTTATCACTGATCACTCTCTCCAACCCCAGAAATAATAAAAACATTTTTAAAAGACCTGGTCAAGTCCAGTTTGAGGTACCCAAAATTGATGCTGGAGAAACAATCTTGAATAAAAGTATGGGTGAGCCCTGACTCAATGGCACAGTTTTAGGAGATATCTGAGGGAACTGGTTCTCTCCATGTTCAGGCCCAGTCTTATAATTAAAGTTAAGAGTCAGGCTATTTATTCAAGTATAACTGTAATGTGGCATGGTAATGTCACTAGAGTGCAAAATGCATTCAGTCCAACAGCAGAAGTCCTCATAATATTAACAGTTCCAACTCTGTTTAAAAGTATATGTATCTATAGTGAGACTTGGGGAAATTCCTTAACTATGAGCCTCTCCTGTATAATTGCAATTTGGAGCTTTTGGTAGATGCGGTTTGGGCCCCAGGGTACCTGTCCTACTGCTCCTTGGCAGAACAAGAGGTTTCTATTTAAAAATCGCATCATCTTTTTCAGACCAGCTGAGCCACAGGGGAGGAGAGACACACTGAGCTGCTTGGATGAGGCACTTTCCAACTTGTTGAGCTGCCTGCAGGCTCTGCAGTGAGCTCCAAGTTTCCTGCTTTCATGAGCTGTCACCCACACTGGGGTTTGCTTTTGGCAACGTATCTGTCTTTGAGTCATTTCTGCTACTGCATGTAATCTCTTACCCATATTCCTTTATACAACCGCAATAAAACTCATGGACTCACCAAGTTAGCCTTGGGGGTCATTCTTACTTTGGTCTGATGTCAGTTCCCTATCTGGGGTGAGTAGACATTTGTTCATGTCTCCCCAGGAACAGTGCCACACAATGAAAACATAAGGACTAAGTATTCGGGTTTATCACAGCAATATCTCAAATTCGTGGTACTAACAGTCAGGATGACAATGTTAACTGTCATAGTCATTGTGAAAAACAGTATTAAGGTATCTTGAAATTTTAATTGTTCTACTATATCATCTGTTAATCCCATTCTTTGGTATATATTCAAAGGATATTTAATTCAGTACATTAAAAAGACATCCTTATTCCATTGTTTACTGAATCCATAACAGTGAAGAAATAGAAACAAACTACCATAGTGCCTGTATATCCCAAATCAAAATTGGCTATTAGCTCTCTAATAATTGGCTATTAGCTCTCCACTTGGAGAAACAATTCACAGATGATGCCACAAGCATACATCCTCTACAGGTTAGGAGATGTTATAAGCCACAGTAAAGACCTGTCATATAAGTAAAAACAGAAAACAATGTAATTCATGGAGTTAAACATATCATCCAAACATATGTGTCTTCATACCAAAAGTACAACCAAACTATACACTATTAGTGCCTTCTTTCAAATACGCTATATATCTAAGACTGGCTGTGGCTATCATTAGGTTAACATTTTTTAATAAAAATAAATTATATAAAAAGAATCAAAAAGTTATTCCTGGACAAACCTGAGTTCAGCCCATGAAAGGAAAACAGCCCAGAATTGACCAGAGTCACATTCAAACAGCTCCAGAGAGAGGGACAACAACCTCTTTCAATAAACAATAAACAAACTGGCTTTCTTTTCCTTACATTGAAAAGTATGAGAAAAACTACTCTAAAACACAATATGGGATTTATTGATATGGAAACTTAGCATAACTTTTTTAACTTAACTATTTGATGGCTCTAACAAATATACACAACTATGTAAAAACACACTATAGGACAGTCTCCTATATATATTGTACGAGGCGCTAATTATATCAATATCTTCCAAAAAATTAGATTAATTAAACATGATATATATAGGCTACCATCTCACGTACAGGTCCTAGATACTATATATCATACCAAGAGCACAAGTTTGAAAGCGCTGGAGAGATGGACTACAAAGACATCTCAGAGTCTAACACTCATAATATATATCTGCAACCTCTCCTGCAGAGGACCCGGGTTTGATCCCCCAGCAACCACATGGAGGACGAGAACCATCTGTAACTCCAGCTTTCCAGGGGAATTCTACCCTCTCTTCTGACCTTCGACAGCATTTTCATGACATGGGTGCACAAACCACATCCAGACAGTACATTCATACGAACATGATTGAAAATAAAACAATTTAAAACAAAATTGTTTGAAAAATCATGTCTTATAATGGATCCAATTTTATTTTCACTTATTGTTATACAGGACAATCTTATACACTAGGGTATGCTAATACTTGCCCTCTATAAGAAATACAAACACAACGAACATCAAATCTCATACACATTCAGGTCCGATCATATCTCTGAGCGGAGAGTATAGGCGTGCTGGACTTTACACCGCCTCATCTGATAATAGAGATATATGTACACTGTGTATTCACTTTATATGTGTCCTTTCAAAAATTGATATTTTCTTCATGATAAATCTATTCAGAATCCTTTTTTCTACTGTTGTGATATACACAGTACATCAGTGTTTCCTGTACTAACCACACAATACCCAGGACACTATAGCTTCTTATTCCTAGTATATCCATTGCATTTCCTCACTCTGACTAGCCTCCAGTAACCAATATTCACATCTCAATTTCTACGAGACCAATATAGTAGTATTTGTTTGTGTGCTTTTGAGACAGGGTCTCCTCCTCGTAGCCCCAGCTGTTCCTGGAACTCACTTTGTACGACCGGCTGGATTTGAACACTGCAGCGAACGATCCGCCGCTTCCTACCTCCCACAAGTGCTAGGATTAAAGCGTGTGCACCACCATGTCCCGGTGAGACCAATATTTTATATATCATATATGAGCAAATTTACGGTACTTTCCTTTCTTTATCTGCCTTATGTGTTCAATATGAGTAATTCTATTTCCATTTCATGCTGTAGCAAAGGACAGGATTTCTTTCCTTGATATGGTTCAATAGTATTTCACTGTGTACACACTACCCACATTTTCTTCTTAACTAATAAATAGCTGAAGAATA
>VZQC01007052.1:1317160-1346179 GCA_009823505.1 Rhizomys pruinosus | reverse complement strand
AAAAAAAAAAAAAACTATTACAATGTGATGGATTTGAGGCTGCTAATATAGAATATAAAACTTAAAAGATTGAAAAATATAGATATAAAAATAAATATGGCACTGCCTCCCATCAAATCTTGAAGACATAGTCTCAATAATACTGAAATAACAACTCAGAACTTTTTTTGTTAGGACAGAAAGGTCATGGGGATAATTAGATAAGAAAAGCAAGGTGCTTTTAGAAAATCATGCTTCAAATTTTATTGTATAAATTCCTTTTATTACAATATGGAGTTTTTGAATGTCCTGAGAAAGTCTGAAAATAATTCATTTATTATCCTTGACAGGCAATAAAGGGAAATTATTTACTGATTAAATTAGTAACAGCTGGCCTGAGAAAATCAATTTATAAAATTGATAGCATTATTTATACTGAAACAAGATATTTAATTATTTTAAATCAATTATATAAGGAAAATCTGATTATCAAAAGTGTATAATGAGGGTCCAGCATGGAGGCACAGGCTTTTAATCCCAGTAATTTTTAGGAGGCAAAATCAGGCATATATCTGTGGGTTTGACCCCTGCTTGGTCTACATCACAAGTTCCAGGTCAGCCAAAACTACATGGTAAGACCCTGTCTTTAAAATGTGTGTATTCCAAAATGGTACTTTAGAACCAATTGTGATGTTTTTAAATTTTCTTTTATTTATTTTTGTATGTGTATAAATGTACGGTCTGCAGGCAAGTTTGTGCACCCGTGTCGTGCAATGCCTCGGAAGTCAGAAGAGGGTGTCGGATTCCCCTGGAACTGGAGTTCTCCTGGAAATGGAGTTTCAGACTGTTCTTGGCCACCATGTGGGTGTTGGGGATCGAACCCGGGTCCTCTGTAAGAGCGGTCAGCGCTCTTAACCGCTAGACCATCTCTCCAGCCCCCTCCAATTGTGATTTAAATGTCATATTATAGATTATAATTTGAATGTGCTTGAACATCGGGTGTTATGCATCTGTACTGCAAATTTCCTAATTTTATATAATACATATCAGTTTACATGTCACCTATACCTTGTAATATTTGAAAACAGAACAAGTGCCAAAGAAATATAATAGTTAGCTTTTAGAATATTTACAAACTCAATATCACTCAGCGTTGAGTGACATACATGTATCAATTGCACATATAAATATTAAATGTTAATGTAATAATAAAACTTGCAGGCAAATCATACATTATAAATTATTGTTTTTAATTAAGAAATAAATTTTGCACTTTGATCCTATTTATATTCCCATCTCCTATCTGCACCCTTCTAAAGCACTCTCACCATATTTCATGTACTCTGCCATGTATATTAAGGTCCATAGAATCATATTTGTATTCTCAACTGTCCTTTTGTGTAGGGTCTAGCCACTGAACTGGATAACCTCGTTGAGCATCACACCCTTAAGAAAAACCAACTTTTCGGGGCTGGAGAGGTGGCTTAACAGTTAAGAGCACCGACTGCTCTTGCAGAAGACCCAAGTTCCATTCCCAGCACCCACTTGGCGGCTAAGAACCGTCTTTAACTACAGTTCCAGGGGAATCTGTCACCCCCTTCTGACCTCCGCAGCATTACACGACATGGGTGCACCAACGTACATGCAGACAGTACATTCATACACATAAAAAAATAATAAATAAAATTAAAAAAAAGAAAAACCAACTTTTCCTCTCCCATTAATTATTGGTTGCCAATAGTTCCTCAGCTAACATTGGAGCCTCTTATCTGTCTTCCCTCTTCTGCTAGACTTTTGTTTGGCTTGAGCTTGCGTGGGTCTTGTGCATACTATTACCATTGCTGTTAGTTCATAGGAGTAACTTTCTAGCTATCTGGAAAGCAGTTTCCTTGTGGTTATCATTCACCTCTGGCTCTTATGGTCTTTCTATCTCTCTTCCACAGTGGTCTCTGAGGCTTCAGTGGCAAAGGATGAAGATATCTTGTTCAGAAATGAGATATCTACAATCTTTTATTCTCTGCCCTTTGGCAAGATGTAGCTTTCTGGATTAATTACCATCTCTTTCATGAGGAAGCTGTGGTGGTTTGAATGAAAATATCCCCCATATGCTTCAACTATTCTGGCATTTTGTCTCCAGTCTGCGGTGCTGTTTTGGGAGATCTTAGAAGCTGTGGCCATGTTAGAGGATGCACATCACTGGGGGTTGGGCTTGGAGAGTACAACAAGCCTTGCCTGTTTCCAGTTGCTCTCTCTTGCCTTCCTTTGCTCATTGGAAGATGTGAGCCTCTGCTTTCTGCTCCAGTCCCTGCCACCAAGCTTCCTACCACAATGGACTCTAATTCCCTGGAACAATCAATCATGAGCTCAAATAAACTCTTCCTTCTATAGGTTCTCTTGGTCATGGTGGTTTAATCACAGCAACAGAAAAGTGACTAGTACAGAAGCTTTGCTGGTGAGTGCTGAGAGATTCATTAATGTTATTTATGCTACCTATTCAGCTATGCCCTCTGAGCCTGAGTTGCAAAGGTTGCATTATATATGCATCACTTAGGGCTGGTTACCTCAAAGATATCATTCTCTGAATTTGACTAGTTGTGGAACTTTGAAACTGCCTTAATCTGTTATAAAAAGTAGATGCTTTGATGAGTGATAGGAGAGGCATTCTTCCCTGTAAATATAAGGAGGATAGGTATTTAGAATCAATATGAAATGACACTGGAGTAGGGGTGTAACAAAACTAGCCCCGCCCACGGCCAGAGGAGTGGACTTCTCCAGCTATATTATATTCTATATCCTATATCTTATCTATATCCATGTTTACAGTACCACACATGGTTCTCTCCCATTGAAGTGGGCCTTAAGTCAAATTAGACAACTATTGATTACCCCTAAGATAATTATGCCACGACTGTACCAGTAGAGAAATAAGAAAAAAAAATCGTATTTAAAAGAAAATACTGACTAGCCGGGCATGGTGGTGCACGTCTTTAATCTCATCACTCAGGAGGCAGAGGCAGGTGGATCTCTGTGAGTTCAAGTCCAGCCTGGTTTACAGAGTGAGTTCCAAGACAGCTGGGCTACAGGGAGACCCTGTCTTAAAAGACAAAAAATAAATAAATAAAAGAAAATACTTGCAAAAAGAAAATATATTTCATCACATGATCATTTAAAATTCCTATGTAATATATTTCCAGATATTAAAAGAAATTAAAGGATATATTGGAAAACATAATACTGTAAAAATATTATAAGCGTGTATTTGAGTCAATAAATCTAATATAATGCTCTGTCATACAAAAATCTTGATTAAATAAAATTATGAAAAACTGATCCATCTTATCATAGTAGCTTAGAACCAAGCAAGTGTGAATTAAAATGACATAATACCTCATTTATCAAACTGAAAGAAATTAAAAGACCAAAAATATCAAGTGAGGGAGTAAAACTCAGAAACTTTGCTGATGGAAATCTAAATTGACAAAACTGCACAGCATTTTGTACTGCACAGCAATTTCACTATTAAGTTTGTTCAAAACACTTTTATGCATGTGCTTAAGAAAAGAAATATGAGTATTGATTACAGTAACGTTGTAGTTAGGAATACTTGGAAATCTTTTATATATGCATTAGGACGACAAGGGGTGAATACATTGGGTAATATTATGTAAATATACCACACTACAGTTAAAATTAATTTCTTAAAGCTTCAGATCAAAAGGTTATCATTTATAACAATGAAGCATAAACAAAATATTATACATTATGAATGTATAAGAATGTATACAAGCATGAATGAAATGTGTGATAATAAATGTAAGAAACTTTTCTCAATGAGAGGAGGTGAGCAGTCTATGTGATAAGTGTTCTTATTTACCTTATTTTTATATTGCTATTTTTCATATTAATATAACATGATATATGTAAATATATCATAATTTTGATGTATAAAATATACATAAAATCATATACATTGACAATTGAAGTCATTCATTACAGCAAAGTCTTCATAGTTCTTTGTTTAAAATATTTTGTAGTGATAAAATTAAAATGTTAGCTAGGCATGTTAGCACACTCCTTTAATCCTAGCACTTGGGAGGCAGAGGCAGGCAGATCTCTGTGAGTTCAAGGCAAGCCTGGTCTACATAATGAGTTCCAGGACAGCTAGAGCTACAAGGAGTCCCTGTCTCAAAAAGACAAAAAAATAAAAAATGTAATAAATATAAAAAATTCATCTACTTGTGCTATAACATCAAGAATAGGCCAACGTGCTCCACAAAGTAGATTCTGGGACCAGTACATTCTACCTAACATCTCTGTCAAAATTACTCCATGTTTGTGTGGCACACCACATGTATGTGTTTATGTTCCTTACTGAAACTACTTGCATCAGCATGTTCTTTTCTAGTGCTTATCTCTAGATATTATATTGCTTTTTTTGGATGATTTTCAAATAAATGAATGAAAATCCACATTCATTTAGATGCAGTCTTTATTTCTTTAACTGCTCAGCTATTGTGTACTTGAGTGCACAGAGTTTAGATCAGGGATTTCCTAGGACCACTCGAAGCACAGGTAGGAACCTGGCATTTCAGCCAGGCATATTGTTGGATAATCCTATCTGGCCCATTGGATAACACTCTCATTGGTTTGATTCAAGTAACTTGTGTGGCTATGGGGGCAGAGTCATCTGCTAGCTGGTATAAAAGGTGGGCCAGTTGACACTGTGAGACTTGAGTGCATAGAGCTTAGACTGGGGATTTCCCAGGACCACATGAAGCACAGAGTACAGGGTGCAGGCTAAATAGGCATAAGAGCCGCCCCACCTCACCCCCAAACAACTGGAATTCTGGAGGGAGTATTCAACTGGATTCTTCGGAGAACCTTCAGAACAGAAAGGAAAGAGTGATTTAGACTTCCAATAGAAAGCCTAAAACTTAGAAAAGTCAACACTCCATAAGCAAGGAGGAAAACCAACCAACCAACCAAACAAACAATGAAGGCATCCGAAAGAGGAAAGCAAAGCAAGCCTTCAACACAGTGAAGAGGCATTTGGGGCACACACAGGCAAAGAGAAACCCACATGCCAGGGACACAAAGAAGGAAAAACATTGGAAAGGTGTAGGATAATTCCACACCAAGCTCTCCCAACCCTGTGGGGGATTCCTACAGTGGGAATCCCCTGGAGATGGCGCAGGACACAGATCTTAGAGGAAGAATTGCAAACATATTCAAAGAAATCAAAGAACATAAAGAACAAGTCAGAGAACTAAGGAGAGAGAACTAAAAACTGAAGAAGGACCTAGAGAGAGAGAGAGAGAATGACAAACTCTGGAAGGAAGTGGAAACATTGAAAAGATCCCATGTTGAAAAAGAAAAGGAAACCAACCACCAAAGCAAAGAACTACTGGAAGAGATTGAGAAGCTCCAATAGGAAGTGGAAATACTAAAGAAATCACAAGATTAAACTAAAAATGAAATCAAAGACTCATCCAATCAAGAGGAAAGAATGGGAAAAAGCCTCAGAAGTAGAATGGAGGAAGCAGAATAAAGAAAACCAGACCTGGAAGATAACACAGAACAACTAAAAACATCAAGGAAAGATTATGAAAATACACAAAAGTGGAACAACCAGGAATTGTGGGACACTATGAAAAGATCAAACCTCTGCATCATAGGGATAGAGGAAGGAGAAGAATCCCAGGAGAATGGTATTGATCAGATATTCAACAGAAAAATGGATGAAAATTTCCCCAAACTAAAAAAAGACAAACCACTACAAATAGAGGAAGCAAACAGAACTCCAAACAGACAAGATCAGAAAAGAAATTCTCCATGCCATATGATAGTTAAAATGCTAGACGCCCAAATCAAAGACAAAATTCTGAAAGCCACAAGAGAAAAACAAGTTACATGTAAGGAGAAGCCTATCAGAATTACAACTGAGTTCTCAGTGCAAACTATGAAAGCAAGAAGAATGTAGAGCAAAGCATTCCCAATGTTAAAGGAATATAGATGCCAATGCATGTTACTATACCCAGCAAAAATGTCGATTATAGTTGAAGGAGAGAGAAAAATCTTCCATGACATAAGCAATATGAAAGAATATATGTCCAGAAAACCAACCCTTCAGAGAATACATGAAGCAACTCAAAGGACAGAAGAAAGGATCAACTATCCCCAGGCACCTAGAAAGAGAAATTAATAAAAGCATAACAGCAGAAGTAGTAAACTAGACCAAAAATCCAAATGGATAATATGGTGAAAGGAAGCAACACACATCTTTCAGTTATAACCTTAAATATTAATGGACTAAACTCCCCAATCAAAAGATATAGACTGGGAGATTGGATTAGGAAACAGAAAAATCATAGCCTTCAAGTAAAAGAAATCAGAAGAGACAAAGAAGGCCATTATATTTTTATCAAAGGAACAATTGAGCATGAAGATTTCACAATCTTGAATATGTATGTACCAAACTCTGGTGCACCAAATATTATAAGACAATTTCCCAGGACCTCAAGGTACAGATTAACCTCAGGACACTCATAGTAGCAGACTTCAATACCCCACTGAGCCAATTGGACAGGTCAACCTGACAAGAATAAACAGAGACATCTGAACTGAATGATATGATACACCAAATGCACCTCAGAGACATCTACCGAATATTCCACCCTAATACCAGAGAATACACTTTCTACTCAGCACCCCATGGAACATTCTCCAAAATAGACCATATACTAGGACACAGAAGAAACCTCCACAAATACAAAAAAATTGAAATAATTTCATGCATTCTATCAGACCATAGTGCAATAAAGCTTATTATAAACACCAGGATAAGCCCTACTATCTACAAGAACACATGGAGACTAAACAACATTCTCCTGAATAATGAATGGGTCAAGGANCTCCACAAGGAGCTGGAACCAACCCAAGTGCCCCTCAACTGACCAGAAGATAGAGAATATGTGGTACATCTACACAATGGAGTTCTATGCAGTGGTAAAGAAAGATGACAACATGAACTTTGCAGGTAAATGGCTGGAGCTAAAAGATATGCTGAGTTAAGTAACACAGTCCTAGAAAAACAAACCATGAATGGTATCCCTCATCTGTGGATGCTAGCACCAATTACCTAATTGTATGGCAAACTGAACAATGTTAATGGATCTGAAAACAACTGTGCTCTTATATTGTAGAATTCCTTAAAAATATTTAAAAAAGAGAAAAAAAACTGTATAAAGAAAAAAAAGTAAAAACGATATAGAAAAACAGATTCATCATAAAGATTCTTTAAAAAACTAAATATAAAGACCTGGAAATAAAAAGAAAAATTTCAGCTCTTGTTTTAAAATGTGTTAACAACATTCCTTGTACTCTATGAGCATTTTGATTAGATGGCCAGAAAGATTTTGTCCTTATTAACTTTTTATATTGTAGCATCATTTCTTTTTACATTTATGTCTATCTTTTTAAACTCTTGTAATTTAAATATATAATTAAATAATGTCTATGTAACTTAGCTTCTATTTTGTTATTGTGAACAAATACTCTGATGCAAGCAACTGAAAGAGGGGATTATTTATTTTGGCTCACAGTTCAAGGTGCAATCCACCTAAGTGCAGAAGTCAAGGCAGCAGTTTGATGCAGTTGACCTTAAGTCCACAGTCAGAAGAGAGTAATGCATGCTTACTGCTGCTCAGCTCCCTCTTCACTTACACTGTTCAGAATTTCAAAGAGGAAATGGTACCACTGGTGGTGGGATGACTGTTTACTATAGCAATCAACTCCTGCAGGCATGGATGGAGGCCCTTCTCTTGTTGGTCTGTGAATTTATCAATTGACAATTAACATTAACAATCACACTAAGTAACAAGAAAAATAATTTAAATTATGAATGTTACCATCATACACTAAAAACCTAAAATCAAGAGCCTGATCATTTGAGCTCTGCTAGGGTTTAACATGTTCTTGATGTACTGACCCTCTTACACAATAAAAGCAAAAATATTCGTTATCTACATTTCAAAACAAAAGTGCAAAGGTATCCTTCATCCTTTAACACTTGACACCACACACATTCCAACCCAGTTTGTCTTTGCATCTTTTAATTCACAGAGCACAAACTGTAAGCACATTCAGAAATGCAAGAATGATGGTTTCTATATCACTATAGCATAATACCAAATGAGACATAAATGGGTCCAAAAATATTTCAACTGGGGGGGGGACATTAGGCATATATAGCTCTAGCTTTTTAAGTAATTTTGTAAGCAAACAAAAGGCAGCGTTAAATAGTAACAGAAAAGGAGAGATTTTAACACTCAGAAGATGCCATCATACCTCCCTCTAGGGTCTTTCCACTGCAATTCATCAAATACATTTTCACTATCAAAGATTTATTTTTATTTAGAAGAAAGCTAGTATTAAGCTGTCCCTCATATCCTGTGACCTGTGTAACTTCAGGTTCCTAACCCTGATATCACTGTCGGATATGGGCTCCTTCCTATGGAGTGAACCTTAAATACAATTAGAAAGTACTCAGTCCCATAATAGTNTTCTACACCTGTCTGAGTTTATGAGATCTCATTAAAAGAGAGGTACGCATTGAATTCAGGAAACTGGAGAACTACAAATATACCTACCAGATTTGTGAACTGAGTATACATGAAAGTCAAAGAAGTAACTGAACATGCCGTCCATTGGTTAAAGTTATCTGAAGAGCTGATTTTCAGGACTTCCTGTGCCTTACCATGGGTGGGCAGTGACACTTTATCTGTGCTCAAGGGATGTGTCCAAATCTCAAGACAGGGCCTTTAGGAGAAGCCAACCCAGATGATTGCTACTAGAGGAATTCCAGAGTGTAGTTCCTAACATCCTATTTCCTGAAACTGATCTATCTATGATAGATCAAAACAGTGGCAACTAGAAATAGGCAACAAACAGCCAAGTATTAGCCCTGATAAATCTGAAAACAAGGCCTGCGTAAGTTTATAAAGATTGGGAAATTATGGGGTAATAGCTTGAGAATCTGAACATGAAATTGCCATTAAATTAAATTAGAGCCCTTTAGTGCTTTTATACCAATGTGGTCCACTGTCAATCTTGACAATGTATTTCTCAACTTTTCTATCACTTTGCTTTAAATAAAGTTCCTTGCCATCGTCCAAAGGGGGGAAAATTCGTTGAGAGATAAATATTAATAAGAGGAAGTTAAAATTGGAGATGATGCACTTGTTTCTTTCCTGAAAGCAAGGAATATATTGATATCAGATTGGTAACCAAAATATAGTAATTCACAGGATCAAGGAACCAAGGATGATTAAAAAAATGGGCCTAAATGATTTTCTTTAGGTTATAGCCATAAAGGTTTCCAGGAGGGTAAAAATGATAAGCTCAGAATCCAACATATTAAAAATTGGGTCTCCCCTAAAATTATCTTTGGACACTGATGAAATCTCAACAGTTTATCCTGTAGGAGAATCCTAGGAACCCACATCAATAAAGCGGGAGAAAAGCTGGGTGTGGTGGCACACACCTTTAATCCCAGCACTCAGGAGGCAGAGGCAGGTGGATCTCTGTGAGTTCAAGGCCAGCCTGGTCTACAGAGCGAGCTCCAGGACAGCTGGTACTAAAAGGGAGACCCTGTCTCAAAAATACCAAAATAAATAAATAAATAAATAAATAAATAAATAAATAAATCTGGAGAAGTAAGTTGAGGGAGAAGAAAAAAAAAACAAGAAAATGTATATTTGAATTTTTCTGCTGTGAACCCTACCTGATACTGCTGGAAACATCCCAAAGTGTATTTCATATTTTGCATGATTGTCTGCCCCCACCCCACCGCAGTTCATGCATTCTGCCACACTTGTCTTGCATCTTTTTCTCAGTCTTTTAAAAGTTTTTGTCCACAGTGCTTATAGTTAATATTATTTTTTGAAAACCACTAAGAATAAATTTTAAGTGCTAACACTACAAAAAAGTACAAGAATGTGAGAGCATGCAGATGCTAATTAGCTGCTAATTGAGATGCTCCAAAATGTATACATATTTGAGAATAGTATATTATTTATGAGAAATAGGTGTCATCTTCAAATGTTAAATTTTTATGATAGAATTTATTAAGAAGGATTTTGAGACTATCTGGGTTCACCAGGAAAACTGTTTTGTGATCAGTTATATTGTAGTTATATGTAGATGCAATATAACAATATATCTTCCATGTATTTCTTTTTTATGCTCATTTCATTACATTTATTATGCATGTGCATGTGTGTTCATATGCATGTGTACATGAGTACAGAAGTGCAGGTGTGGAAGTCAGGAGACAGCTTGCAGGAATAAATTCTCTCCTTCCACACCACGTGAGTCCAACAGATCAAACACAGACCATCTGTAGTAGCAGCAAACACCTTTACCCACTGAACCAACTCACTGGCATATGCCATTTAATAGTTAATATTGATAGTTACTAAACTTTTATATCCCATGCAGTTTAAATACACACAGGCTATAACACACACACACACACACAAATATATATATATATATATATATTTACTGTTTAGCAATGTATTAGTATTTAGCAGGGTGGCTGTATTTAATTAACTTTGAAAAGAGGATATTTATTGTCTTACAGTTGGGTGTGGGTTGGGAATTTCTGATTGCATACTATGATTCCGATAGCATACTATCATTCAAGTCTGGAGTCCCACTGGACAATGTGACTGGAGATGGATCCATTCCAAGGCTCCAATTCATGGATACTGGTCACAGTGGGGTATTAGGGACACTAATATTCTGTGGGTCTCATCTCTAATATAAGGTGCTAGGATCCACAATTTTTATAAACTATGGTGTGCAAAGGCCATATTTTCTCTTTGACTTGAATTTATATGTGTTCCATACATAATTTTACAATTCCACAAGGGTGACAAATCCCTAGCTAAGGTAACATTTTACAACTACAAAAGAAGTAACCCATTGTATTTACAGACAAATGTTGCAGACACCACTCAGAAAGGAAACTTCTTTTGCACCAGATGAGAAGAGTAGAGTCCCACACAGACATGGTCCCTGGATGGCTCACGCCTGGGGGACATAGCTACAATGCAACTTCTGTACACAAGACCCAAGCATCGTAGAACAAGACCCAAGAAGGCATTAACTACCTCTGAACACTTATTAAGGAAGCTCCTTGATGCAACTGGAGAACAGGAACCTAAAAGGGCCTGAATCGCCAAACCGTGAAGATTGAGTCTACAGACCATGGCTCCATGGACAGGCTGCCTATAATCAGCTTCACCCAACCTGGTTCAGGGAATAGGCAGAAGAGGGGGGCAAGAAAGGCTGCAGAGCCAGGGAGGTGATGAAAGACAAATGAAAATGAATCCTGCAAGCTCCTTGGACCTTGTTCATTTGAACCTACAGCATTGGTATCTGCAAGCACAAGACCCATGAAAGCTCAATCTGGACAAAATTCCTGGCACAGAACCGCAGAGCCCAACCTTGGCCTAAGAAATACTGGCCAGTAGAATGGTGGCAGGGTGTGGAAGACTGGAACTTCTTTTAGAAAAATAGACTCCAGTAGACGACTAGACCCAATTGGATGAAGTGGCACTGAGGAGTGTGTGGGGAGAGTAATTTGGTAACTGGACTCCAGCAGCAAATGACAGGAGTTGTGAACTCTGTGTAGAATGGGGTATAATGGTGATTAAGACTGACTGAAAAATTATGGATAAACTCATTTACGCTTGTATAAGTAATGCGGACAAGGCATAATTCCCCCACAGAGTATTTATCATAAGAACCAATTTGACACCTGTACACAGTAAGGATTTCAAAAAGATGTTTTACTTGCATGATTCTGTCTCTCTGTCTGATATTTCCCCATAAAATGTTCCTCCTTTAAAACATTTTAGTGACACTCTATGCAAAGTATTATATGTCAGTCTAAGGAGCAGGCCATTTCCTGCTTTATTCACAGGTTTTCTAGTCTTTGACCATTCTGATTTCATATCCTGAATTCTAGCCTTGATAAATAGGTCACATTCCCTGACACTATTTCTGCAAAACTCTATGTCCTTGGCCTTAGATGTAGCAGGCATAGACTTCATCATCCAAATCAAGATACTTCAGAGAGTTAAAATGGGAGTTATTAATAATTGTACTTGGACAGTAGGCACAAGGTAGAACTCCCCCTGAAGCTTTCTGCTGAAAATGTCTTTTTTTTTTTTTTTTTTTTTTTTTTTTTTTTTTTTTTTTTTTTTTTTTTTTATTTTTGTTTTTTTTTTTTTTGTTTTTTTTTTTTTTTTTTTTTTTTTTTGTTTTTTTTTTTTTTTGCGGGGGGGGGAGGTGAAAAATAGAAAGGGTTGGGAGGGGGGGGAGGGTAAGGTGAGGGGGGGGGGGGGAGGGGAGTGGAGGAGGAGGGGGGGGGAGGAAGGGGGGGTTTGTTTTTATTTTTTTTTTTTTTTTGCGGGGGAGGGGTCTTTTTGAGATCCAGGTGGCCTGGAGCTCACTCTGCACTCTGTAGACCAGGCTGGGCTTGAACTGTCTATCTTTTTTATTTTGTTTTTGGTTCTTTTTGAGACAGGGTCTCCCTGTAGCCCCAGCTGTCCTGGAACTCACTCTGTAGACCAGGCTGGCCTTGAACTCCCAAAGATCTGCGTGCCTCTGCCTCCCAAGTGCTAGGATTAAAGGCGTGAGCCACCATGTACTGTCTATCTTAATTTACTCACCTGACATTGCCAAAATGTCTTTCATGCTTCAACCAGTATATATCATGTTATAAAGTAGACATATTTAGTAGAGTTGGAATTTGACTTTAATACTTGATAGTAGCAAATGTGTGCTTAATGCTATTGCCATTTTATTCTTTATGTGTCCATAAAATCGTTTTTTTCTTCACAGAAGAAAAAAAAAAAACAAAAAGAAGTCTTTAATAACAATACTGTGAGCATAAACTTGAAAGTTCAGTTTCTGGCTGTGGGGACAGCCAGAGTAGTGTGTTAATATTTGGGGGATGCCAAATAATAGATTCTACAGTCGCTGTGGTGATCAAATTAGTTAATACTAAAATGCGCAGTGACTATAAATTAAGAACTAAGGAAATTTGAAATATTTCAATAGGAATTCAATAAAACATTACTGAATGAACTACTGTTTTTATCAAAATTTAAAAATAGCCATGTGGGGGCTGGAGAGATGGCCTAGTGTTTAAGAGCACCGACTGCTCTTGCAGAGGACGCGGGTCCGATCCCCAGCACCCACATGGCAGCTGAGAACCGTCTGTAACTCCAATTCCAGGAGAACTCCAGTTCCAAGGGAATCTGACACCCTCTTCTGACCTCTGCGGCATTGCACGACACGGGTGCACAAACATACATGCAGACAGGACATTCATACAAATAAATAAATAAATAAATAAATAAATAAATAAATAAATAAATAAATAAAAATAAAAATAAATAAAAATAGCCATGCAGTCATTTTAATTCAGATTCTCACTGAACTCAGATCTAAAAAGAACCTTAAAGTTTACTATTTCAATTGATTTCACTAGGACACCTAATAAAAAAAACAAAAACAGCTTATATGTCTTAGCAGTCTCAATGCATGATGACAGAAGCCATTTAGAGTCAAATATTTTACACAGAACGGGGAGCATGAGAAGATAGGTCAGAATTAGGAGTTAGCATTAGTACATCCTGACTGTGAATATTCCAACTTTGCTTGCTCTGGGCCTAAAATATGCTTCCCCAATAACCCTTTTCAGGATTCCTTATCATGTTTCAATATGAAATTCCTCTCTGTCTTCAATCAGAGTGAGTGAGAGAGAGAGAGAGAGAGAGAGAGAGAGAGGATGAGGAGAGGGAGGAGGAGAGGAAGAGGTAGGAAGGAAGGGAGGGAGGGGATTTTGTTTACAATGGGAAGGAGAGATGAGGACAAAGATGAGGTGGCCTATGGGAAGACAGAGGGAAGAGGGAATGAAGGAGAGGGTTGAGGAAGGGAATCCATCCCCCTATTCTTAAATGTGAGAGAATTGGCAATAGAAAATGAGGTTTTGAATAATTTCTACCTGCATGTCTAATTGTTCAGTTGTAAATTTGTAGGAAATTATTGAAGTTTATGTTAAAATGGCCCTCATTAAATGCATCAACTAGCTGACCTACCACAAAGGCTTCATAAAAGCAACACCCAAACATAACACTTTGTGAAAGTACTCTTTTTTTTTTTTTGTCTTTTCGAGACAGGGTCTCTCTGTAGCCCCGGCTGTCCTGGAACACACTCTGTAGACCAGGCTGGCCTTGAACTCATGACCCTGCCTGCAGGGACATGCAACGACAGGTACCCGAGGGAGACCCCAAAACCTGTAAGATAAGCGAGAGAGATAAACAAGACCAGGCAAGCTCTTTGTCGAGGTCTACTTTATTGTAGGGTAAACGTACAATTTATAGGGCAGTGAGGCGGGAAGAAGGGAGGAGGTAGGGGGTAACTCTTGTAAAAGTTAAAGTTTATTGGGCTGGCTGCTTGTGCCGGCAGAGATTGTTTGCCTGGGGTAAGCTTCCTCCGTGGGCTGCTGCACCAGCAGAAACTGTTTGCTTGCGAGAAGCTCCTCTGGAACATCAGGTGTGCAGGCAGGAAGCTTCTCTGCATGCCTGCACTTTTAGGGAACATCTCTGAAGCTATTTCAGAGTTAACCCTTTATGAGTAGGCTTACAGCTCCTCACATATCTCCCTTCTTTATATTAAGAAGGCTCGGGAGATATTCAGGCAGAATGGCATCATCAGTCGATTAGGTGACTGTCCCTGTCTTAGGTTCGACCTCTACAAGACCACCTTCCTTACCCGTCTTTGGATACCCTGTCGTCCTCAGGGCTCTTGTCTTAGGTTGGTAAGAGGTGAGAGGAAGTTGCCCGTCTTGGGGGCGGCCACCTGGACTGGAACAGACCAGCCTACTCTATAGCCTGGGGATGACAACTTATAGGGAGTGAAAGTCAAGCTGGTTGGCAGGTGCAGGAACAGTGGCAGAGGACGTGCGAGCAGGCGCAGGGTTGTCATCAGCTTCTTATTTGATGGCCAAGCGATGGTAATGGACTCGGGCTGTAAGTGAGGAGTCTATTTGGGACTTAACAAAATGGGTTAATCGATTAAGCGCCCACAGCCCAAATGAAATTAGCAGGACCAATCCAAGGACAGGTCCCAAGAGACCAGGTAATGAGGTGGACCACCAAGAAGGGGGGAGACAATTTTCATACCAGGTTTTTGGTTGATTCCCACTCCATTTTGCTTTTTCGAAGTTTATCTTTGAATTGTGTGAAGCTGTATTTCTACTACCCTGTTTTATCCATATAAAAGCAACATTCCTCCTTTAGGGCTGCACACAATCCTCCCTGCTGTAAAAACAGCAAGTCGAGGCCTCTTCTATTTTGTAGCACTACTTCTGAAAGTGAGGTGAGAGAATCCTTTAGATTTTCTAGTCCTGTTCTGAGTTCTTCAATATCTTATCAATGCTTGGGCTAAAGCTTGATGATAATTTTGTTGGGATATAATCATAGAAGCTAATCCTGTGCTGGCTCCTGTGGCTCCAAGACCCAAAATGACTTCCAGGGTAATTGTTGTAATGTGTTCTTGTCTGACTCTTTGAGGGCAGGAGTTATCATTCTTATGCTCCCTTTCCCAAAATTTTAGAAAGCTGTCAGAGTCATAAACTTGTAACTTTGGGAATAACTGGACTACAACACAGTAATCTGAATGATTTAGGAACTGGGAAGTGTCAATAAATGTAGTTAGTCCTGTGGAGCAGGCAAATTATGTATCATTAGGAGCAAAAGCATATTTAGAAGAAGAATCAATGAGTATAGTATCATTACAAATGCCGATTAAAGGTAGGGGTAGAAGTATCCTGGGTCCTCGCAGACAGGTACCAATTCCTGATAAGTCTGAAACAGTTAATTCAACCGAAGACCAGGACAGAAGGTTAATATTATTTGTAAATGAAATGTTAGCTTTAACTGCAATGCCTTCATAAAAAGGGGGGGGGGCAGCGGAATAGCATAGCCAACAATCATATTCACTATCATTATAAACTTTGTAAAGAGCAAAGGCAGAAGCATTGACTAAAGAGAGAATCAGCTCAGATGAGGGCATGGGCCTTCAGGTAAAGTGGGTTGGAAAGGGATATCTGAGGGTCCAGGGTGGGTGGATGAGATGGGACTGGGTGTTTTAGTAGGGATAGGTTTTTGAACTTTGGTGGGGTTTTTGGGGTGTTGTTTCTTATGTACCGTGGAATTAGGTCCCACCGAAGCCTTATGTGCATTGGGGACGGTTGGCTGTAATTTGATTTTAAAGGTGAGCCCAAGGTTATAACCTGAGATATATAGTCTTAGTCCTCATTGGTAACCACGTCCTTCCCAAGATTTTTTCTTTCCGTTATCGATGAAGGATATTGTGAGGGAATTGCACCATTGTTTTCATTTGTTATTGTATGGGATAGGACCGGAATTTAATTTGTATGGGGAGGGGTTAGTTCTATTTACTGTGATTATAATCAAAGTTGGAAGTGGGTTTCCAATAGACATCTCCCGTGGTCTCACAAGTCCAGGCTCCACAGAAGTAATCACTGTCATAGCCACAGCTAGTTGCCCAGCTACGTGGTTGGTGCGAACCGGGGCAAACATAAATGGGTGCTGTTTGCAGCCATGAGCGTGCAGCCACATTAAAGCAAGCAGGCAGTGAGGAATACCGGGTCTGTGTATCTACAGGTTTGGATTGAGGCATGAATATACTAGGAGTCCCCCATCGAGAATCGCCCCCCATGGCCAACGCACAAAGATCCACATGTAGGGGCTCCCAGGAAGGTTGAAATCCAACGGTGGAAGAGGCATCGGCCACATCTCCTGCTTGGTTTATAATTAACCAAATGTAGTTAAAAAGCTGGTATGGTGATGTGGCGGCCGCTGCTGGGGCCCCAAAGAGACAGATAAGGGGAAGAAGGGGAAAAGTCCTGTGACAGCAGAGGAAAACCATGACCAGAAAAAGAAGGAGGAGAGGGTAAAGATACAAAAGGCAAAAGCTTCCATGTCTGACCATTCAAACCTGTTGTTTTGTCCAGTTGCATCCCAGGACTCATGAATATTGGAGGTGGAACCGGTGATTTTAATGGTCCCGCAGAGGATGTTCAGAAGGAGAATAATTTCTGCAAGAAAGCATAAACACCATTCTCAGGCGCCACCCTGGGTTGGGTTAATGGGCTTTATTAAGCTTTCTGGGAGCCACCTTGCCCCTTTTTCAAAAGTGTCAAAGACACATACATGGCCTTTTCCCCATATGAATACCGGGTCAGGGCCTTTCCATTTGTTTGTCATGGGATCTTTCCACAATACTTTGGTGTAATTTGTTTTAGTAGTTGGATGCCATATGCGATCAGCGGCTGATTTTCCTTTTAAGTCCAAATTTATAAAATTAAGGACGAAGAGAGCATGTGACAGCAGAAGTTTGCTGTTTTCCTTTAGGGGATATAACTGTTCTTGGCTTGCTAATTTGGTTAATGTATGTTTAAGCGTTTGATTTTCTCTTTCCACAATTCCTTGTCCCTATGGATTGTAGGGGACGCCTGTGATGTGTTTAATCTTTAACTGGGCACAGAATTGTTGAAACTTTGACTATATGCCAGGCCATTGTCTGTTTTTAAGTATTTAGGCTGACCCATAACGGCGAAAGTTGATAACATGAGGGCTATCACATTTTTTGTGGCCTCCCCTGACTGTGCTGTGGCATGTATAAATACACTAAAGGTGTCAATAGAGGCATGAACAAATTTTAGTTTTCCAAAAGATGGGACATGGGTAACATCCATCTGCCATAGTTCTCTGGGGGTCAGCCCTCTAGGGTTGACTCCCATGTGTGGCTCTGGCAGAAAATCAGGCAGTTTTTACAATTTTTGACAATTTGGCGAGCCTGTTCCCTATTAATCCCAAAGCGGAGGCGGAGGGTGTGAGCGTTTAGGTGATGGAGGGTATGTGCTTCCTGGGCATCTCTTAATGGGTCTGTTGTTTTTACAATGTTTACAAGGCCCACCAGGCGAGTGGCTGGATCAGCCTTTTCATTGCCCTGGGTTAGCAGGCCAGGAAGTCCAGAATGAGCACGTATGTGTCCAACATAGAAAGGGTGATATCGATCTCTTAGCAATTGTTGCAGCCTAAGGAATAGTGAGAAGGTTGTTGTAGTGGGTTGAATTAAAGGGACAGTTTCTAGGGCTTGTAAGGATCTAATAACATAATGGCTGTCTGAGTACGAATTGAAGGGGGTGTCTTTAAGTTTCTGAAAGACTGTTAGGACACCTTGAAGCTCTACAAGTTGGGCTGAGGTATAGTTTGTAGGTACCTAGTAAGTCTGATCATTTATTACATAGGCAGCCATCCGTGTGGATGATCCATCAACAAAAACCATTGGGGCATTTTTAATAGGGGAGCTCTTGGTGATAGAGGGAAAAACAAAAGGTGTAACTTTAAGAAATTGAATTATTTTGTCTGTTGGGAAATGATTATCAAATTGTCCCTGGTAAGTGGTTAACAATATTGTCCATTCATCATCTTTTTGCTGTAACCATTTTAACTGGTCAGCATTATAAGGGGTTATAATAATATCTGGCTCTTTTCCAAAATATCTGACAGAGGTGCGCAGGCCCAAGGAGCTAAGTGTGCAGACCAGGGAGGGATAGGTGGGGAGCACCTTAGGGTGTGTGGCTGGCGAATGGATCCATAGAAGGGGTGTCTGTTTTTGCCAAAGATGACCTGTTGCAGAGTGTGGTGTGGGGGATATTATGAGGAAAATCACTTTATGGGGGTCAAAATATCCTATATTTTGATTGGAAATAGCCTTTTCTACAATATGTAATGAGGCTTCAGCCTTTGGAGATAAATCCCTGGGGGATGTGGGGTCAGGATCTCCTTTCAAAATGTCGAATAAGGGCTTAAGCTCAGAAGTAGTTAATTTGAGATATAGGCGGAGCCAATTAATATCTTCCAGGAGTTTTTGGTAATCATTTAATGTTGATAGGCGAGTTCTTTTAATTTGTATCTTTTGAGTAGAGATTTGTTTTTTTTTTGTAATGGGAACACCTAGAAAAGAAGAAGGAATCGCGTAGGCTGTATTGTTTTCTGGGGTATGAGAAAATCCGTGCTGTTGAAGGTTTATGATTAGTTGTTGGGTAATGTGTTGAGCCTCTTCTATAGTAGTAGTGGCTATCAATAGATCGTCCATATAGTGGATAATATATGCCCTGGGGTGACTTATCCTGATAGGATTAACTGTTTGTGCTATATATTGTTGGCATAGGGTGGGACTGTTAGCCATTCCTTTTGGCAGTATGTGCCACTGGAAATGTGGATTGGGTCCTATGTGGTTGACCACAGGAATGGAAAAGGCAAAGCGTTTGCAATCATCCGGGTGGAGGGGAATAGAGAAAAAAACAATCTTTAATATCAATGACAATTTTATAGTGGTTTTTTGAAATGGCCACTGGGGAAGGCAGGCCAGGTTGCAATGCCCCCATGGGAATCATGGTTTTATTAATAGCCCTAAGGTCTTGTAACAGTCTCCAAGTTCCGTTTTTCTTTTAAATTATAAAAATTGGGGAGTTCCATGGTGAAGTGGAGGGCTCAAGGTGGCCGAGAGTTAACTGTTCCTGCACTAAAAGCAACGCAGCCTGTATTTTTTGTTGAGGAAGGGGCCACTGATCAATCCAGACTGAATCATCATTTTTCCATGTGATTTTGTCATCCTGGAGTGCAGGATCATCAGTGGTCCTTAGGAAAAATTTTCTCCTATTCCTAAATTTTTTGGACGGGGGGAAGTTTGAATTGGTGTTATCGGGCCCTGTTCCCATTTTTCCAGTCCTTTTCCTGGGAGGCATCCCATGCGTAGCATCTGCCCTGTTACTATTTCATTTTGGCTGCACATAAGCACACCCATTTGTCTCTCCCCCATAAATTTACTGGTAAGCCTTTAACTATATAGGGTGTTATAACTCCCTTATTATTTTGTTTATCTGTCCACGTCAAAAGTTTAGAGCTTTGTAAAGTATTTTGTGTCTGCCCTAGTCCTTTTAAATGGGTGGCAAAGGCTGCAAGCGGGGCCAGGCTCCTAGGTCCATGTTTTTTGCCCATTGACTGTAACATCGGCTCCTGTGTCCATGATTCCTTGAAACTTTTTCCCTTCAATCCATAATGTAAGGGTGGGTTGCTCCTGGGTTAGTTGTTGGAACCAGTAAACATCTGATGACCCAGGATGTGAGGAGACTCTTCTTGCTTGTATGTATGGGAAATCTCCCATTAAGGGAAGAGGAACAGCCTGTGCTATGCGCTGTCCAGCCTGTATAGATATAGGTCATTTTGGGGAGGAAGCCAAAATTTTTATTTCTCCAGTATAATCAGAATCTACCACTGTGGGTATCACTGACAGTCCACCAATGGATGCTGAAGCCCGTCCGAGAATCAGAAAAAAAGCTCCCAGCGGGGGGGGGGGGGGCATATTGTCCGTTTCTAGGATTTTGAATCCCTGGTCTGGTGTTAATATTGTGTGGGAGGTGGTACAGAGGTCCAATCCTGTGCTTCCTGGGGTGGCTCTGGACAGCGATTGGGCCCCGACCCTAGAGACATTGGGTTTTGAGATGGGGCCCAGGGCGGGCCCCTCTGTCCATTTCCCGATAGTGGGGGCAAGGGATTTCCTTCTATATCTGTTTTTGAATGGCGTTCATTGGCCCAATGTTTTCCTCTTTTGCATCGAGGGCAAATTTTATTAGGCCATTTATGGGCCTGGTTACCTGTGTCCTCCTCATTGTTATGGTTGGGTGGAGTATAGTCTAATTGATTAAGGATTTTTGGAGGGTTTGGACATTGTTTAGCAAAATGCCTGCCTGTCCACATCGGAACATGTATTAGTTTATTTAACATGGCTCCCTTTGCCAAGGTGATTCCCTCTGTTATTCCTTTAGATAGTTTGTGGGAAAAAGAATTGACATCATTGCAAATTCTGATCATTTCATCCAGAGTTTTATTTTTGTAAACACTTCTGAGTGCCGCCCTGCATGCGGGATTGGGCATTTTCATAAGCTAATTTGTTTAAGAAGGATCATTTTCATTTTTTAATTTAGAGTTTTTCAGCCACTTCGAGGAGACGTCCTATAAACTGGACATAGGGTTCATTAGGTCATTGGATTATTTTTGTAAGGGGCATAGTAATGGATTTATTGGAGGGGACAGCTCTCCACGCCATCTTTGCAGCTTCAGCTACTTGAGCTAGCCATTCCGGGGAAGCTGATTTTAGGTTAGTTTCAGAGATTTAATTGCCTTGGCCAGACAGTTTTTCAAAAGTCCACTCTTTGGTGCTAGCCTTTTGAGCATTAGCTTTTGCCAGTTTATGGCATTTGTCTAGGAATTCTGCCTTCCAAGTTAGGTATTGTGGATGGGTCAGCACAGCCTGCATGACCTGATACCATTCTGCGGGTGATAAATAGCCTCCCTCAGCTAGTAAGTCTATGAGGCTGATAGAAAAGGGAGCTGCATGTCCATAATTATGGACTGCAGAATGAAAGGTTTTTAAGGTTTGAATTTATTTTTTATATTGATTTTGATGCACATCAGGGCTGCCCTCTTCCTCACTATCACTTCCACTTTCAGACAGGTATCTCTCTTGCTCGCTCGTTTCGCTAGGCGATTAACGCCGCTGGCGGAGAGCGCGCCGCCCTCAGAGTGTCTTCGTTCTGCTCCTCCCCGCTAATTTTCTTGTGTAGACCTACATTGGGTCGGACACGGAATGCACTATCCTGATTGTGGCCGTTATTTAGATTAGGATCATTATTATTAGGATTATTATTTTTATTGATGCGTTGTGTAGTATTTCATACAACATATTCCAATTCAGTTCAGACATAATCCCCTTCCCTTCCCCCACCCCAAGAACCTTAAAGTTTACTATTTCAATTGATTTCACTAGGACACCTAATAAAAAAAACAAAAACCGCTTCTATATGTCTTAGCAGTCTCAATGCATGATGACAGAAGCCATTTAGAGTCAAATATTTTACACAGAACGGGGAGCATGAGAAGATAGGTCAGAATTAGGAGTTAGCATTAGTACATCCTGACTGTGAATATTCCAACTTTGCTTGCTCTGGGCCTAAAATATGCTTCCCCAATAACCCTTTTCAGGATTCCTTATCATGTTTCAATATGAAATTCCTCTCTGTCTTCAATCAGAGTGAGTGAGAGAGAGAGAAGAGGCGAGAGAGAGAGAGGATGACGGGAGGGAGGAGGAGGGGCAGAGGTAGGAAGGCAGGGAGGGAGGGATTTTGTTTTACAATGGGAAGGAGAGATGAGGAAAAGAGATGAGGTGTGGGCCTATGGGAAGACGAGGGAAAGAGGGAATGAAGAGAGGTTGCGGCAGGAATCCATCCCCCTATTCTTAAATGTGAGAGAATTGGCAATAGAAAATGAGGTTTTGAATAATTTCTACCTGCATGTCTAATTGTTCAGTTGTAAATTTGTAGGAAATTATTGAAGTTTATGTTAAAATGGCCCTCATTAAATGCATCAACTAGCTGACCTACCACAAAGGCTTCATAAAAGCAACACCCAAACATAACACTTTGTGAAAGTACTCTTTTTTTTTTTTGTTCTTTTCGAGGGACAGGGTCTCTCTGTGCCCCGAGCGTCTGAACCCACTCTGTGACCAGGCGGCCTTTGAACCTCATGACCTGCATGGCAGGGGACATGCAACGACAGGTACCCGAGGGAGACCCAAAACCTGTAAGATAAGCGAGAGAGAAACGAGACCAGGCAAGCTCTTTGTAGAGGTCTCAATTTATTGTAGGGTAAACGTACAATTTATAGGGCAGTGAGGCGGGAAGAACGGAGGAGGTAGGGGGTAACTCTTGTAAAAAGTTAAAAGTTTATCAAGCGGGCTGCTTGCACCAGCAGAAACTGTTTGCTTGCGATAAGCTTCCTCCAAGGGCTGCTGCACCAGCAGAAACAGTTTGCTTGCGATAAGCTTCTCTGAACCTCAGGGTGCAGGCAGGCAGCTTCTTGCCTGCCTGCCTTTTAGTGAACAAGCTTGAACTATTTCAGAAGTTAACCTTTCTGAGTAGGCTTAAGTACTTCACATATCCCCTTTCTTTACATTAAGAAGGCTCCGGGAGATATCCAGGTAGAGTGGCACCGTCAGCTGATTATGTGGCTGTCCCTGTCTTAGGTTCGACTTCTACAAGACCCTTTTCCTTACCCATCTTTGGATACCCTGTCATCCTCAGGGCTCCTGTCTTAGGTCGGTAAGAGGGGAGAGGAAGTTGTCCGTCTTTGGGGCGGCCACCTGGACTGGAACAGACCAACCTACTCTATAGCCTGGGGATGACAACTTATAGGGAGCGAAAGTCAAGCTGGTTGGCAGGTGCAGGAACAGTGACAGAGGATGGGCGAGCGGGCGCAGGGTTGTCATCAGCTTCTTTTTTGATGGCCGAGCGATGGTAATGGACTCAGGCTGTAAGTGAGGAGTCTATTTGGGACTTAACAAAATTGGTTAATCGATTAAGCACCCATGGCCCAAATGAAATTAGCAGGATCAATCCAAGAACAGGTCCCAAGAGACCAGGTAATAAGGTGGACCACCAAAAAAGGGGTGGAAGACCAATTTTCATACCAGGATTTTTGTTGTTCACACTCCATTTTTCTTTTTTTCTAATTATCTTTGAATTTTTGAAGGCTGTTTTCTACTACCCTGTTTTATCCATATAAAAGCAACATTCCTCCTTTAGGGCTGCACACAATCCTCCCTGCTGTAAAAACAGCAAGTCGAGGCCTCTTCTATTTTTGTAGCACTACTTCTGAAAGTGAGGTGAGAGAATCCTTTAGATTTTCTAGTCCTGTTCTGAGTTCTTCAATGTCTTTATCAATGGCTTGGCTAAGCTGATGATAATTTTGTTGGGATGTAATCATAGAAGCTATCCCTGTGCCGGCTCCCGTGGCTCCAAGACCCAAAATGACTTCCAGGGTAATTGTTGTAATGTGTTCTTGTCTGACTCTTTGAGGGCAGGAGTTATCATTCTTATGCTCCCTTTCCCAAAATTTTAAAAAGGTGTCAGAGTCATAAACTTATAACCTTGGGAATAACTGGACTACCACACAGTAATCTGAATGATTTAGGAACTGGGAAGTGTCAATAAATATAGTTAGTCCTGTGGAGCAGACAAAATATGTATCATTAGGAACAAAAGCATATTTAGAAGAAAAATTAATAACTACAGTATCATTACAAATGTCGATTAAATGTAGGGGTAGAAGTATCCTGGTTCCTCGCAGACAGGTACCAATTCCAGATAAGTCTGAAACAGTAATTCAACCGCAGACCCAGGACAGAAGGTTAATTATTATTTGTAAATGGAAATGTTAGCTTTAACTGAATGCCTTTCATAAAAAGGGGGGGGGGCAGCGGAATAGCATAGCCAACAATCATATTCACTATCATTATAAACTTTGTGAAGAGCAAATGCAGAAGCATTGACTAAAGAAAGAATCAGCTCAGATGAAGGCATGGGGCCTTCAGGTAAAGTGGGTTGGAAAAGGATATCTGAGGGTCCAGGGTGGGGGGATGAAATGGGACTGGGTCTGTGCTTTAGTAGGGATAGGTTTTTGAACTCTGGTGGGGTTTTTGGGGTGTTGTTTCTTATGTACCATGGAATTAGATCCCACCGAAGCCTTATGTGCATTGGGGATGTTTTTCTGTAATTTGATTTTAAAGGTGAGGCCAAGGTTATAAACTGAGATATATAGTCTTAGTCCTCATTGGTAACCACGTCCTTCCCAAAGATTTTTTCTTTCCGTTATCGATGAAGGATATTGTGAGGGAATTGCACCATTTTTACATTTGTTATTGTATGGGATAGGACCTGAATTTAATTTGTATTGGGAGGGGTTAGTTCTTTTACTGTGATATAATCAAAATTGGAAGTGGGCTTCCAATAGACATCTCCCGTGGTCTCACAAGTCCAGGCTCCACAGAAGTTATCGCTGACATAGCCACAGCTAGTTGCCAACTACGTGGTCGGTGCGGAAACGGGCAAACATAAAATGGGTGGTGCTTGCTTGCACCATGAGCGTGCATCCACATTAAAGCAAGCGGGCAGTGAGGAATACCAGGTCTCTGTATCTACAGGTTTGGATTGAGGCATGAATATACTAGGAGTCCCCCATCGAGAATCGCCCCCCATGGCCAACGCACAAAGATCCACATATAGGGGCTCCAGGAAGGTTGAAATCCAACGGTGGAAGAGGCATCGGCCACATCTCCTGCTTGGTAGAAAATGAGCCAAGTGTAGTTAAAAAGCTGGTATGGTGATGCGGCAGCCGCTGTGGGGTCCCCAAAGAGACAGATAAGGGGAAGAAGGGAAAGGAAAAGTCCTGTGACAGCGAGGGGAATACCATGACCCAGAAAATGAAGGAGGAGAGGGTAAAGATGCAAAAGGCAAAAGCTTCCATGTCTGACCATTCAAACCAGTTGTTTTGTCTGGTTGCATCCCAGGACTCATGAATATCGGAGGTGGAACCGATGATTTTAATGGTTCCGCAGAGGATGGTCAGAAGGAGAATCATTTCTGAAAGAAAGCATAAATACCATTCCCAGGCGCCACCCTGGGTTGGGTTAATGGGCTTTACCAAGCGTTCTGGGAGCCACCTTGACCCATTTTCAAAAGTGTCAAAGACACATGCATGGCCTTTTCCCCATATGCGTACCAGGTCAGGGCCTTTCCATTTGTTTGTCATAGGATCTTTCCACAATACTTTTGTGTAATCTGTTTTAGTGGTCGGATGCCATAAGCGATCAGCGGCTGATTTTCCTTTTAAGTCCAAATTTATTAAAATTAAGGCGAAGAAGAGGAGCATGTGAACAGCCGAAGTTTGCTGTTTTCTTTTAGGGGATATAACTGTTCTTGGCTTGCTAATTTGGTTAATGTATGTTTAAGCATTTGATTTGCTCTTTCCACAATTCCTTGTCCTTGTGGATTGTAGGGGGATGCCTGTGAGTGTTTGATCTTTAACTGGGCACAGAATTGTTAAAACCTTTGGCTAGTATACCCAAGGCCATTATCTGTTTTTAAGAATTTAGGCTGACCCATAACGGCGAAAGTTGATAACATGAGGGCTATCACATTTTTTGTGGCTTCCCCTGACTGTGCTGTGGCATGTATAAATACACTAAAGGTGTCAATAGAGGCATGAACAAATTTTAGTTTTCCAAAAGATGGGACATGGGTAACATCCATTTGCCACAGCTCTCTGGGTGTCAGCCCTCTAGGGTTGACTCCCATGTGTGGCTCTGGCAGAAAAGTTAGGCAATTTTTACAATTTTGGAACCCAATTTGGCGAGCTGTTCCCTATTAATCCCAAAGAGGAGGTGGAGGGTGTGAGCATTAAGGTGCTGGGAGGGTGTGGCTTCCGTGGCCATCTCTTAATGGGTCTGTAGGTTTTACAGTGTTTATGAAGCCCACCAGGCGAGTGGCTGGATCAGCCTTTTCATTGCCCTGGGTTAGCAGGCCAGGAAATCCAGAATGAGCACGTATGTGTCCAACATAGAACGGGTGATATCGATCTCTTAGCAATTGTTGCAGCCTAAAGATTAGTGAGAAGGTTGTTGTAGTAGGTTGAATTAACGGGAACAGTTTCTAGGGCTTGTAAGGATCTAATAACATAATGGCTGTCTGAGTACAAATTGCAGGGGGTGTCTTTAAGTTTCTGAAAAACTATTAGGACACCTTGAAGCTCTAAAAGTTGGGCTGAGGTATAGTTTGTAGGTACCTAGTAAGTCTGATCATTTATTACATAGGCAGCCATTCCTGTGGATGATCCATCAACAAAAACCATTGGGGCATTTTTATTTTTAATAGGGAGCTATTGGTGATAGAGGGAAAAAAAAAAGGTGTAACTTTAAGAATTGAATTAGTTGCGGGAAAGGAAATGATTATCAAATTGTCCCTGTTAAGTGGTTAACAATATTGTCCATTCATCATCTTTTTGCTGTAACCATTTTAAATGGTCAGCATTGTAAGTGGTTATAATAATATCTGGCTCTTTCCCAAAATATCTGACAGAGGTGCGCAAGCCCAAGGAGCTAAGTGTGCAAACCAGGGAGGGATAGGTGGGGAGCACCTTAGGGTGTGTGGCTGGCGAATGGATCCATAGAAGGGGTGTCTGTTTTTGCCAAACAAGACCTGTTGGAGAGTGTGGTGGGGGGATTTATGAGGAAAGGAAAATCCACTTTATGGGGTCAAACTATCCTATTATTTTGTTGGAAATAGCCTTTCTCTACAATATGCAATGAGGCTTCGGCCTTTGGAGATAAATCCCTGGGGGATGTGGGGTCAGGATCTCCTTTCAAAATGTCGAATAAGGGCTTAAGATCAGAAGTAGTTAATTTGAGATATAGGCGGAGCCAATTAATATCTCCCAGGAGTTTTTGGTAATCATTTAATGTTGATATGCGGAAGTTTTTAATTGGATCTTTTTGAGTAGAGATTTGTTTTTTTTTGTAAATGGAACCCTAGAAACGAATAAGGATAGCGTGTCTTTATTTTTTCTGGGGGTATGAGAAATCCTCGTTGTTGAAGGTTTATAATCAGTTGTTGGGGATGTTTTGAGCCTCTCCAAAGGTTTCAGTGGCTATTAATAGATCATCCATAAAATGAACGATATAAGCCTTGGGATGCTTTATCCTAATAGGGTTAATTGTTTGTGCTACATATTGTTGGCATAGGGTGGGACTGTTAGCCATTTCTTGGCAGGATGTGCCACTGGAAATGTTGGATTCGTGGTCCTAGTGGTTGACCAAAGGAATGGAAAAGGCAAAGCGTTTGCAATCATCCGGGTGGAGGGGTGGGGGCTGGAGAGATGGCCCAGCGGTTAAGATCACTGACTGCTCTTGCAGAGGACCCGGGTTCAATCCCTAGCACCCACAAGGCAGCTGAGAACCATCTGTAACTCAAATTCCAGGAGAACTCCAGTTCCATGGGAATCTGACACCCTCTTCTGACCTCCGCAGCACTGCACAACACCACAACACGGGTGCACAAACCTACATGCAGACAGTACATTCAAGTAAATAAATAAATAAATAAATAAGTAAATAAATAAATAAATAAATAAATAAATAAAATAAAACAGACCTGTAGATAACAGGAACAAAAGCGAAGATCTAAACTTGAGCACGTGCAATTTCAGCTACCTCATATTTGACAGAGGAACCAAGAAGACTCAATGGAGGAAAGAGAGCATCTTTGCCAAATGGTGCTGGGAAAACTGGATTACCACTTGTAGAAGAATAAAATTAAACCCTTACCTTTCACCTGGAACAAAAATAAACTCTAAATGGATCGAGGAACTCAATGTGAAACCTGAAATTCTGAAAATGATAGAAGAAAACAAGTTTTAGGTGTAGAAAAAGAGTTTCTAAATCAGACAGCAGCTGCACAGGAAATAAGGTCAACAATCAACAAGTGGGACATCATTAAACTCAAAAGCTTCTGTACAGTGAAAGAAACAATCAAAGGAGTGAAGAGAAAACCCACAGAGTTGGAGGAAGCCTTCACCAGTGATACATCTGACAGAGGATTAACAGCGAAAATATATAAATTACTCTAAAAACAAAGGAGCAAGAAAACAAATTACCAAATTACGCTTAAAAGAATCAAAATGAACCCACTACCTGACCTAGTCATACCACTCCTAGGTACATACTCACAAGACTCATTCTACTGTAGAGATACATGCAAATCTATATTTATTGCAGCTCTGTTCACACTATTGAAAAGCTTGAAGCAACCCAAGTGTCCCTCAACCAACAAGTGGATAAAGATAATGTGGTACAGCTACACAATGGAATTCTATGCAGTGGTAAAGAAAGATGACATTGTGAACTTTGCAGGTAAATAGATGGAACTAGAAGCTGTTATGCTAAGTGAGGTAACACAGTCCCAGGAAAAAAAAAAAAAAA
>VZQC01007052.1:1247007-1316613 GCA_009823505.1 Rhizomys pruinosus | reverse complement strand
TGGAGTTTGTCAATCCCTTCCTTTAGTTCTCTGAATTCTTCTTTATGTTCTTTAATTTCTCTGCATAGGTCTGCAATTATTCCTCTAAGGTCTGTTTCTGGGGTCACCTCCAAGGGGATCCCATTGTACCTATCTCCTACAGGGTTGGTAGAGCTTGGTGTGGAATTATCCTGCACCTTTCCCATGTTGTCCCTTCGTCATGTCCCTGGCATGTGGATTTCTGTTTTATGATTCAAATCACAAATGCCTTTTCAGTGTGTTGAGGGCTGAAAGCTTCTTTTGTTTTGCTCACCTCCTTCTTATGCTTTTTTTTTCTGCCCTCCCCCTCCTTGTTTATGGAGTGTTGACTTGTCTAGGTTTTCAGGCTTTCACTTTTGTTTATAGATTGGATATTGGAAGTCTAAGTCACTCTTCCTTTTCTGTTCTGAGAGTTCTCCTAATCTAGTTCACTGGACACTCTCTCTTCCTCAATTC
The DNA here is from genome assembly GCA_009823505.1 of Rhizomys pruinosus. Classification (NCBI taxonomy): domain Eukaryota; kingdom Metazoa; phylum Chordata; class Mammalia; order Rodentia; family Spalacidae; genus Rhizomys; species Rhizomys pruinosus. The sequence goes on along the minus strand of VZQC01007052.1, from coordinate 1,316,139 downwards.
CAATTGTTGGTGGGGGGGGGAGATATGCCTGGCTTAGCCTGTGCCCTGGTACCTGAGTCAGGCACCAGAGCCAGACCCAAGAAGCTCAGGACCCCTTCCGGCTGCAAGGGGGGAAGGGCGACCTGCTGGGCTTAGGACACAAACCTAGCCCCCGCCAGCCACCAGGCCCTCTGCCACAGACCAGAAATCAATTGTCCAGCACCACAAAAGTCACTCTGTCCTAAGATTTTACCTGCCTAGAGCCATGTCGGGGGGCTCCAAGTGTTCCTATCAGGTCCAGAACCGGAGTCCGAACACACACCCTACTGTGGCACCTGAGTCTGATGTCATCTTTCTTTACTGCTGAATAGTACTCCATTGTATAGATGAACCACATTTTCATTATCTACTCGTTAGTTGAAGGGCATTTGGGTTGGTTCCAGCTGCTCGCTAATGTGAAGAGAGCTGCAATAAACATGGATGTGCATGTATCTCTGCAGTAGGATGAGTCTTATGGGTATATACCCAGGAGTGGTATGGCTGGGTCAGGTGGTAGGCTCATTTTGAGTCTTTTAAGGGTTTTCCACACTGCTTCCATAGTGGTTGTACAAGTTTCCATTCCCACCAGCGGTGGATGTGTGTTCCCCTTTCCCCACAACCTCTCTAGCATTTGGTGTCTTTTGTGTTCTTGATCTTAGCCAGTCTTATTGGAGTGAAATGATATCTGAGAGTGGTTTTAATTTGCATTTCCTTAATTATTAACAATGTTGAACACTTTTTAAGATGTTTCTCAGCCATCTTTACTTCCTCACTGGTGAAGTCTCTGTTCAGCTCTTTACTCCATCTTTTTTTTTTAACTTTAAATGATTTTTTTACATTTTTTATTTTATTTATTTATGTGTATAAATGTACTGTCTGCATGTAGGTTTGTGCACCCGTGTCATGCAATGCTGCGGAGGTCAGAAGAGGGTGTCGGAGTCCCTGGAACTGGAGTTCTCCTGGAATTGGAGTTATAGATGGTTCTCAGCCACCATGTGGGTGCTGGAGATCGAACCCAGGTCCTCTGCAAGAGCAGTCGGCACTCTTAACTGCTAGGCCCTTTCTCCAGCCCCTTTACTCCATCTTTTGAGTGGGCTATTTGTTTTCTTCTTTGTTTTTTGAGTAGTTTATATATTCTGGATGTTAATTCTCTGTCAGATGTACCACTGGTAAAGGTTTCTTCCCACTCTGTGGGTTTTCTCTTCACTTCCTTGATTGTTTCTTTCACTGTACAGAAGCTTTTCAGTTTAATGAGGTCCCACTTGTCAATTGTTGACCTTATTTCCTGTGCAGCTGCTGTTTGATTTAGAAAGTCTTTTCCTAGGCCTATGTCTTGTAGGTTGCTGCCAACATTTTCTTGTATCACCTTCAGAGTTTCAGGTTTCATGTTGAGTTCTTTGATCTACGTGGAGTTTATTTTTGTACAGGGTGAGAGGTAGGGGTTTAATTTTGTTCTTCTACAAATGGTGATCAGCATTTTGACCAGTTTTTCCAGCACCATTTGCTGAAAATGCTGTCTTTCCTCCACTGAGTCTTTTTGTCCCCTCTGTCAAAGATAAGGTGGTTGAAATTGTATGAGCTCAAATTTGGATCTTCAATTTCGTTCCATGGGTCAAGGGGTTTATTTTTGTGCCAGTACCAGGCTGTCTTTATGACTATAGCCCTGTAATATAGTTTGAAGTCTGGTAAAGTGTCAATCATATTTTTCTCACATGATTGGGAAAAGATTCTAATCTGTTTCTTTCTCTCTCTTTCTTTTGTTCTGACATGTTTCTACACCAAAAGAGGCTTCCAAGCACACTGGATTGTATTGTACTCTTGCTTACCACTGTCCCCAGGGTGCCGGCTCTCAAAGTTCTTCAGTGTCTTCTCAGCTGATGTACCTGCCCCTACCTCGGTTTACTATGTGTCCCTTGAACTCTGTGCTCCAGCTACCATGGCCAGTTGTGCAATGTGCATGCTTCTGCCTCCCTGCCTGACCTTAGCATTCTCACTGGCTTTTGGCCTTCACCTTCCCCAGAATAGACTCAGAAAGTCACATTGCCACAGCACCTACTGTGAGTTCATGCTAAACTTTTCTCTATCCCCCACCTCTGCCTCAGCTTCCAATTCTCTACCTCCTTGAAGAAGTTTTTCAATGGCATCAATCAAAGTATGTGCCTAATGCAACTGGCTCCTGATAAACAACTTCCTAAGGACAGATGCCCCCTTCTGGACTTTCACTGACTCCATGCTATGCACAAACACATATGCTGCAGGGACCGCCTCCCAGCCACCCTCAGGGAATTGCTTGGCTCCAGACCTGGGCTGCTCTCTCCGTTTTGTTTCCTAAGAGTTGTTGAGTGCATATAAACACAACAGGCCCTTGGCTGTGACTAAGAAGCATGCTGGCTTCTTCCCTGGTTTCTCTATATAACATGCATGCTTGTCCCATGTCTGTGGGCTGCCTTCGGGTGTTCCACACTAAGACCCCTGAACCTAACTCTCCTTTAGGTTAGGACCTCCTAGAGGTTGCTATGGCAGTAAGAATAAAGTACACATGGGCCAGAGAAGAACCACACAGGCTTGTGTCAGTATACACAGGCTTCAGGTGGAGGACACTCACTCACAAGTTGGACACTAGGCAGTAGGCCTTCTACAGGGGTAACAATACATTCCATGAGAGGAAGACTGTAAACACTCAAGTCCACAAGCCTGGAGCTCTGTTGGGGAAGGGGCGGAGTTCATAGCCATTCTCTAGAAAGACTTCACACTAGAGAAAAATACAACTGTGCAGTGGACTAGGTGTGAGGACACAACAAATTGCCTTTAGCTTGCTCTCTCAGCTAGCCAGTGCCCTTTGGAAGGACACACATTACTTTCATGGGTCTCAGTGCATTGTTACTTTTCTTGTGACTGTGACAGAATCCCTGACCAAACAATCTATGGAAGGCATGGTGGTTTGAATGAGACTGTCCCTCATAGGCTTGAAGTGTTCAGACATTTTGTCCCCAGTTGGTGGTGCCTTTTTGGGATGTCTTAGAAGTTGTGGCCATGCTGGAGGAAGTATGTCACTGGGGGTGGGCTTAGTGAGTTCAACAAGCCTTGTAGTCTTGAGTCTCTCTCTCTCTCTCTCTCTCTCTCTCTCTCTCTCTCTCTCTCTCTCGGCTTCCTGTGCTCATTGTGATATGTGACCCTCAGCTTGCTGCTCCAGCCCCAGCCACCATGCCTCCCTGCCACAATGGACTCTAATTCCAGGGAACCATCAATCATAAGCTCAAATAAACTCTTCCTTTTATAAGTTCCCTTGGTCATGGTAGTTTTTTCACAGCAACAGAAAAGTGACTAATAACAGAAGGAAAGATGCATTTGGCCTCATGGCTTCAGAAGGGTTCCAGCCCACCGTCATGTCAGGGAATGTGTGGTAGCAGGAGTGGTTCCATCCACAGAGCAGCAGGAGAGGCTCTTCACCTGGCTTGGCAGGACGCAAGAGGCTAGGCCAGATCAAGATCAAGCTATAGCTTCAAAAGCCCAGCCTTAGTCCCCTACTTCTGCCAGTCAAGCATAGGAGAAAAAAAGCTAAGAAATAAAAGATGCATGGGGAGACTGTTTCTCTAGGGATAAGGGGGTCGTTTCAGAGACAGTCTCATGTACAGGCACCTCTGTTCTCTTTACCAACTAGAGATAGAATGACGAACCTCAGCTCCAACAGGGGAAGAAAGCCTACTGCTTTAGGCAGGTCCCTACAGACGGGAATGGGCTGGGAGGCGCTTTAAGCTCCCTGTGCTAAAGCAAACATGACGAACATGACATTGTGTATAGCTGATCCAATGCTAGCCCTAGATTGCTTACTGGTTGTAAATGGGAAATGTATCTATTTATATGTAACAATAATAATCAAAGAAGAGGACAAGAAATCGAGAGGGAATGGGAACATGGCAGGAGCTGGTGGGAGACTGGGAGAACTGGCAATAATGCAAAGACAATACTCACGAATGAAATTCTCAGAAAATAAAAAATAAAATAAAAAACAAAAAAATGTGTGCTTATGGGGAGAAACAAAGGATAAATAAGTAAATTTTGCATACATATATACTAATTTAATATGACTATATTATGTAGTTAAATTGTATATGTGTATGAAATGTGTAATAAAAACAAATTTCTCAGCACTTGGGAGACAGAGGCAGGCAGATCTGTGAGTTCAAGGCCAGCCTGGTCTACAGAGTAAGCTCCAGGCCAGCTGGGACTAAAGGGAGACCCTGTCTCAAAAATACAAAAAAAATTTCTATAATGTTATTCAACTGAGAATGTAAAATTTATATACTAAATTTATATATTAATGAATTTATGCAACCAAAACCCTTTTAAAGCTGATGATTGTGTCTCTTCAACACACATTCAAACTTAATTTTAGCATTTGTTAAAATGCTCCAATTGACAAAAACTCATAGGTTTACTCTATATTAGGGCTCAATTTATAGTTATCTCCGGGAAGCCCACTAAAGTGAGATGCTCTGAACCCAATCTTAAGATTGGGCCATGTAGCCCAGCATGGTGGCACATGCCTTTATTCCTAGCACTTGGGAGGCAGAGGCAGGCGGATCTTTGTGAGTTCAAGGCCAGACTGGTCTACAGAGCGAGTTCTAGGCCAGCTAGGGCTATGTGGAGACCTGTCTCGAAAAGACCAAAAAAAAAAAAAAAAGATTGAGCCATGTCTGTAGGGCATTTTCTTGATTGTTGAGTGATGTGGGAGGGCCCAGCTCACTGTGGGCGGTGCCACCCCTGGGCAGGTGGTCCTGTATTGTATAAGAAAGCAGGCTGGCTGGGCGTGGTGGCGCATGCCTTTAATCCTAGCACTTGGGAGGCAGAGGCAGGTGGATCTTTGTGAGTTCAAGGCCAGCCTGGTCTACAGAGTGAGTTCCAGGACAGCTGGGACTACAGGGAGACCCTGTCTCAAAAAGACCAAAAAAGAAAGCAGGCTGAACATGGAGCAAAGGGGCAAGCCAGTAAACAGTGTTCCTCCATGGCCTGTCCTTCAGCTCCTGCCTTCAGGTTCCTGCCCTGAATTCCTACCTTGGGCTCCCTAAGTGATGAACCTAGGAGACATAAGATGAATAAACACTTTCCTCCCTAAGTTGGTATTGGTCAGGGTGTTTTGTCACAGCAATTAAAGATAAACTAGAACAGTAGTCATGTCCGAAAATACTGTGTTCATCAGGAATTATAAATTAGAATATGTACTTGTCATTTGAAAAACTGATCATTAATGTAGACTAACATGAATTATATAGAACCTTCAAAAATTATAGCTTACAAGGTATAATCAATAAAGGAGGGATTATTCCCAGTGCTTCTTCATGGTAAAATTTTATTTATTCTTAGATCTGAAAATACTAAGGGAATAGCATGGTGTGTTCCCACAGCCTCAGTGTGTCTCTACAGCCCGTGTCCACTAACCACTATGTCAATGCGTTAGCTTATTTTACTTCCTTATTATGGTACTGCTATTTCCAAAAGGGATCATTTAATAAACAGTTCCCTGATTTAATGAATACTGATTGAGTTTTGTATCCCTAATACTTAGGAGAGTGTCTGACACATAGCAGGCACTCTGTAAGCTTTTTTTTTTTTTTTGACATAACAGCTCATTTAAAAATAAAAGCTGTTTTTTCACTTTGTTTTTCAAATGAAACCATCAGGAGGTAATAAACTCTCAAAGCTGGAAGCATCTCATTTAAATTACTCCCCACTGGTTGTTCCCTTTTAGACAAGGAGCCCAGAGTGGTGGAGTGCAAGGCTAGGCTGGGCTAGGCTGGGCTAGGCTGGGCTAGGCTGGGCTAGGCTGGGCAGTGGCTGTCTGTTAGTATCTGTCATGCCTAGTTCTGCTCTTTAAGTGACCTATAAAAATAACTGACTTAATTAATATCATAAAGATTTATTGAACTTCCACATCGCAAATACCAGGCCAGTTGCTAAAGGCTTCATAAGGAATGAGACACTCCTTGTCTTTGGGATAGTCCTAACCTCCTGTCATAATTAGCTGCAAGAAACTTTACCATCCAGGCACTAAAGCAGGTGGCTTGCCCCAACCCCCACCACTAGAAAAACACTTGGAGGAAGAGGTCGGAGCTTTTAGCTTTGAGAGGCACAAGCAAACTGACTGTCAGTTCTGACAACTTGACTTTGCAGGGGAGACAAGAGTTGACACAATGACAGGTCAGAGATGGGCAGACCGGCACCTTGACCAGGGCTGTTTGGCTATGCATGCCTCTTGCCCTTGATTTAAACTCCAACTTCACATTGGTGCCCCGAAGACAGACTAAGCATTGATAAATAATTGATAAATAAATATCCTTTTTACTGTTACCTACATGTCTGTTTTAATGATGTATTAGGGAAGGGTGGTGGAGTCCAGCTTGTTGGGATTCCCAGCGCCAGGGCTCTGCCCCCAAATACTCAGTAACATTGGGGCTTAGCTTGAAACGCTTAAGTCAGGAAGAAAGGCAGCCAGTGTGTAGCTAGGTGCCTGAGTGTTTGCTTAAGGAATTAACCACCTGCTTATCCAAGTTCAGGCCCTGGGCAGTTATCTTAACTGCCCTTCAAAGGCATCTTGGTTGCTTTTGTTCTTTGAGGATTATTGGCTAATCCAGCCCCACAGGTGCCTGCTGTTTTGAGAAAACTTTGTGTCAAAAATGGAAGCAAATCCTTATTTACTGTTCAACCTGAAGTCTTTCAAGGGGTCCTATTCTGAGGCACGTGACTCTGAGCTTTGACATAATCCCATGGTTCGAAAGGAAACTGTGGAGTTTTGCTAAACCTGGAGTAACTCCCAACTCAGGACCACACCAGAACAAAAGAACTAAATCCTACCCTCTTCCCCTCCTTCCTTCCGTCCCTCCTTCCCGCCCTTTCTCTCCTTCTGTTCTTCCTTCTTCCCTTCCCCATCTCCTTCTCTGCTCCACTCAGTCTTTCTCCCTCTCTTTTGCCCTCACCCCTCTCTCTTCAGATTAGCGTAGCTATAATTCTTAGATCATTCCTGACTTCTGTTTGACATTTCTTGTTTCATGATTTGAAGTGCAGGGGTGTGCTCTAAGTACACACACATGACTTGAAAAATGTTTTCAATTTCTTTTTAAGGATTTTTAAAAACGCTAGTAAGTGCCTGAGTGCGGGGATGTGCACATGTGTGTTGATGCCCATGCGGTGGAGTCCAGAAGACAGAGAGGGATCCCTCGGAGCTGGAGGTACAGGTGGTTGTGACCCTCCTCATGTGGGTGCCCGCATCTGCAAACCCAAAAAGGAGCGCGCACTCAACCACTGACCGGTCCTCCGGCTTTTTGTTTTCAATTTGGAAACATTCCATATACAGTTTGACTAAATGCTGCCACGGGAGTGAGGTTTTGAGCACCAGGTCTTGCAAACTTCCTGGCCTGCAAATCGGCACCCAGGCTGCAAGTTTCCAGCAAGTCACCAAGGCCGCAGCCTCTTTTGCTCTGCTGGGGCGCCACCGTGTGGCGCCAGCGGATATTAACGCTATATCTTAAAAAAAAACAACATATTGATGATTTGTGTATTTCATTCATTATCTTTCAGTCCAATTTCGTCATATTCCCCTTTCCCTGCCCCAACCCCACCCCTGTTCATGCCTTCTGCCATACATGTCTTGCATCTTTCTCTCAGTCTTTCCAAAGTTTTTCCCTGCAGAGGCTTGTTGTTTTGGGCAGAGTTTAACTGTATCATTCAGTTCTTCAGCGAAGTCTTTATGTTGTTTTTCCCTCCCCTTTGTATTGCTCTAACATATGCCTATATAATTATCACATATGCATCAAAATTATGACCTCTGAGAATAAACTGTATGTTAATTCCAAAATATGTTTAGGAATTCACAGTTTCCCCCTTTAATTTTATATTACTCTAAAATATGGATACATACCTTCCACCCATAGACAGTAATTACAGAGTTTGAAAATAAGTGGTAGGTTGATTCCAGAGCCCGTTAAGAGATTTACATGATAACAACACAGTTGCTTTCAGATAAACAGAAATATAACAAAAATGTTGTTTCGTTTGCCTTTCAACTGGGGATTTGGTGTTAGTATCCACAAATGACGGAAACTATTCGCCGTTTGTTTTTCTGGAACTGTGTTACTTCACTTAGCATAATGGCTTCTAGTTCCATCCATTTATCTGCAAAGTTCATGATGTCGTCTTTCTTTACCGCTGAATAGTACTCCACTGTGTAGATGAACCACATTTTCATTATCTACTTGTCAGTTAAGGGGCATTTGGGTTGGTTCCAGCTCGTTGCTATTGTGAAGACAGCTGTAATAAACATAGCTGTGCATGTATCTCTGCAGTAGGATGAGTCTAGTGGGTATATACCCAGGAGTGGTATGGCTGGGTCAGGTGGTAGGCTCATTTTGAGTCTTTTAAGGGTTCTCCACACTGCTTTCCACAGTGGTTGTACAAGTTTCCATTCCCACCAGCAGTGGATGAGTGTTCCCCTTCCCCCACAACCTCTCCAGCATTTGGTGTCTTTTGTGTTCTTGATCTTAGCCAGTCTTATTGGAGTGAGATGATATCTGAGAGTGGTTTTAATTTGCATTTCCTTAATTATTGTTGAACACTTTTTAAGATGTTTCTCAGCCATCTTCCTCATTGGTAAAGTCTCTGTTCAGCTCTTTGTTCCATCTTTTGAGTGGGTCATTTGCTTTCTTACTTCTTTGTTTTTTGAATAGTCTATATATTCTGGATGTTACTGCTCTGTCAGATGCAGATGAATCACTGGTGAAGATTTCCTCCCACTCTGTGGGTTTTCTCTTCACTTCCTTGATTGTTTCTTTTGGTGTACAGAAGCTTTTGAGTTTGATGTGGTCCCATAATGCTATATCTCAATTATTTACTTTAGTTCTTTGTGAATGATGAAGATGAGCAAGGACTGCCTCAGTACAGTACTAGTCTCTGGGTCTCTCTCTCTCTCTCTCTCACACACACACACACACACACACACACACACACCTCCTTTTCTTCCTTCCTTTTTTTCCTTTCATTTTCTTCCTCTCTCCTTTCTCTCCCTCCTTTCATCCCTTCTTTCCTTCTTCTCCCTCTCCCAACTCATTTGTCTTCCTCAGATTCAGAAAAAAAGTCCAGTTGTTCCTAGGCCATCAGGGACTCTGATAAAAGAACTTAATGTTACCTAATTTCAAGAGACAGCCTCCTGCCTAACAAGACAGTTTGGGGTCGACTTATGCAGGCTGCCCAGCTGTTCTTTATGAAGAAAACGAGAGAGGACTGGAAGAGACACAGGTAAGCCAAGGTACACTAGGTGCCAGACATCGACAGATACTGTCTTACATCTGTCCCAACTTCAGCAATTGCCATTCCCATTTACAGCAAAGGGCCAGTTCTCAATGCTCAGGATTCAGAATGCCATCAGCTGTCTCCAGAGCCCATGTGTTTAGCACTGACAAAATGTGATGATAGAGGGGAGACTGTCCCCACTGTCCCCACCTGTCCCTGGGAGGGTCACATCCCAGGGAATGCTGCAACAAGTGGACACCACAAGTGTGGCCAGCACGTCAGAGTGGAGCCCATGTACTGCTCTGATTTCTGCCTGCCACATGTTCACACTTTCTCTAGATGACAGTCCTATGGACAGTACTATTCCTTATTGACAATTTACTCATAAAGGCTGAGAGAGATGAAGTCACATGCTTAAACTATGACACTGTCAAGTGGATTGTTCAGGCCAAGTGCTATGAAAGCCACTTTGATACTCATCTCTAATTGTTTTGTCTTTCTCTTTTTTAAAAAAATATTCATTATTTTTATTTTATGTGTATGTATATGGCCTGCTTGTATGTACATGCACCTGTTTTGTGCAATACCTTTGGAAGTCAGAAGAGGGTGTTGGATCCTCTGGAACTGGAGTTGCTGATGGTTGTTCGCTGCCATGTGAGTGCTTGCAATTGAACCCAGGTCCTCATCCAGAGCAGCCAATGTTCTTAACTGCTTAGCTGTCTCTCCAGCCCCATGTTTCTTTTTCTTTTTAAAATCCAAGGATTTTACATATGATTTCACTACATTTGCATCCTTTCTACCCTCTTCTTCTCCTCCTCCAACTTCTCCCGTGGCGCCCAAACCACCTCCTTCTCAATTCATGACCTCTTTTATATTTTGATTTTACACACACACACACACACACACACACACACACACCCTACGGAGCCCAATTAATGTTGCCCTCTTTGCATGTATTTAGGCCTGAGCACTTAGGATTGAGAGAGATTTCATCCTTGAAAGAAAGGAAATAAAGAAAAAAGCCCGGGTTCTCTCTCTCTCAGCAGCCTGCCCATCGCCCTTCACTTAGGGGCGGGCCCTGTTACGTTTCCTCTGTCCTTGTTGACTGTCATGGTCTTTGTGGGTCTTGTGCAGGCAGCCATATTGTGTGAGTCCCGTCCGGAAGACAGGATCATGCAGCTGGTGACCTGGTCCTCAGACTCTTAGAATCTTTCTGCCCCTTCTTCCAAGATGTTCCCGGAGTCTTAGGTGTAGGGATTTGTTCCAGGTGTCCCAGTTGGGGCTGGACACCCCACAGTCACTTATCCTCTGTCTTTTGACCACGTGTGCCTCTCTCTAATAGTCTCTGCTGCAAAAAAGAAGCTTCCGTGATGAGATGTGAGCATGGCACATATCAATGGGTATGTCACTTGACACTCTTCTTAGGAAGAGGTTACTTACAGGAGCAAAAATGGCTCAAAGACAGCTGCATCACCAAAAGCCCACTCCAGCATGGGTGACAGCTTATGACAGCAGGGGGAGCCTGGAGCAAGCTGTACAATCTGCAGGCAGCTCACCAGGCTGGAGAGTGTTCTTTTGAGGTGGCCCAGTTGGTCTGAACCTCTTCCAGCAGTTCAGCTGGTCTCTCAGCAGTCTTGGGGAGGGAGGGGTCTGGTGAGCCTGGTCAATCTGAGACTTCCTGAAGCTATTCAGTTGTTTACTTCCTGAGTTTAAGGAGCTTCCCTGCGGAATGGAATGTTTCACCAGCTCTCAAAGCATCCTGTTGATGGATGGTTTTATCTCAGAGGAAATTGCTACATAATAGGGTATAAAAATGAGTATTTAGAAGGCAGTTGGGAGTGCTATTACTTCAGTAATACTGCAGTAGAAGGGTCTCCTCTAGGGCTACGACCTCCCCAGCCATGGCTTCTTGGTTAGGTTTACAGTACTGGGCATGAATTCCCTATAATTTCCTACTCGTGGGCCTCAGGTCTAATTTGCTAGCTGCGGTTGCATTGGAAATCACTATCTGGTCCATCGCTGTGGTTCTCTGGCTTCACAGCTGTGCAGGACTATTGATAACTGTTCTTCCTTGGCAGCTTGCATGGCTTCTTCCAACACCGTTGTTTGGTAGTAGGTTTTGAAATCAGGAACTGTGAAGGCTCTTATTTTGTCATTAATTTTAAATGCTGTTTGGACTGTTGTGAGTGATTTGAAGTTCAACATGAATTTTAGAATCCACCTGTCCATTTCTGCAACCCCCCCCCCAGAAGTCTTGTAGCTACTGCAGTGATCTGTATAAGGAATGATGCATGGAGATTTACATTTTAACCATGTTACACTTTTGATCAATCCATGAATATGTTTTTAAAATTTTATTTTATTCTTTTAAGTTATTTTTATTTTATTGTTTATTTATTTTATTATTTATTTAGTTAGTTATTTAGTTATTTAGTGTTTTCAAGACAGGGTCTCCTTGTAGCCCCAGCTGTCCTGGAACTCACTCTGTAGACCAGGCTGGCCTTGAACTCACGAAGATCCACCTGCCTCTGCCTCCCAAGTGCTAGGATTAAAGGCACGCGGCACCACACCTGGCTCTTTTAAATTATTTTAAATAATGTGCTGTGATTTTCAGAGTGCAAGTTTGGTATTTTGTTGTTAACATTATTTATTCATGTTGAATGAAATGGTTTGCTCAAATTCATTTCTAATTGCAACGATATAGAAATTCAAATTAATGTTTGTGGATCCAGCCAATATATTTCTATATTCCTTAATTCTGCTTGAATTTTGGCTTTGAAACTGAAAGAATGCTAAACAATAGTAGACTATACTATAACAACCTTCCCAAAAGTTAGAGTGGAGGCATATGTCTAAGTGTGTTTACAAAGAATTTTCACATGATCTATCTGATAATCACTTTGGAAAGTGTGCAAAGTGAGCGTTTTATCTACATTAAAAAATTTTTAATTACATTTATTTACTTGTGTGTGCATTTGTGTGTAAGGGCGTATGCATGTGCCATGGCAGGAGGTTGAAGGTCGGAAGACAATCTGTAGGAGTTGGTTCTTTCTTTCTTTCTTTCTTTTTTTTTTTTTTTTGTCTTTTCGACACAGGGTCTCCCTGTAGCCCCAGCTGTCCTGGAACTCACTCTGTAGACCAGGCTGACCTTGAACTCACAAAGATCCGCCTGCCTCTGCCTCCCAAGTGCTAGGATTAAAGGCGTGCGCCACCACGCCCGGCTGGTTCTTTCTTTCTACCATGTGGGTCGCAGGGATCAAACAGTTGTCAGGCGTGGCAGCAAGTACTTTTACCTGCTAATCCATCTCTAGGGCCCTTTTATTATTCTGCAAATTTTTTAATTCGCATTTTAAACACGGAGAAATAATAACTCTTATCAGAGGGTAAGACTGCAAATTAGAAGTTTTCTCTATGTGTTCTGTGAATGAGAAAAGTTCATATAGATAAGGGGAGACTAAGCCTACCATGTGCAAGGTCTTGGATTTAATCTCTAGTATAATGGAAAAGGGAGAGAGAGAGAGAGAGAGAGAGAGAGAGAGAGAGAGAGAGAACATTGAGAATCAAGCAGGCTAGGACAACTAGAAAAGCATGGAGAAACAGAAAGGCAATGTATTGAAAAGTCATAAATAGTTCATAGCTCCCATCAGATCTCCAGGAGGAAGGTGACATGGAAGGCACAACCACAAGGTATAAGACAAGCAGCCCTGCTGACAACAGACTGGCAGCCCTAGCCACAGTTTTCACAGCCTTAAAGCCAGAGCAGTCTGACAATGACAGACTAGGCACCAGGGAAGAAATCTATTGCATAAATCCTGTACCTTGGAGTGCTATGGCCAGCTTCCATCTTGAAAGCAGACTTGTTGCTTGAAATTGTTGCAGTTTTGAGACCATTGGAAGAAAAGAGCACACAGACTCCGGGAGCCAAATTAGTTTCAATTGAGCTGGCTAGCAGCTGCACCCTGGGTGGATTCAGAGGCTACAGCAGCAACTTGGCCAGGTTATGCTTATAAAGGCAAATATCACATCCTGGTGGATTTTTTTGGGAAATTTTAGTCAGACAATAAAAAACTAAAACTTCAGTTCCTGCCTGCTGAAGTATACAAAAGCTAAGATAAGCAGTGGACAGGTGGCAGGCAATTGTAAAACATCTACAAAAGTTAAGTTAGGTAGTTAGTTAACAGGGAGTCACAAAACATCTGTGGACAGGGGACTACAAAGGTCAGAATAACCAGCTGGCTCGTCCTGGACTTGTTTCTTTGGGCCAGGGTTCAACCACTAAGATGGAGTCACCAACACACAAAATGGAGTTATGTAGGCTGTGTGCCCTTTTGCAATACTGAACTACTCTAGAACTTGAAAATAAGAAATAGTTAACAAGTAAGCGACCTAGAGACACCTTGCCTCAGTGTCTTGGAGGAAGACAGCTACAGAAACAGTCATGTAGAGAGGTAGGATTTGATGCTGTCCTAGTTTCACTGCTGTTGCTGTGATAAATACTTTCACTGAAAGTAAGAGACAGAAAGGTTGCTTTAGTTTCCAATTCTAGGTTATAGCTCATTGTGGAGGAGTCAGTGTCAGGAGCTTGAAGCAGTTACATGCGTCACATCCACAGTCAAAGGCAGAGAGAAATAGGTGCATGCATGCTTGCTTACATGTACTTGGGTTGATATTCTTCACTTAAAAAAAATTTTTTTTTGGTCTTTTCAAGACCTTTTGGTCTCCCTGTAGTCCCAGCTGTCCTGGAACTTACTCTGTAGACTAGGCTGGCCTTGAACTCACAGAGATCTGTCTGCCTCTGCCTCCCAAGTGCTCGGATTTAAGGTGTGCACCACGCCTGGCTGTGAAATTTTTCACTTTTAAACAGTTCAGGATCCTTGACTAGGGAGTGGTGCCACCCGTAGTGGGCTGGATCAGTCCACATCAGTTAACTTAATTAAGACACACACCCTCAACTCATACTCTGAGGCCACCCTGATCTAGATAATCTCTAACTGAGATTCTTCCCAGGTGATTCTAGTTTGTCCCAAGGATCATGCCATTCAACATTCCAGTATGGAGTCGGGAGAGGTCACTAGTCCCCACCCCTATCTGAGGAGATTTTTCAGTTGATGGCTGTTAAGGGATGGAGAGTCAGATTTTTTTAAAGAATGTGGCCTGGTTAATGATGTTCCATTTGCTGCCCCACACTGTGTGTATATGGGCAGCACAAAGTGGAATCAATTGGTTAAAAAAATGTTAAGGGGGGAAGTGGGAGGATTGTTTTAGAAGTTATTAGGTAGAGGAGTGAGAGGCAAACACAAAATACATTGAATGCATGTATAAAATTCTCAAAGAATTAATGTAAAATATTAAATTAAAGTGAAAGTCTTAAATGCAAGATGTTACCTTAAGTCAAATTTAAAAACTGAATAAAGGGGATGGAGAGTTGGCTCAGGGGTTAAGAGTACTGACTTCTCTTGCAGAGGACCCTGGTTCAATTCCAGCACCTATAAGGTGGGTAAGAAATGTCCTTGGCTCTTGCCCCAACCCAGCACGCTCCTCAGAGCTGTGCAGAGCAGCCCCTGTCTAGGCAGTGCAGCTGCAGATCCCAAGAAGTTATTGGGTGTGCCTCGCTCCTGGACTGTGGCAACTTCGGTGCTTGCAGGCCCTGAGAGAACTGAGGACTAGGCCACTAGGTTGCACCCTGAGTAGCACAAACAATGAAAGAAGTAGATAATCTTGAGAGTATAAAAGAAGAATGGGGCCCAGACAAGCTGAGCTGCAGGGACTGTGCCACATCTGGTATGGGATTGTGGTAAGGAGAAGCGAGGCCCTCCAGGCACACAGCAGCTGCCAAGCCCAGACCAGCTGAGCTGCAGGGTACAAGGGTGCCAGCTAAGCAGGCAGTCCATAGCCCCACACCCCCACTGGAATTCCAGAGGGAGTGTTCAGTAAGCCCTACAACCAACCTAGAGGAGCTGGCTGGCAGCAGCAGAGGGAGCACAGGGCTCAGTGTCAGAACGGCTGTTACCTACCCAGTTCTTGCAGAATAGAAAGGGAAGAGTGAACTATACTTCCCAATACATAACCAAAATTGAAAGCCTGAAATCTAGAGTAGCCAACACCCCATAAATAAAAAGAAGGAATCAGAGAAAGTGATCCTTCAACACAGTGAAGAGGCATCAGAATACAGGCAAAAGGAAACC
Organism: Rhizomys pruinosus; assembly: GCA_009823505.1. NCBI lineage: Eukaryota > Metazoa > Chordata > Mammalia > Rodentia > Spalacidae > Rhizomys > Rhizomys pruinosus. The sequence continues at coordinate 1,300,654 of VZQC01007052.1, read as the reverse complement.
CACATGCCAAGAGCACAAAGAAAGAACAATATGGGAAAAGTGCAGAATAATTCCACACTAAAATCTACTGAACCTAAGGGGGATTCCCACAAGGAGACTTCCCTGGAGGTAGCACAGGACACAAATTGTAAAATAATCACAGATATATTCAAAGAAATCATGGATCTAAAGGGAGAGAATGAAAAACTCAGAAAAGACCTGGAGGGAAAGAATGATAATCTTTGGAAAGAACTAAAAGGAGAAAATGACAAACTCCAGAAAGAACTAGGGGGAGAAAATTACAAACTCCAGAAAGAAATAGGGGGAGAAATTGACAAACTCCAGAAAGAACTAAGGGGAGAAAATGGCAAACTCCGGAAGGAAGTGGAAACACTGAAAAGATCCCATGTTGAAATGAAAAAGGAAACCAACCAGTGAAGCAAAGAGTTACAAGAAAAGATTGAGAACCTCCAAAAGGAAGTGGAAATAGTAAAGAAAACACAAGACGAAATAAACAAGGAAATCGAACACTCATCCAATCAAGAGGAAAGAATGGGAAAAAGCCTCAGAAGTAGAATGGAGTAAGCAGAAAAAAGAATTTCTAACCTGGAAGATAACACAGAACAACTAAAAAGCTCAAGTAAAGACTATGAAAAATTTGAAAATACACAAGAATGGAACAACCAGGAAATTTGGGAAACTATGAAAAGATCAAACCTCTGCATCATAGGGATAGAGGAAGGAGAAGAATCCTAAGAGAATGGCATTGATCAGATCATCAACAGAATAATAGATGGAAATTTCCCCAAACTAAAAAAAGACAAACCAATACAAATACAATAAGCACATAGAACACCAAATAGACAAGACTGGAAAAGAAACTCCCCACGCCATATCATAGTTAAAATGCTAGACACCCAAAACAAAGACAGAATTCTAAAAGCCACAAAAGAAAAACAAGTTACATACAAGGGAAAAATCTATTAGAATTACAGCTGACTTTTCAGCACAAACTATGAAAGCAAGAAGCACATGGACCAAAGCATTCCCAGTGCAAAACGACTACAAATGCCAACCCAAGTTGGCATTATACCCAGAAAAAATGACGATTCTAGTTGAAGGAAAGAGAAAAATCTTCCATGACATAAACAAGATGAAAGAATACATGTCCGGAAAACCAAACCTTCAGAGAATACATGAAGCAATTCAAAGGGCAGAGGAGAGTAGCAACCATCCCCAGGCACCTGGAAAGGGAAATTATTAAAAGCACAACTGCAAAAGTAGAAACCTAGACCAAAAATGTAAATGGATGATAAGGGGAAAGGAAGCCACACACATCTCTCAATTATTACCTTAAATATTAATGGACTAAACTCCCCAATCAAAAGGCATAGACTGAGAGAATGGATTAGGAAGCAGAATCCATCTATATGCTGTCTATAAGAAACCCATCTCACCCTTAAGGATAGGCACCAACTGAAAGTGAAAGGATGGAAAAAATATTCCAAGTAAATGGTACCAAAAAGAAAGAAGGTGTTGCTATTTTAATATCAGACAAAATAGGCTTCAAAGTAGAAGCAATCAGAAGAGACGAAGAGGGCCATTACATCCTCATTAAAGGGAAAATTAACCATGAAGACTTCACAATCATGAATATATATGCACCAAACTCCAGTGCACCAATTTTTATAAACACAACTCTGCAGGACCTCAAGGCACAGATCAACTCCAGCACACTCATAGTAAGGGACTTCAATACCTCACTGAGCCCCTTGGACAGATCAACTGGACAAAGAATAAACAGAGAGACATCTGAACTGAACAATATGATACACCAAATGTACCTCACAGACATCTACCGAATATTCCACCCAAGCACCAGAGAATACACTTTCTACTCAGCACCCCATGGAACATTCTCCAAAATTGACCACGTACTGGGACACAGAAAAAACCTCAACAAATACAAAAAATTGAAATAATTTCATGCATTCTATCAGACCACAGTGCATTAAAGCTCAATATCAACACCAGGAGAAGCCCTACTACCTACAGGAACACATGGAGACTAAACAACACACTCCTGAATAATGAATGGGTCAATGAAGAAATAAGGAAAGAAATAAAAGCATTCCTGGAACTGAATGACAATGACAGTACCACACAACAAAACCTATGGGACACCTTAAAAGCAGTCCTAAGAGGGAAATTTATAGACCTGAGTGCCTACATTAAAACAAAAACAAACAAACAAACAAAAAACAGAAAGGGCACAAATAAATGAGTTAACTCTGCACCTAAAAACCCTCGAAAGACAACAAAGGAACCCTAAACAAATGCAACAGACAGGAAGAAATGACAAAAATCAGAGCAGAAATCAATGAAATAGAAACAAAGTAAACAATACAAAAAATCAATGAATCCAAAAGTTGGTTCCTTGAGAGAATAAACAAGATAGATAGACCTCTAGTCCAGTTAACCAAAAGAAAGAAAGAGCAACTCCAAATCAATAGAATTTGTGATGAAAGGGGAAAGAAACATCACAACAGACAACAAAAAGATCCAGGAAATCATATGGGAATACTTACAAAACCTACTTACAAAACCTATACTTTACTAAATTTGAAAACCTAAGTGAAATGGATGAATATTTGAAATCCTGGGAATCACCAAAACTAAACCAAGAAGAGATTGGCAGCTTAAATAAGCCCATAATATCTGAGGAAATTGAAGATGTAATTAAAAACCTCCCAATGAAAAAAAGCCCTGGTCCAGATGGTTTCACAGCAGAATTCTATAAAACATTTAAAGAGGTCCTCCAACCACTGCTACTCAAACTCCTCAGAAGGATATAAACAGAGGGAATTCTCCCAAACTCCTTCTATGAAGCTAGCATCACTCTAGTACCTAAACCAGGCAAAGATACTAGCAAAAAAGAAAGCTATAGACCCATCTCATTAATGAACATAGATGCAAAAATTCTCAACAAAATACTTACAAATCACATACAGACCCACATCAAAAAGATCATCCATCATGATCAAGTTGGATTCATACCAGAGATACAGGGATGGTTCAACATACGTAAATCAATTAATATCATAAAACACATAAATGGACTGAAAGACAAAAAACACATGATCATCTCAATTGATGCAGAGAAGGCCTTCAACAAAATCCAACACTCCTTAATGTTTAAAGTCCTAGAGGGAATTGGATTAGAAGGATCATTCCTCAACATAAAGCCATATACAAGAAACCCACAGCCAACATCATCCTAAATGGAGAAAAGTTAGAAGGATTCCCCTTAAAGGTAGGAACTAGGCAAGGCTGTCCCCTGTCACCACTCCTCTTCAATGTAGTGCTTGAAGCACCCCTTGCTAGGGCAATAAAGCAAGAAAAGGAAATTAATGGAGTACTAATTGGAAAAGAGGAAGTCAAACTATTCCTCTTTGCAGACGATATGATATTTTATCTAAGGGTTGCTAAAAACTCAACCAGAAAACTCCTAGAAACGATTAGGAGTTTCAGTAATGTGTCAGGATACAAAATTAACCTAGAAAAATCAGTAGCCTTTCTTTACACCAACAACAAGCAACTGAAGAAGACCTTCCCAATCACAATAGTTCAAAAACAATAAAATACCTAGGGACAAACCTAACCAAAGACACCAAAGATCTCTACAACAAAAATTATAAACCCCTGAAGAAGGAGATTGAAAATGACATCAGAAGATGGAAAGACCTCCCATGCTCATGGATTAGAAAAATTAATGTAGAAATGTCCATTCTACCCAAATTAATATATACAGATTTATTGCAATCCCAATTAAAATCCCCAAGACTTTCTTCTCATGCTTGGAAAAAAAATCCTTAAATTCATATGGACAAACAAAAGACCTCAAATAGCCAAAAAAACCCTGAGTGAAAAGAGCAATACAGGGGGGAATCTCTATATCAGACTTTAAACTATAATACAGGGCTATAGTCACAAAAACAGACCTGTTGACCAATGGAACAAAACTGAAGACCAAACTTGAGCACATACAATTTCAGCCACCTCATATTTGACAAAGGGGTCAAAAAGACTCAGTGGAGGAAAGACAGCATCTTCAGCAACTGGTGTTGGCAAAACTTGATCACCACTTGTAGAAGAATAAAATTAAAACCCCTACCTCTCATCCTGTACAAAAATCAACTCCAAATGGATCAAAGACCTCAATGTGAAACCCCAAACTCTGAAGGTGATAGAAGAAAAAAGGTTGGCAGCAACCTACAAGACATAGGCATAGGAAAAGACTTTCTAAATCAGACAGGATCTGCCCAGGAAACAAGGTCAACAATTGACAAGTGGGACCTTATAAAACTCAAAAGCTTCTGTACAGCAAAAGAATCAGGGAAGTGAAGAGAAAACCCACAGAGTAGGAGGAAACCTTCACTGCTGATACATCTGACAGAGCACTAACTTCCAGAATATATAAACTACTCAAAAAACAAACAAGTAAGAAATCAAATGACTCACTCAAAAGATGGAGTAAAGGACAGCTCCAGAGAAAGTAGACTGTTTTGCCTCTCGTCCACCTGTGCCCCTTTTTTAAGCCTAGGGAACAATCTGTGGAAGAGGGGGTGTGGTAGAATGTAAGGGCTGAGATTGGGGTGAATGGTCAAGCTACAGCAATATAGACTGGACACTTATTTGATCAACTTGATTGTACTTACAAGCCCCCCCCCCAGCTGGACGGTGGGACCCTTGGGCTGTGTAGGTTTGGGCAGAACTGCTTGCAAATTGGTTTTACATGAAGGATGCTTGTACTCATAAATTATTACTTATTGTTAAAAAATGAAAAAAAATAAAGAAGAAAAAAAGTAAAATTAAAAAAAAATTTTAAGAAAAGATGGAGTAAAGAGCTGGACAGAGACTTCACAAGTGAGGAAATAGAGACGGCAGAGAAACATCTTAAAAAGTGTTCAACATCACAAATAATTAAGGAAATGCAAATCAAAGCCACTTTAAGATATCATCTCACTCTGATAAGGCTGGCTAGGATCAGGAAAACAAATGATACCAAATGCTGGAGAGGTTGTGGGGAAAGGGGAACACTCATCCACTGCTGGTGGGAATGCAAACTCATACAACCATTCTGGAAGGCAGTGTGGAGAACTCTTAAAAGACTCAGAATGAGCCTACCACCTGATCCAGCCATACCACTTCTGGGTATATACCCACAAGACACATCCCACTACAAAGAAACATGCAGTCAGGTTTATAGAAGCTCTCTTCACAATAATGAAGATCTGGAACCAACCCAAGTGCCCCTCAACTGACGAGTGGATAGAGAAAATGTGGTACATCTATATGATGGAGTTCTATGCAGTGGTCAAGAAAGATGAGATCATGAAATTTGCAGGTAAATGGATGGAACTAGAAGATATTATGTTAAGTGAAGTAACACAGCCCCAGAAAAACAAAAGATGAATGGTATCCCTCATCTATGGATGCTAGCACCAAGTACCTAGTTCTAAGGCATATTGAGAAACATTAATGCTATATTCCTCATGATCTGAACACAACCGTGTTCTTATATTATGAATCCCTAGACAGGTCCTAGAACTAACCTACCACTTATTTTCAGACTATGGATTTTTGGTATATGATGGTGGATATGTATACATATTACAGTATAACATGAAGTTAAAATGGAAAAAGGTGAATCAAGAAATATGATATGGAAATAACAGTTTGTTTTCTAGAAGATACAACTTTAGTATAGGTGTGATGCATCAGGCTGGTGTAACTTAGCCTTTCTGCGTGCTTAATGATCATAGTTAATGCCCGTACCAATTTGGCCAAGGGACCTAAGGGATAACTTTGTTCCTTGCCCTCAGAGGTCAACTAAGTCTCAGGGGAAAAATATGCATGGGGGCATCTCCTGAAGTGTCCTGCAAATGTGAGTCACCAGTCTTCCCTGTGCGGGGAGGTCTTGGAGATCCACGGATGGGACTCCAGCCAGTGTCCACCCTGTAAAGAGGAAAGTCTGCTCATGCTTCAAAGAGAGAAGCTTGGTCTAGCAAGACCTAACTGTGTCCTTGAGTAGATGGAACTGGTGGTTGAAAAACCAAAAGGATCCAGGGGCTACCCCCCCCCCCAAAAAAACCCAAGTGACCCTTGAGGACCAGATTCTCAACTGACCTTGAGAAAACAGAAACCTTGGTTAATCTGGGCTGACTGTATGGCCTTAAGCATCCAAAGGAAAGTATAACCAGAAATAATAAGTTCTGAGAAATTGAATTTCAGGTATAAAACTTGAGAATCCTTCAAACCTTCAATGCCAGATGGGGACTACGGAGATGCCCAGTGTGTGGACTGAGTGGCTACTGGGATTTCAGCCTCTTCAGAGTGTAGACTGCCGTTGTTTGACTACCCATGCTGTATCATGGAGGCCAGTGCAGGAAGATCAAGACAGGACACACGCTTGCTGGACCTCATTTGGGTGACCATGGGGAGGGACCCCAGTGTGGAGCATGGGGGCAGGATTGATGGTTGGTTGGGTTTGCCAAAGAGGAACCTTCAAACACTTTCTTGGGGAAAACATGACATCTTTTGGTTAAAAAAAAAAAAAAGGATTATATTTAACAGTTAAAAATATTTTTTCTTGGGGGCTGGAGAGATGGCCTAGCAGTTAAGAGCGCCGACCGCTCTTACAGAGGACCCGGGTTCGATCCCCAGCACCCACATGGCGGCCGAGAGCCGTCTGAAACTCCAATTCCAGGAGAACTCCGGTTCCAGGGGAATCTGAGACCCTCTTCTGACCTCCGCGGCATTGCACAACACGGGTGCACAAACCTGCATGCAGACAGTACATTGATACACATACCGAAAAAAAAAAAAATTAAAAAAATATTTTTTCTCTTTTTATTGATACATGCTACAACCACTCATAAATTATCCTTATGTAATCCTATGGTGTGTTCTATCATATAGGAATACTAATATTCATATTCTAGAAAAAAGAGAGAATGTAAATTATACTTCTTTTTACCTGCATGCAACTTTACTGTTAAAATATAAATCTCTAAATGTGCTTTGGAATTAACCTATAGTTTATTTTCAGATTTGTAACTTTGATTTATATGTGGAGTGTATGTATGCATATTTTGGAATAATATAAAATTAAACGGGAACAAAAAAAGAGAGAGAAAAACCTATTCAGAGAACTGACCAAAACAGTAAACCTGTGCACCGAAAAGGTTATAAAAGACTGAGAAAAAGATGCAAGACAGGACTTGTGTATGACAGAATCCATGAGCTCTGATGGGGGGAGGGGTGTAAGGGGTGGGCATGGATCGGGGAATGAGTCCAAATTTGATTAAGACATGTTGTAGGAAATGTGCTCAATAAAAATTAAAAAATTAAAAAAAAAGAAGAATGGGTCTGTGAAACAGGATCTGACAACCAACCCCTCAATGATAATCAACAAAGGAATTGTGAATATTTTGCTGACAGCTTTTTTTGAGGAAGCTGAGAAGGTTGGTGCCAAATGCTTGTCCCCCACTGAACAGAAGAAGAAGGTAGATGTAAATATAAAATTATGGAAAAATGGCTTCTCTGCCAATGATGATTTTAGAAGCTAGTCTGATGGTGTGAGTTAGCATTTTCTGAACTCCATCAAAAAGAGGGAATTGCTATCAGAATTATAGGGAATTTTTGATAAAGAGGAGATAGATGTTATAGGTTGAAGATTAAAAAAATGAAGTATGTATATCTACAAAGCCTGTGTTCCAGCCCTTCTCAGGACAGGGCCATAGACTAGGAAGTGATACACCAAAAATTGTTTCTAAAGCAGAGAGTATTGAAGTTGAAAATAAAGATGCTATGTCCACTGTTGCACCGAGCAACTTGGAACCCATCACCAATGCACAGATCTAGTAAGAGCATCATCCAGAATTTTAACATTTCTCATACAGTGAGCCACGTCAAGGACTTTATTGAGAAATATCAGGGATCTCAGAGAAGCTCTCCCTTTTCCCTGGCGATAGCTCTCCCTTTCCTGAAATTGCCGACTGAGACACATTGGAAGAAGCAGATGTGCAGAATGCTGTGATCATTCAGTGACTCAAGAAAACTGCAGAACCTTCTCGAAAACTTCTATGGTATTGATTTTTGAGAGACTGAGGAATTTTTGCAGAGAAATGGTTGGAAGTAGACGTCGGAAAGTGGGAGACCAGTGTCAGTTTCACCGAACCTGTGGTGTGAGTGCTGCTTAACTCCTGATCAGAGGTTTTTAAATAACCACATTAAGAAAGTAACATAGGGCTGGAAACTACATTCAATGCACTTTTTTTCAAAAGGCTACTTGGAAGAAAGTGCTTGTTTTCAAATTATAGTTAATCAGTATGATATATTAAACAGCTGTATCATTTAGAATCTTAATGTGGTCTTAATTAGCAAATGTGTTCAAGCATTAGCATTGAAAGGTTATTTCCTAACAGTGGGTATTTATGTAAATGTTAGCTATCTCAGTTTTTAAATAGCAATACATTAAAATATTATACATGGTAAAAAAAGAAATGTCCTTAACTCCAGTTCCAGGGGAATCTGACGCCCTCTTCTGACCTCCAGGGCATTGCATGACATGCAGACAATACACTCATACACATAAAATAAAAATAATAAAGAAAACATTTTAAAAAATAAAATTAAATAAAAAAACCTGGATAGACTGTCTGGGGAGATGGCTTAGTGGCTAAAGTGCTTGCTGTGTAAACAGGAAGATCTGAGTTCAGATCCTCAGAGCCCACATACATGTTGGATATATGTGGTAGACTCCTGTGACTCCAGTCTTGGAAAGCAGTGACAGGAGCATGGGAGGAAGCGGATTAGCTAGACTATCCACATCAGAGAGCAACTGAAGAAGATGCCTGACGGCACCCTTGGGCTGCCGCACATGCACATGTGTGCAACTGAAGAAATGGGGGCGGAAATCTCAGTGCAAATAACCACCAATAGACCAGGCTGGAAAATTATAAGGGATTAAGCAAAACTTTCAGAGATGATTCCATTCAATAGCAATGAAGAACAGGAAGCAGGGGCAAGAGAGGGGGCTCAGTGGTTAAGAACACCCACAGCGGAATGGGCCCTCTCACATCATTCAACAGTTAAGAAAATGTCCAAAAAATATGGTTACAGATAAATCTGACAGAGGAATGCCTCAGCTGAGGTGGGAAGAACAAAAAAAGAGTGTGATGGGGATAAATATGATCAGATACAATATATTCATGTATAAAAAAGAGTGTGATAGGGGATAATATGATCAGATATGATATATTCATGTATAAAAAGAGTGTGATAGAGGGTAAATATGATCAGATATGATATATTCATGTATAAAAAAGAGTGTGATAAAGGGTAAATATGATCAGATACGATATATTCATGTATAAAAAAGAGTGTGGAGCTGGAGAGATGGCCTAGTGGTTAAGAGAGTCGACCGCTCTTACAGAGGACCCGGGTTTGATCCCCAGCACCCACATGGCAGCCGAGAACCATCTGAAACTCCAATTCCAAGAGAACTCCAGTTCCAGGGGAATCTGAGACCCTCTTCTGACCTCCGTGGCATTGCATGACACGGGCGCACAAACCTACATGCAGACAGTACATTCATATACATAAAAAAATAAATAAAAATTAAAAAAAGTGTGATAGGGGATAAATATGATCAGATAAAATACATTCATGTATAAAAATATCATAAGGGTATTATTTTGTGCAGTTTATGTACATAAAAAGAAGGGGTGAGGGAAGGTGGGGAAACCAAGGTTTGCACGTCTCAGAGACTAACCCGGCTCTGCTTGGTTACTGGTTCTTAGTACGGTGGAGCTTGTGTTCGAAGCCCCGTCCACAGCCTTTCATCTGGTCTCTTCCCAAAGGCCTTCTGCGTGTGTAAGAGGTGCCTGCCAGGGAGGCCCAATAAAGGACACAGAAGCAAGGTCTCAGAGCATGAGGCAAGACTTAGAGAGCCGTCTATCATTTATTAGAGAGCAGTCTATCATTTATTAGAGAGCCGTCTATCATTTAAGTTCCAAGGTCCACTAAGGGAAAACTGAGTTCTTATCATCTGGAGAGCATTTTTTAAAGTTTGTATTCTAAGCAGGATGAAAAGAAAACCTCCCTTCTCCTGGCACAAATGATGTATGTAAGGGAGATACTCTGCTATCTTAGAAACAGTGCCTTCTGTATGCTGCAAGCAAACAGTTAAGAAGCCCAATTTACCGTATACCATTAAAATTCATTTATTTTCATCTTCTTTTATGTGTATGAGTGTTTTGTCTGCATATGTGAACGTGCACTGTGTGTGTGCAATGCCCACAGAGGCCAGAGTGGGTGTTAGATCCCCTGGAACTGGAGTCGCCAACCATTATTAGCTGCCATGTAGGTGCTGGGAAGCAAAGCCAGGTCCTGTGCAAGAGTAGTGCTCTTAACCAACCACTGAAACATCTCTCCAACCCCAGCATTGTATTTTTAAATAAAGATAATAATAATGAAAGCTGAGTCAATGGAAGTTTAGTACAGAGTTTGCAGTCCTTGGCGTACTTTAAGCACAGGAGTTAAGGCCAGGGGAGGAAGTCTGTTTCTTGGCTGTGAGCCTTGTAAAAATGTCTTTGGAATTGCTCTGTGCTGTAGGCCATCATTTCTTTGAATTCAAAAACTGTCTCAGCCATGTTTTCACACATCAGTAGGGGTAGGAGAAATATAACTATGCATTAATAGCATCTGCTTAACTTAAAAGGAAGCAAGGATATATATATATATATATACATAATCTATCTTGTGCATCAGTGAATCAAATTCAAATACACACTTCCACTTCAAAGTGGCAATGAATACATTTTCTTTTATTTTTTCTTGTGTCCATGGTGGGCAGTGATGGAGATGAAGTGCACAGCATCAAGAGGACCAGAGGTTCATCTGTCAGATCTGTATAGGGCAGGGCTCACAGCAGGGATGCTGGGCTCTGAGTTCACCAAAAAGAGCAGAGATTATGACAGAGGTAGAGGGTGGATGCGATTGGCAACTTATAGAGATGAAGCTCCATTTGTTTTGTCAGAGGCCTCACGTGACTACAACTACAACTGACAACACTTTGTACTGTTTGAGAGCTAGAAAACCTGTTCATGATATAGACTGTCATGCCTGCAGATTAAAGGAAGAACACATGCCTATATATATTTAGGTCTGTAAACCCACCATGGAGATGCCAGAGGGGGTGTAGAAAACAATGTTAAGCCCATAGTGAAGGCCAAGTTGCTGCTCAGAAGGCAAGAATCTGGTATTCAGAGGAACTGTCTACTAAGCAAGGAGGTTCAGAGCTCAGAGCAGGAGAGACACTAAGCCTCAAAGCTGATGCTACCACCACCCATGCTACAATCAATCAACTGGGTCAAATGCTTCCAGAAGACCCCTCAAAGTGGAATGCTCTCATGGCCTGCCCTTGATAGGCAGCTCTATCCATGGCAAGCAGCCCTTCTGCTGAGTAGGATCCAAAGACCCAGAATCATTGATAGGCACATGCCACTAAATGGGAACACCCCTCCTCTGCTCCCAGGAAGGCAGCCAGCTCCACATGGGCAAAGAGCTGGTCTTGATGCTGATGCACTTCTCGTCCATCATTTGTCCCACGGAGCTGGGAAAAGCCAGAAAGACCCCTTATGTTATTCGTAGTTAATCCTCCGTCCCTCCCGCTCACCTATTGAGTGCTTCCTGCGTTTCTCTGAGATAGTTCTCAGCACATGACTGATCACCATAGTAAAAGGAATCTGCAATTAGACTCACTGCAGTGATGCAGGCAAGGCAGTTTTGTGGTACCCTTTTACATGAGTGTCCACACTCCCTTTCCTTCTGAAAATAAGGAGACATTTATTGTCTATGGTAGTGGAGGCGCTGAGTGTTTATTAGTAAGTTATTTGGCAATTGGAAAATGCTCATTGAAAATAAGAATGGCCAGTTTCATGAAAAATGACCAAGTACTGGATCAGTTCAGAGATCTCTTAAGAAATTTAAAGGCCAGTTTAAATAAGTAAACAAATGAAAATGCTTATCCAGGAAAAATGTCCTCCCTGGCACAAATTCAAAGAAATCAAGTTAAATCTGATGCACCATTTACAGCTAAGTTAGGAAATATCTCAATATGAAAATGAAATATGCTAATGTTCTATTGAATCTATTATTTTCTAAAATATTTTATTTATTATTTTTATTTTATGTGTATGAATGTATTGCTTGTATGTATATACGTGTACCTGTGTTGTGCAATGCCCAAATGCCCATAGAGGTCAGAAGAGGGTGTCGGATCACCTGGAACTAGAGTTAGGATGGTTGTTAGCTGCCATGTGGGTGCTGGGAATTGAACCTGGGTCCTCTGTAAGAGCAGCCAGTGCTCTTAACCACTGAACAATCTCTTCAGACCGTGAATCTATTATTTTTATAGCTGTCTTGAGAAGCAGTGTAAGAATGCTAATCAATATCTACCAAAGGGTCTCTCCATAGACAAAATTTCAGTGTAAACATTGGTCCTGTGTAAGAGGATTATTAACTTACAATCTTTGCTCCAAAGACTTTCCTTTTCTGAAGGACAGAATGCAAAAGAAGATAAAAACAATAGTGAAGGTGCCGAGGACTCTCATAGCAATGCCACAGACTAGTTTACCCAAAAAGCTTTCCACTACAAACACCTCAAAATGAGAGATAACATGTACCATAAGTGACAATAAATAAATTAGCATTTAATGCACTGATGTAACTAAAATGGTAAAACATAATGTTAGACAAAAGCTATACCGTTTGTGCTGACATTTAGGAAATATTTTGTGTGTGTGTGTGTGTGTGTGTGTGTGTGTGTGTGTGTGTGTTTGCGACAGGGTCTCTCTGTAGTCTCAGCTGTCCTGGAGCTTGTTCTGTAGAGCAGGCTGGACTTGAAGTCACAGAGATCCGCCAGCCTCTGCCTCCCAAATGCTGGGATTAAAGGCATGTGCCACCACACCTGGCTTAGGAAAGATTTTAAATGCTAAGTGATGGTACATTTTGGTGAAGCAGGTGCTTCAACTTTCAGAGCCACAGAGAGCATCTGGGGTCATGGATCCAGCTCCTGGTACATTCAAGGCATACAATTTCTCAGAAGTGCTTAGGCCTCAGAAAGCCACACTGTCCCTTAAGGGCAAGCCAGAAACACATCTATCCATTCATTCAGGGGAACGAAAAATGATTGCTTGAACAAAATAAATGAAAACTAACAAAAACCAAATTATAAGAAAATTATCTTTCCAAAGCTTTGCAATCCAAATTTAGAGTTACTATGTGGTTCAGAGAGCACTATCTATGAGCTTAATTACAGTCACTTCAGATATTGATGCCAGGAGGGTTAGGAAAGTGCTTCCAAAGAACACTTCCAAAGTGTTCTTTGGAAGAAGATTCAGTTTATCCTATACCTTATGAAACTTCCATAAACTGTTCTCCCAAGAAGAGTAAGAAGTACCTAGGTTTATCATAAACCAGAACCCGTAGAAACAAAAGCAGACTAGAAACACCCATGAGCCTTCAGCTACAGTTTTCAGACATAGACTAGGAAAACTTTTTATTACTGACTTGAACAAAAGAAACTATAATCTAGAAAAGTCTCCAGGATGCTACAAGCAATGAAGCTCAAAAAATGCTAAACTTCTTGAATTAATAAATTACCTAAAAACTTTAAATTGGATAGAGCGATATACTAGCAATTCAATAGAGCTAAAGGGAGGATTAGTAAACTGGAGGGCAGGTCAGAAACACTTCTCAGCAGGTAGGACAGAGGCAAAGAGTTAGAAAGTGTAACAAAGACCGAGTTTTGGAGAGGTTGAGAAGAGCAAATAGGTTTGCTGGAAATTCTGCGGAGACAGCAGAAGTGGGAGACAAAGGTAATGGCCGAGACTACAGCAAAGACTCCAACTGTTTGAAATTGAGAAACAGAGTAGGGAAAAGGAAATGCTGGGCATTTCCCTGTGAAACTGTAGAAAAACTGATTTTTAAAAGAAGGAGAAAGAAAGGGAGAACATGGAGGAAAGAGAGAGGGGGAGAAGGAAGAGGAGGAGAAGACAATGGCCTGGAAAAGGACAATAGCTTTGTAGCCATCTTTTAGCAGCTGCCGTAGAAGCCAGAAGATAATAGAACATGTTCAATGTTTTAAGAAAAACCTTACGGGCTGGAGAGATGGCTCCACAGTTAAGAGCACTGACTGCTCTTGCAGAAAACCTGGGTTCAATTCCCAACCACACATGGTGGCTGAGAAACGTCTTTAACTCCAGTTCCAGGGGAATCCGACACCCTCTTCTGGCCTCCGCGGCATTGCATGACACGGGTGCACAAACTTGCATGCAGACAGTACATTCATACACATACAGAAATAAATAAAATAAAAAAATTTTAAAAAGAGAAAAACCTTACGTGTAAATCTAGAACTCCACACACACTCAAAACATCTTTTAAAGATGAGGATTAAATAAAGACATTAGCAGACAACATAAATAAAATAAGTAAAAAATTGACACCTGTAGTCCTCACAAAAGAAAACCATGAAGAGTGGTCTTAGAGCAGAACAAAAGTGAATTCACAAAGAATGACTGCGATGGAAGAACAGTGAAGAGCCAGATGGTGGGTTAATCTATGGATAACTGAGTAAGCACTGATTCTATGTAGTATATAATATGCTGTATGAAAATAAAAAATATAACTTCAATATCAGAAGAGCAAAACCACGTAAAGTGTGAAAACTGTTCAAGCAAAAAATAAGGGCAAAAGAAACAGATTATTAGAAACAAACAGGAAATACAAAGCTGTATTCACACAAAATATAAATGGATTGAGTCCTCCAGTTAAATGGGAAAAAGCTAGAAAAAAACGAAACCTCAAACATGTATTCTATGACAAGAGACACATATGACTCATTCCAATAGAAAGTGTTGAAGGTAAAAGGAGGGATGACCACACACCCTTGCATCTATCTAAAAAGAGGAGACCATGTGACTATAATAATATCAGACACAAAAGCTTTCAGGTATAAAGCATTACTAAATAATTAAGCAACTTGTCCTTAAATAACAGGAGATTCAATTTATAAGATATATATCAATTTTAATTTTTTTAAATTAATTTTATTTATTTCTGTATGTGTGTGAATGTACTGTCTGCATGCAAGTTTGTGCACCCGTGTCATGCAATGCTGCGGGGGTCAGAAGAGGGCGTCGGATTCCCCTGGAACTGCAGTTCTCCTGGAATTGGAGTTTCAGACGGTTCTCGGCTGCTGTGTGGGTGCTGGGGATCGAACCCGGGTCCTCTGCAAGAGCGGTCGGCGCTCTTAACCACTAGGCTATCTCTCCAGCCCGATATATATCAATTTTAATTATCTAGGCACTTAATAGAAAATTAAAATTGATATATATATGGGCACTTAATATATATAATATATATTAAGTGCCTAGATCTATCTATAATATATATTAATATATATTAAGTGCCTAGATATATCTATCTATAATATATATTAATATATAATAAGTGCCTATATATATACATATATATATATATATATATATATATATATCTTCACGAGATGTCTGTATTCCAGTTAAAGGTAAAACATGGTAGCTAGGATAAACAAAACCTTAACAAGTCAAAATCATTACAATGTAAAAATTTCAAAGTCAAATAATGCTGTTTATTGTGGTATTAGTCACAGTAGTCAAGATGTGACTCTCTCTGGGTGTTCATGGACAGCTGAATGGGTAAAGAAGGTGTTCTTTATGCAACAAATTATTTATTCAGGTATTAAAAAAGGATACCTTTGTAGCAGCATGGCTGAAATATGAAGCATCATGCTAAGTAAAATAAATCAGACAGAAAAAGAGAAACACTGTATCATATAACATACATGAAATTTAAAAGTAAGTGAAACCTCTAAAACCAGGAAGAATGGTGGTTTCCAGAAGACAAAAGTAGGGGAAATAAAGTAACATCTGGCACAGGGTCCAGACATTCAGTGTTAGGATGAGTAACTTCTGGGGGCTTGATGCCCAGTGCGGTCACTGTAGTTAACAATGCTGCATTGTAATGGTTGATGTTCCTGCAAACAGACCTAGATGTTCTCTCTGCAGATGTGCGCAGATGGTAACCGAGGTGACAGGCCTGTTAGCTAACATAGTGCTTTATAATTTGTATATACATCAGACACACCCCATCGTGTCCCTTATAGTTGTAGCTGTTAGTTATAGCTCTTTGACATTGGAAAATAAATGCTCTCTCATCAGAGATAATAAAGAAACAAATAGAATTTTCCTGCATTTGATAGCATATAGTTTCAAAATAAATAAAGCAAGAGCTGGTAGATCTAACTAGCAGAAATAGATCCAAAATTCTAACGGTAGATTTAAATTTGTTCTTAATTTTTATTTATTTAAAACATTTTTTAATTTTATTTATCTTGTATGCGTATGAATGTCTGCATGTAGGTTGGTGCACCCATGTCGTGCAATGCCGCAGAGGTCAGAAGAGGGCGTCGGATTCCCCTGGAACTGGAGTTAAAGATGGTTCTCAGCCACCATGTGGGTTCTGGGGATTGAACCCAGGTCCTCTGCAAGAGCAGTCGGCGCTCTTAACTGCTAGGCCATCTCTCCAGCCCTGTTCTTAATTTTTTGTTTTTGTTTTTGTTTTTGTTTTTTGGTCTTTTTGAGACAGGGTCTCCCTGTAGCCCCAGCTGTCCTGGAACTCACTCTGTAGACCAGGCTGGCCTTGAACTCGCAAAGATCCGCCTGTCTCTGCCTCCCAAGTGCTAGGATTAAAGGTGTGCGCCACCACGCCCGGCTCTGTTCTTAATTTTTAATTAACATGAAATAATTGGTTTTACGATGACATTTTCATACGTGCAACATTGTATCTTGCTCACATATGCTTTCTCACCACCCTCCATGTTCATCTTCCCTCTCTTATGAGTGTCCTTTCTGCCTCCTTCCAAATAGTCCCCTTTCTACACTGTCATGTCATATGTGTGTGTGTGTGTGTGTGTGTGTGTGTGTGTGTATTTGAACTCCACCTAGAGAGAAAACATGGTGTTTTGTCTTTCTTCCCGCTCACTCCTTTGTCACCCCCTCCCCTTCTAAGTGACTTCTTCCACTCCCCCTACATAATCCCTCGGTCAATTTTCGTGTGTGTGTGTGTGTGTGTGTGTGTGTGTGTGTGTGTGTGTATGTGTGTGTATGTTTATGTCTTTGTGTGTGTGCTCCTGTGTGTGCATATGTATGTATGTATGCATGTGTGTGGATGTGCTGTGCATGTGTGCGTGTGTGTGTCTAAGTGTGTGTGTGTGTGTGTATGCATAACTATGTGTTTGAATCTAGAGTCCACCTACTAGGAGACGCACAGTGCCTCTGTCTCTGAGCCTGATTTCCTTTGCTTAGCATTCCCCTTTCTGATTGCCACCCATTTTTTGGTAAATGGACATAATTTTGTTCTTTCCAGCTGAATAAAATTCCTTTATGTTTAGATTTCACGTTTTCTTCCTCCATTCATCTATTCATAGACATATAGGGTGGTTCTCTATACTGGCTACTGTTAATAGTACAGCATGAAACAGGATGTGTGGGTACCATTGTGGTAATGTGGCTCAGAGTCCTTTGGGGACATGTCCAGAAATGTTAGAGATCTAAGGTATATGACGCCGGTTTGCATTCCTGCCGCAAGTATTCTTCTTCCCACACATCTTGGTGAACACTTGTTCTTGTTTGTGTTCTTGATGTTAGCCATTTTGACTGGGTGAGATGGATTTTCAAAGGAGTTTAAATTTGTGTTTCCATGATAGCTATGGAGGCCAAGCCTTTTCTCAAGTATTTATTGGCTATTTTAATTTCTTCTTTTGAAAATTATCTATCTGCCTGTTTATTAAGTGGATGGGATTTAGATGCCTAATTTTTGGAATTCTTTGGAGACTGTAGGTATTATCTTCTGTCATATGGATAGATGGCACAGACATTTTTTAGCAGTACTGAGGAAGGAGCCCAGGGTCTTGCTATGGCTGAGCTGTATCTTCAACCTTTGTAACATCAGATTATTAACAAACCTCTTCCTGTTGGTAGAAAAAGAAGAAAATTAGAAAGAAACATGTAAAGAAGAAAATACTAGTGGGATTCTGTTTGACTTCAATTTTTAAATTGTTTCTGAAAATTTGAATATATAATTCCCATTGAAGTAGAAGCAGGATCTGGGTGAGGCTTCTGTGGTTTTGTGTCCCAGGACTCTGCAAGTTGAAGCCTCCCATCTGTTCCCACACGTCTCCTGTCTGTGAGTGATTATGAGCCGCAGATGAGGAGGAAAGAATGTGTGGATCAGGTGTTAACAGCAGTTTTCCCAAACATTCTCCTTCCTGCTTTTCTTAATAACTCTGCTTTTGGAAAGTGCTTTGTGCTGGTCTGAAGTGAACCAAGCCGTCTCTCTGGAGAGTGCCCTGCAGACTAGCCCTGCCTTCTGTCCACTTTGATCCTGATTCCAGGAGGGAAATGACCCCAAGAGAATCTAAGGGCTACCATCCGGTCCTGTGGTGGAGACAAACATAGTTCCAGAGATGTGAAAATTCCCACTCCTTCTAAGTTACTTGGCTTCCTACCTGCGATGTGAAAAGGGGCCTTGTTCTTTGTGAGAGGGTACGCAGTTTATTCTGGGATGAGGTAAAGGCACTTTATATTATTTTATTGTCTGTGCAAAATGAACTGACACCTCCCAGACTACACAGGAGTCCTACAGTTTTGCTTAGTATTCTAGGAACACATTCCCTGGCCAGAACAGTCCGCCAGGGACCGATCTAGCACTGCAGTGTGGAAGGGAGCCATGCTAAGATGAAAGATAGTTTCCTGTGCCGAGTGAGGTGATGGAAAAACAAAAAGCCAGACGTATGTATGCAAACTGATGCAGAAAGGCTGCCTCTTCCCAGGCTTGGGGGGCACTTGCTTTTGCAAAGTACCTTTCATGCAAACTGTTTCCAAAACCACTTTACAGTTAATAAAATGCTGGGCTGGGGGCTGGGGGTATAGCTCAGTTGGTAGAATGCTTGCCTAGCATGCATGAAGTCCTGGGTTCCATCCCTAGCACCACATAAAGTGGGGCCATAGGCCCATGGGAAGTGAGAGAAAGAGGATCAGAAATTTGAAGCCATCCTAGACTACACATTGAGTTGGAAGCCAGCATGGGGTACATGGGGCTGTCTTAATAGGAAATAAATGTGAAAGTTAGGCATTTGCCAGTTGTTAACATGCA
The DNA here is from genome assembly GCA_009823505.1 of Rhizomys pruinosus. Classification (NCBI taxonomy): domain Eukaryota; kingdom Metazoa; phylum Chordata; class Mammalia; order Rodentia; family Spalacidae; genus Rhizomys; species Rhizomys pruinosus. Next base: position 1,281,349 of record VZQC01007052.1, on the reverse strand, counting down.
ATCATAATTCACCCCAAAGGCAGAGGAAAATACTCTAGTCGAGGTGATACCAATTGATGTCAAAACGGTCTGTGTGGGGCTGGATAGATGGCCTAGTGGTTAAGAGCGCCGACCGCTCTTACAGAGGATCCGGGTTCGATCCCCAGCACCCACATGGCGGCTGAGAACCGTCTGTAACTCCAATTCCAAGAGAACTCCAGTTCCAGGGAAATCTGACACCCTCTTCTGACCTCCGCGGCATTGCATGACACGGGTGCACAAACCTGCATGCAGACAGTACATTCATACACATACAGAAATAAAAAACAAAAACAAACAAACAAAAAAACGGTCTGTGTGGTGGAAACACATCTCAGATCTGCTCCTGGAAAACCAAGGGACAGATCCAGGGGCTCAGTCTGCTTTCTTCAGGCTCTTGTTCATTTGTATTAAGCAATTATAATTTGTATTAAGAATTATAGTTTTATAAGGTAAAAAAATAAAAGAGAACTTTCCCCGGCTTCTCGGCTTTGTTAAAAGCAGTTTGCATTCCGCAATTATGAAATGCGAGCAGCAGATGGCGATGTTGTTCTTGTCTTTGGGGAACAGCTGCCGGGGTTGTACCTAGGAAAGCTCAGTTAGCACATGGGGTTAAAAATGTGTGCTCCCGGGGGCTGGAGAGATGACCTAGCGGTTAAGAGCGCCGACGGCTCTTACAGAGGACCCGGGTTCGATCCCCAGCACCCACATGGCGGCTGAGAACCGTCTGAAGCTCCAATTCCAGGAGAACTCCAGTTCCAGGGGAATCCGAGACCCTCTTCTGACCTCCGCGGCGTTGCACGACACGGGTGCACAGACTTGCATGCGGACAGTGCATTCATACACATACAGAAATAAATAAAATTAATAAAAAAAATTAAAAAAAAAATGTGTGCTCCCTTGGGTTAGAAATATTCATATCGTATCCCACTGGAAACTGAGGCATTTCCCTTGAATTTTCATAAACTTTTTGTTCCTCCTGCTTTTTTGCAGTGTTGAAGCTGTTGGACCACTATAGTTGGTATCGGGATGGAGTTTGTGCTAACCCAAGGCCATTTACACTGATCTAATAAATCCAACATCCATCAGAAGAGGCAGAGACCAGCTGACAGAAATCGGTGAAATCACCGGTTCTGAAAAAACGACTCCAGATATTCTTTTTTTTTGGGGGGGGGGGGAGGAACAGAGTTATTACAGAGACTCAATAATAAAAAAGCATCAGCAACAACACCATGACAATCCTCCACTTAGGAGTGTCTGTGCTGAGCCAGGCTTTGTGCCAAGGATATCCCATGCCCAGCATTGCTTAATTCTTAGCAAAAATCTTCCACAGTGAGAATAAGCCCCATTTTACAGAAAGCTAATGCAGGTCTCTTCAGATTTTACTCAGTGGCTTGACTTTTTACTGAGCCCAAACTATAAAGATAATTTATTTCATTTTTCTAAAGCCAGTCATGATAAAAACAGTTCACTATTTCAGAATAAATCTCAGAATCTATGTACAAAAGATATAAATTTCAGAAACAAATAGAAGAAACCTGGAATAAAAGAAAATACTTCTTCAGGAAAGAGCCTCCTATAGCCTACCCAAAATAATAGATCAAATGTACATGTGTATAATTTGAAAAGTTGTGTACAAATTGCACAGGTCTTTCTGCTTATCTTTAATGATGTTATTACAAATTCAAAGGCGCTTTGTAGCATGAAAATTAATTCTCACAGACTTCCATTTCATAAATACAAGTTTACTTAGCCATTCTCCTAGGTTGTTCTGAAACCCAAGAGATCTACCCGGGAAGAGCCCAGTGTCCACCACTCTACCTGGTTCTTCTTAACCATCTTATCCTTAAGTGGACATTCATGTCACAGAAACATTTTTCTTGTAGTAACTTTCTCTTACTGGCAAATCACTGTTGAGTCTATAATGTTGAGAATCATTATAAACTAGCAAGATTCCCTTCTGTGAAAAGAGGAAGGGAAACAATACAGGGAAACCCTCTCTTGTGTCTTCTTTGGAAATTAAGGGGAACTCAGAAGAGCTGACTAAATCTTTCCTCTGTGTCAACAGGATAGGCATTCCCCAAGTATGGACTACTGAAGTTTGTTATACTTCAGATAACAGCAGTGATTGAAGTATTAAAGGAGTCCTTTAAAAGTTTTTAGGATATGTTGGCTTTGGGAGCTTGAGTTTGATGAGTAAGAGATAGTGAAAAAGTCCGTAAACATCTCGAGGACTTTGGTTTGATAAATTGAAGAGGCAGAAAAATCTCCCCAGCCTACTTTCCAGTGGAGGTAGGCTGGAGGTTGGCTTACACTTTGGATCTCAAGTCCAGGCCAGGTCAACCATTCCAAATCTCAGTTTATTTTTAGGTGGTTCAGTCTCAAAATGTGACACTCAACAGGTTACACCTTGTATTGAAAGTCTTGGGTTTTGATTTCCTTGTAGCCCCAGCTGACCTGGAACTCCCTCTCTGTGGATTAGACTGGCCTCCATCTAACAGAGATCCTCCTGCCTCTGTCTCCTGAGTGCTGGGATTAAAGATGTGCACCACCACACCCGGCATGTTTAAAGCTTTGGGTAACAGTTATAAACAGGGCCCTGCACTATATTTCTTCATTTTAACATTCGAAATCAAGTTGAAAGTTGTTGAATGAAATATTTTTTTCTCCTAGGTCAGCAGATATGCCTTCTTTTAAAAATAGTTTTAAGTTTTTTTCTTATTTTTGTGGCTGTCATAAATGACTGTGGTCTTTGCATTGTTTTCGTTCCTCTCAGCTCCTCCCAGCCCCTCCCAGACCCCACTCCCCAGTTTCTTGTCTTCTTTTTTGATTATTATTGTTACATATACATACAGTCAAAGCACGGAGTCCTGTGTACCTGTATTTAGGGATGCCCACCTGGAATTAGATAACCTCTCAGAGAGCTGGTCTCTGGAGAAAACTGCTATTATACCTTCTTAATGGTTTGAAAGGAACCTGGCTTCTCAGAGTCTCTAGAATATGGACATATGGAAAGCCATAACCCCTAGTTGCTCAAGAGGTCATTTGTGAGTACACCCAGTCCAAATGTTCATGTTCCACCCTCTGACAGCTGAGCCTGAGGTACACATAACAGTACTGTGACCTCCAAGACTCAGCAGGACCCAGTGAAGAAGGTGGTGTGGGCCCCAGAGCTGACTGTGGGCCGTTGGAGTGAGGATGACTGTGGGCCATGAGAGAGGAGCACCGTGGTCCTGTCGGGTGGAAAAGTGAGGAGCACCAGGGTCCTGTTGGGTGGAAAAGCTCTTGCAGGCAAAATTCTTTAGACTGCAGAATTTCCACTTCATGGAGAGGGGACAGTGGAGGTTTGCCAGGGCCCAGCACCAAGAACCTCACAGGCAGGCTCAGGTCTTCTTTGGAGGTTCAAAATGTTTAAAAAATTTCAGTGTCTCCAAAAGCTCAATGTCTTTGTAGAAAGGAAGGTCACAAGAGAAGGCAGATGGAAGGAGAGGACAGGAAGAGAGGGAGAAGAGTGAAGGCAGTATCCTGGGGGTGAGGAGATCTAATTACAGCCCACCCTCAGGACACTGAGGGACAGCATCCCTTGGGGGGGAAGTGAGGAGATCTAACTACAGCCCACCCTCAGGACACTGAGGGACAGTATGGGGGGGAGATCTAATTACAGCCCACCCTCAGGACACTGAGGGACAGCATCCCTGGGGGGGAGGAGATCTAATTACAGCCCACCCTCAGGACACTGAGGGACAGCATCACTGTGGGGTGAGGAGATCTAATTACAGCCCACCCTCAGGACACTGAGGGACAGCATCCCTAGGGGGGGCGGTGAGGAGGTAGAATTACAGCCCACGCTCAGGACACTGAGGGACAGTATCCCTGGGGGCGGTGAGGAGTAGTTAATTACAGCCCACGCTCAGGACACTGAGGGACAGCATCCCTGGGGGGGGGCGTAGATGCACCCAGGACGAGGAAATGGGGGCGGTGATAAATTCGCCCTAGGCACTGAGGAACCTCGGGGGAAATCACCCCGCTCAGGACACTGAGGGACAGTATCCCTGGGGGCGGTGAGGAGGTAGAATTACAGCCCACCCTCAGGACACTGAGGGACAGTATCCCTCAGGCAGAGGCAACCAGAAATTGAACCTTAAACCCTGGGCCCCTATTTTAGAAGAAAAGTGTGTGATCTTTTAGAAAGATTGACATTACCATAAAACAAAGCCCCAGTGCCACAGACGGGAACATTTGGGTTATTAGAAACATGGGTTGCAGTCACACTGTAATTTTGAATTTTGGAGAGACATTTGGAGGTGATGGGTGGTCTTGTAGATGCAAGTGGTGAGAAGAAAGGAATCAAAGCCAGGAGTTGGGGTACATCCCTGTATTCCCAGCTCTTGGGAGGCCAAGGAAGGAGGATCACAAGTATGAGGCCAGTTTGGGTTACATTGAGCTTGCTTTTTTTTTTTTTATAAAGCTTACGGGAGATTCTAGTTAATAGCCGTATCACCATCCAGTTGGTTTTTTAAAAGCTTAAATGCTTTTGGTGGACTGTGGGGGGCGGAGTGTATCCCTCCTCCAGCTGGTATAAAAGAGGGTTCTGTGAGTCTTGGATCTGAGATCTCCCAAACCAGCTACAGCACAAGTACCAAATACCAGCTAAAGAGACCCCCCCACCCGCCCGCCAACTGGGATTACGAAGGCACTGAAAGGAGGCAAACAAAGCAGAAAAAGCCTTCAACACAGTTTAAGAGGCATATTGGACTTCAACATCTTGGAATAAGGCAAGGAGAACCCATATGCCAGGAACACGAAGAAGAGACAACACGGGGAAAGCGGGCAGGATAATCCCACACCAAGCTCTACCAACGCCGATGGAAGATTCCTACAGTGGGATCCTGGTGGAGATGGCCCCCAGGACACGATTGACAAATTTAACATACTTCATAGATTATCAAGATCATAAGAAGATCAAGATACAAAGGGACTGTGAATGAAAAATCAGGAAGTTGGAGAGAATACAAACTCTGAAGGACTTAGAGGGAGAGAATTGACAAACTCTGGAAGGAAGTAAGAAACACACTGAAAAGATTCCCATGCTGAAAGAAGATAGAGAAACCAACCAGAGAAGCAAAGAGCAGCAAGGAAAAGAGATTGAAAAGACCAAAGGAATTGAAAGTACTGAAAATCAATAAGAGAAATTAGTATGAAAAGGAAAAATCGAAGTAAACAGGAGAGTAAAAGGAATCGGAAATCTCAAGAGCAAATGGGAGGAAAGCAAACAAAGGGAGAATATCAGACTCGAAGATAACACAGAACACTAAAAACCTGCAAGGTAAGATATTCTGAAAAATTTAAAAAAAAAGACACCAAAAGTGAAAAACCAAGAACTATGTGTGACACTATGAAAAAATCAACACTCCACATCATTATAGGAAGGTAGAAGGAAGGAGAAGAATCCCAAGAGAATGGTATTGATCAGATCTTCAACAGAATAATAATGGATGAAAACTTCTCCAAACTAAAAAAAGACAAACAATACAAATACAAGAAGCAACATAGAACCCAAACAGACCAAGATCAGAAAAGAAACTCTCCCACGCCACATCATTAGTTAAAATGCTAGACACCCAAAACAAAGACAAAATCCTAAAACCACAAGAAAAAAAAAAGTGACCTATAAGGGGAAACCTATCAGAATAAACTGACATCTCAAATGCAAACTATGAAAGCAAGAAGTAGTGGAGAAAAGCATTCCAGTGTAAAGACAATAATGCCAACCCAGTTACTATACCACGAAAAATGGTTCAATTATAGTTGAAGGAGAAAGAAAAACCTTCCACGACATAAACAAGATGAAAGAATAATGTCCAGAAAACCAAACCTCAGAATACTCAAAGCAATTCAAAGAAGAGAAAGGAGCAACCATCCCAGGCACCTAGAAAGAGAAATATATTAAAAGCAAACCAAATAGAACTCCGAAAACCCAAACTTCAAATGGATAAATAAGGCAAAAGGAAGCAACACAAAACCTATCAGTCATAACCAAAAATATTAATGAACTAAATCTTCCCCAATCAAAAGACATAGACTGGGAGATTGGATTAGGAAACAGAATCCATACGATATGCTGTCTACAAGGAAACCATCTTACCCTTCAAGGACAGGCACCGATCTCTTAAAAGTGAAGATGGAAAAAAATAGTCCAAACAAATCTACCAAAAACGAAAGCAGGATGTTGCTATTTTAATAATCAGACAAAAATGACTTCTAAATAAAAGAAATCAGAAGAGAAAACAGAAAGCCATTACATTTTATCAAAGAACAAATTCACCAAGGAAATTTCACAATTATTGAATATATAGCCCCAAACTCTCAGTGCAAAATTTAAAGACAATTCTCCAGACCACATCACACTAACCCCAGTACACTATAGTAGGGGACTTCAATACCCCTCAGCCCTTTGAGACAGGTCAACAGGACAAAGAATAAACAGAGAGACATCTGAACTGAACGATATGATACACCAAATGGACTTCATAGACCTATACTAAATATCCACCCTAATACCAGAGAACACACTTGTCTACTTCAGCACCTCCACAGAACATTCTCCAAATCGACCACACACTGGGACACAGAAAAAACCTTCACAAATACAAAAAGATTGAAATAATTTTCATGCATTCTATCAGGACCACAGTGCAATAAATCTCAACATCAAACACAGATGATCTAAGCCCTACTTACTACAAGAACACATGGAACTAGAACAACACACTCTGAATATGATAATGCGTCAAGGAGAGGATAAAGAAAGAAATAAAAGCATTCCTGGAACTGAATGACAATGACAATACAAACAACAAAACTAGGGATACCTTAAAAGCAAATCCTAAGAGCGGAAGTTTATAGCCACTGGTGCCTACATTATAAAAACAAAAGAGCACAATGTGACATGATCTAACACTGCAGCTAAAAAAAAAAGAACAACAAAGAACCCTAAATGCAACAGGACAGAAAGAAATAACAAAAATGCAGAGCAAAATCAATGAAATAGAAACAAAGAAAAACAATACAAAAAATCAATGAATCCAAAAGTTGTTTCTTTGAAAGAATAAACAAATAGACAGACCTCTAGCCAGTTAACCAAAAGAAAAGAAAGGAACAACTCCAAATCAATACAATCTGTGAGTGAAAAGGGAAATATCACACAGACAAGGAAAAGATCCAGAAATCATAGGGGAATACTTCATAAAACCTATACTCTACCAAGTTTGAAAACCTAGAAGAAATTGATAGAATATCTGAAATCCTGGAATCACCAAAGCTCAACCAAGAAGAGACAAGCTTAAACAGACCCATAATACTGAAGAATATTGAAGAGTAATAAGAAACATCCCAAGTAACAAAAGCCAGGCCCAGATGGTTTACAGCAGAATTCTAAAAACATTTAAAAAAGACCTACACACCATATATTATTAGAAAACTGTTTAGAAGATACAAACAGAGGGAATTCTCCCAAATTTATTCTATGAAACCAGCATCACTCTATTACCAAAACCAGGCAAAGATCCACTAAAAAGAAGTATATAGACCCATCTCCCTAATGAACACAGATGCCAAAACTATAAACAGGATACTGGCAAATCGCATACAACCCACATTCAAGAAGATCATCCATCATGACCAAGTTGGATTCATACCATGAGAGATGCAGGGATGGTTTCAACATACGAAATCAATAAACATATCAACACATAAAATGACTGAAAACAAAAACAAACACCATCATCTCAATTGATGCAGAAAAGCCTTTGACAAAATCCGATCCTTCATGCTTAAAGTCCTTAGAAGGAACTGTTTAAGGATCATTCCTCAAGTAACAAAGCCATAACAGAAACCCACAGCCAACATCATCCTAAATGGGGAAAATGACAGGAGAAAACATTTCCCTTTAAAGGTAGGAACTCGGCAAGGCTGACCCCGTCACCACTCCTCTTCAATTATTAGAAATTGAAGAAGATATCAGAAGATGGAAAAACCTCCCATGCTCATGGATTGGGGAAAAATTATAAATTGTGAAAATATCCAATCTACTGAAACTCTTATATATGATTGCAATCCCAATCAAAAAATCCCCAAGAATTTCTTCACAGGCTTGGAAAAAAAAGTCTCCTAAATTCATTTGGAAGAAAAAAGAACCTGAATAGCCAAAACAACCCTGAGTGTAAAGAGCTACAAGGATGGGACTGTCTATAACACGACTTCAAACTATTACTACAGGGCTGTAGTCATAAAAATCGCTGGTATGGCACAAAACAGGACCTGTTGACCAATGGAACAAAAGAAGACAAACTGAGACAAACTGGTCACATACAATTTCAGCCATCTCATATTTGACAAGTAGGGCCAAGAAGACACAATGGAGAAAAGACAGCATCTTCAGCAAGTGGTGTTGGCAAAATCTGGATCACCACTTGAGAAGAATGTAAATAACCCCTACCTCTCACCCTGTACAAAAAGTCAACTCCAGATGTGATCAAAGCCACAATGTGAAACCCCAAACTCTGAAGGCGATAGAAGAAAAAGTTGCAGCAGACTACAAGACATAGGGGTAGGAAAAGACTTCCTAAATCAGACAGCAGCTGCGCAAAGATTAAGGTCGACAATTGACAAATGGGACCTCATCAAACTCAAAAAGCTGTTTGTACATCAAAAGAAAAATATAGATAATTGAAGAGAAATCCCACAGAGTGGGCGGAAACCTTCACTGCAGAAACATCTGAACAAACAGTGTGATTTCCAGAATATATAAACTATTCATAAAATATGCATAAAACAAAGAAGAAAGAAAAAAAATGACCCCCATAGATGGAGCAGAGACTGAACAAGAGACTTCACAACGTGAGGGAATTGAGATGGCTGAGAAACAACTTAAGAAGTGTTCAAACATCACTTAATCACAAGGAAAATTGCGCAAATCAAAGACCCACTTTAAGATATCATCTTACTCCAATAAGACTGGCTAGGATCAAGAAAACAAATGATACCGAGTGCTGAAGAGGTTGTGGGGAAAGGGAAACACTCATCCACTGCTGGTGGGAATGTAAACTCGTACAGCCACTATGGAAAGCAGTGTGGAGAACCCTTGGAAGACTTGGAATGAACTTGCCACCTGACCCAGCCATACCACTCCTAGTCATGTATCCTCAAAGCTCACCCCACTGCAGAGATACAAGCACAGCCATGTTTATTTCAGCTCTCTTCACAATAGCAAGGAGCTGGAACCAACCCAAATGCCCCTCAACTGATGAGTGGATAGAGAAAATGTGGTATATCTACACAATGGCGTTCTATGCAGCAGTAAAGAAAGATGACATCATGAACTTTGCAGGGAAATGGCTGGAGCTAGAGGACATCATGCTCAGTGAAATAACACAGTCCCAGAAAAACAAATGATGAATGGTATCCCTCATCTGTGGATGCTAGTGCCAATCACCTAGTTGTAAGTATTTCTTGTGCATGGCCCCTTGAGCTTTTGTCCAAGCAGTTGGGAGTGATGCATATTGGAAACAACAACAACAGCAACAACAACAACAACAGAAAGGACTGCATCAAAGAACTGACTGAAACAGTGAACTTCTACTTAAAACAGTCAACTTCCATATGGAGAATATTGAGAAAGACTGAGAAAGAGATGAAAAGCATGTTTGGCAGAATGAATGAGCTCTGGTGGGTTAGGGGGATAGGGTGGGGGACACAGGTCTAGATTTGATAAAAAATATAAATAAAAAAATAAAATATATTAAAAAAAAGGATTATGAACTGCAGTGACTTCGTGGCCTCTGCTGCCCACCTGGACCCAGGGTGCTTCTGGTCTTGTTTCCTTTCATAATCCGATGACCATTGCCTCTTCATTGTAAGGAATCAGTGGCTGTCTTCCAGCACATTACGTTGTGTGGCTCACAGGCAAGCCTTTCTGAACAAGACCCATGAGGAGATGCATGTTGAATCCCAGCATCTTGGTCTCTCCTCCAAGGACCCTGCTTCAGATGATGACTAGGGTCTGGTGCCCTTAAAGCCACCATGGCCCAGGTGCCTGGCCACTTGACTCTTCTCATCTGTTCATGGGTCTGGCCCCCTTTTTAAGCAAGGCTGCCCAAGGTAAACAAGCAAGCCATGAAAGTCTGTGCTTTACTGATTCTCCTTTACCCTTTTAATTTAATTTAATTTTATTTTTAACTTTAGATTTGCTTTTAAATTTTGTTCTTATTTTTAATTATGTTTGTGTGTGTATATGTGTGTGTGTGTATGTATGTATGTGTGTATGTGTGTGTGTGCGTGTGCATGAGTGCATCAGTGTTCAATGTCTGGAGAAGCCAGAAGAGGACATCATTCCCTGGAGCTGGAATGACAGACAGTTGTGTGCTAGCTGATGGGAGTACTGAGAACCATCCTCAGCCCTCTGCAAGAGCAGCGACAGACACTCTTAACTGCTGAGTTATCTCTTAGCACCAGTCCTCTTTTACTGTATAAGAATGTTTATTATGGGGCTGGAGAGATGGCCTAGCAGTTAAGAGCACCAACTGCTTTTGCAGAGGACCCGGGTTCTATCCTCAGCACCCATATGGAGGCTGAGAACCATCTGTAACTCCAGTTCCAGGGGAATCAGACACCCTCTTCTGACCTCCGTGGCATTGCATGACATGGGTGCACAAACCTTCATGCAGACAGTACATTCATACACATATGAAAATAAATAAATAAAAATAAAAAAATTAAAAAAGAATGTTTATTGTATCATAAATTAACTACAAATTCTAAATTTTGCTATAAAATATATAATTGATTTACATCATTTGAGCAAGATTCTATACCTGTATTTTTGTGAAGACTGATAGAATTAAAATATTTATCTTTTAAATTTTTTAGGCTTAGAGAAATCCTCCTCATAGCATATTTTCTAGCTTGGTAAAGGCAAAATACACAGGGTACGTAATTGAACAGAAAGGGAGGGACAGGGGCCAGTTGCATTCTGAGTTTGTTCCTGCCCTATATAGAAGGTTTGGACACCACAGTTCCATTGGTGAACATTTCCATGACTTGACTCCATGTCATGGGCTGTGGAGTTGGCTCATGGAGGTGAACACTCAGGGTATGGCATGTCACCTTCCCCAGGAGTGATGGCCTACTCTGTTTTCATAACCCCCTTGCAGAGAGGTGTCAGCTTCCTATCTTTTCTCCTCCAAGAACTCAGCTGAATGCCAGGCCTCAGGAGGCCGTTTTCAAAAACCCTCATCTCAGAAAAACACACAGGCTCTGGGTGACTACAGTGTTGCTGAAACTAGGCAGGGCTTTGCCAGGAGCCGCACTGTTGATCCTGGCAGGGTTTCCGTCCTGATGTGGACAGGCCACGGGGAGACCAACCTCCCTTGTCGCTCCCACTCTTCATTCTTGCTCCCCTGCTGTGAAGGAGGCCTGGATTTCTGAGACTCTGGGGGAGCTGAACAGCTTGCTTCAGGCCAGGGGTGTGTAGCCTGTGCCTTTTGCTCCTGAGACAGCTTTAATGTGCTCAAATAGATTGTGCCCACAGCCCCATGGCTGGAAGATGACTCAGGGCCAGATGTAATCAGACTGTGAGCCAGGCAAGTTTTAATAGAAACTGGAATATTGTAGGTCACACCTAGGGTGTACGTCATATAAAACTGATGTAGCGGGTGTTCATGTGAAATATTAACTGGGGTTTCCTACTTCCCTCTGCTGCCCTGTCGCTGCCAGCTGGGCCGAGACCACAACCTGGCTTTGTCTCACAAAAGGGAAGGATGTCCAGAAGGAGCCAGGGAACAAAGAGTAAAATCTGCCTTTGGATCTCAAAGCCCTGTGATCTTTCAACCATAGTTGGGTACTTTAAGAGATAGGGCAGCCAGCCATACCTGCCCCAGCTATTCCTCCCCTTACCTGAGGGTGGGGTGGGCTAAGGAAGGACGAAGAAAGGGCACTTAGAGTCACAGTCAGTGTGCATATCCGAAGTGGGAGACTCTCCAAACCCGGGACCCGCCCTAATAACTATCTCCTGAGCTGGCAAAAACCACGAGGCTGCAGGAGAGAAAAGCCCCCGAGCATAGCCGTTCGGCGGCGACACGTGTGAATGGCCCACTTTTCTCTCAGGGAATAATCATATCCCTTAGGAGTTTGGTAGTCTCCAAACAAAATGACCCTGTGACTTAGCCCCAGAAGGGGAGAAACTGCATGTTCTGTGTGCGCTATATATAGTAAACAGGGGCGTCCTGATAGTCCCCAGCCTAAAGCACTTTGACGAGACTCACAGTTGCCTTTGGTTAGGATATGGAGAATGTCAAAAAGGGAGAGCTTACAATTTCAGGGGCCTGGGTGCCGGCTAGAGAGGCCCAGGGCAACCTTTAGGAGTGAAGACACTGTGCCACAGTGCAGAGGAGGGCACAGCAGAGGATAAAGAGATGAGTGGTAGAGTGAACATGTCCAGTAGAGAGGAAGGCCATTCTCTATGCATGCCGCCATGTGCCTGCAGCTCATTGAACACTTGAACCATGATCTTATACTATTGACACAAGAATGAACTCCAAATTATGAAAGAAGGCCAATACAGATAGCGCCCTAGAAAGAATGCATATAGATGGAAAGAGAAATATATATATATATTTATTATTATATATATATATAATATTAGACAGATGGAAAGAGAAGAGAGGAGAGAGAGAGAGAGAGAGAGAAGGGGGAGGAGGCTGGAGATCAACAGGCTTGTACACCTGCCTCTTTGAATCCAGCCTTTCCATTCTCTGCCTGGGTGAGTCCAACATCTTCTGTCCCTATTCTCTTTAACCTCTGGTTTTAGTCTTTCTGATTCATCCTACAGCTAACATTGAGGTTTGTATCACTGAGAACAAGCTGCTCCACTTTCCTCATTGAGTTACAAGGTCACTGCCAACCTCCTCCCTTCCCACTCATCATATATGTATACCCCACGGTTGTAAGATTCACCTTGCCAGGGCACCCCAGGGTTATAGAATTCTATCATATGTAGTCTAGAGAGTCCATGAGGATGCCAAACTGGGTAAAGATTTGGGCTTTTTAATAACCCAAAGAGGAATCTGGTAAGCGTGCCAGGTCAGCCTCTGCTGGAGGAAGGGGACAGAGCCTGGACTTTGACATGGATTTCGGTAACTGCTGCTTGTCACTTAACTTCTGTTGGAGATTTATTGAGCCCTGAACTTGATTTGGAGCCTGGGTACAGGGTTCATTTTCCCATGTGGGCTGAAGATGTTGGACAAACCTGGAGTTTGTGACTCATGAGGCAATTGTTTCTTTCTTCCCTGTCATTTTGGGACAGAGCGAGCAAGGTTCTTATCTGCTGCAACAGAGCATTTTGTCAATGACCACACAATTAAACGATGAATTCCAATGAAACACAGAATTAGAACCTCATAATATTAACATTGCTTTTGTTGTCTCTTTCATAAAATGAGTCTTCAAAGCCACATTATGTCATAATGTGCATGAAAGGGAGCTCTGTGCAAAAAGTGAATTCCATTATGAACTTCACCACGGGTACACTGAGTGCCAAGATTAATAAACCATCCCAGGGTCCTGGTAACTGCTGTCCTTTAATATATGTTCAGAGACCACCCTGTGTGAAGAGGTGGAGAGAACACACATGCAGCCCCTTCCCAACTGGACATTACCACCCCAAATGGCAAGACGCACATCTGGTATATCTTTTCCATTGGAATATAAAAATGCCACACAAACATGGACCACTCATTTTAGGGTCCGGTAAAATTGGTGTTTGGAAGGTGTAAACTCTCTCTGCTTCAGTCTACACTGAAATACTTCTTGGTGATTTAGAAAGAAATAATAGCATCGTTCTTTCTGTTTTCTGATAACTCCTTGTTATCAGAAGTCTGTTAAATGACAAGTATGGTGCCACCAGGCACAGGAATGGGTGCTAAGAAATTTAGGAAGCAAGCTCAGAAGACAGTCAAACTAGAAGAGGAGGTAAGAGAAATAGGAGCAGAGCTGGGAAGCCAGGTGTGCTGCTCTCTCTTAATCCACTGTCTCAGCGGGCAGAGGCAGGTGGAGTCTACAGAACAAGTTCCAGGCTGGCCAGGACTATATAGTAAGACCCTGTCTCACAAAAGAGGGGCACAGGTAGGTAATTGGGAGTTCTTAGGAGTCATTCTCTCTCTCTCTCTCTCTCTCTCTCTCTCTCTCTCTCTCCCCATATATATGCATATATATATATATATATATATGCAATACAAGTTGGACAGAACAACAACAACAACAACAAAAGAAGTGTTAAAATAAAGACAAAACCAAAAGAACTCTGGAAGGACTCGGAAAGAGATGCAGGACATGTGTGGCAGAGTGCGGGAACTCAGGTGGGGTGAGGGGCATGGAAAGGGAAGTGACTCTAAATTCAGTTGAGAAATGATGTATGATGTACAGAAAAAGTTTAATAACAATAAAACAAAACAAAACAAAAAGCAGATTCCAAATCTTGAAAAAAAAAAAAAAAAAGACAGCAGGTGCTGCTCTTGCAGAGAGGACTTGAGTTTGCTTCCCACAATCTGTATTAGGCAGCTGTTAAGTCCAGCTCTAAGGGGATCCAATGCCCTCTTCTGGCCTCTATGGGCACTGCACTCAGGTGCACACCCCCCCCCCAGCCTGAACACAAACACATTCTACACACATATATACCTAACTAATAATAAAAATAAAATGAATAAATGTAATTTGGAAAGAATCAGAAGAAAATGAAAAATGGTTCTCTCTCTTCAGTGGCCAGTTGGACATGATATAAGCCTTGATTATTAAATGCCCCAGGAGCTGAGGAATAGAGGGACCCTGGTACTTCTCTATGAGCTACTAGAGTGGGAGGGGACTTAGGAGAAGAAGGATGTGTCAGGGACAGGGAAAGGATTCTCAAGCACGGAGGTGCTGGCTGCCTTAACGCTTTCAGAAACCCAGTGAAGACTCCCCTTTTCTGGAAAGGGGAGATATGCTGAGAGGGTCAGGCAGGCTAATGTTTATGTCCATAGCCTAGGAAGGAGTGCTGCGTTGCCATTGGGGGGGGTGGGGAACCAGAAGTCTTCTGTGAGCTGAGAAGTGGTAGAATCTGTACCCTGGGTCCTGCCTGTGCCTCCTCCAGGATTCCCACCTCTGGCCACAGAGTTTCTTAAGAAAGAGTTGTCTATCCCTGGAGAATTTGGAGCCATTTGTATTTCTTTATGCTTTTTCCCATATTCATTCTGAACGTCCCAATGTGGAATCCATTTGAGTCTATGCTTTTGACTTGTTCTAGTTTCTTTTCTGATGTTGTGGCAAACACCATGACCCAAAGCAACTTAGAGGATGGACGGATTTATTTGGCTTACACTTCCAGGCCACAGTCCATCACTGAGAGTAGTCAGGGCAGGAATTTAAGCAGACACTTGAAGCAGAAACCATGGAGGGATGCTGCTTGCTGGCCTGCCCTCTGGCTCACTCACTCACTTATGCTTAACTAGCTTTTTTATATAACCCAAGACTACCTGCTTAGGGATAGCACATCACTTTGTAATAAAGACAACTGCAGAAGACATGCTCACAGGCCAGTTTAATCTAGGAAATTCCTCATTGGAGATTTCTCTTCTCAGATGACTCTAAGCTATGCCATATTGACAATTAAAGCTAGCCAGAACAGAAGTAGAAGGTGAAAAATGAGATGAATAAGAAGACCCCAACCCAGTTCAAGCTGATATACAACAGTGTGAACTGTGTGGATGAAATAAGTGTACAGTGTAGGTCAGGGAACTTGTTAGCTTTATATCTCACAGACGACAATGGAATGAATCTAGATATAGACATTTCTTTTATAAGTTAAGAGAACAAAACAAAACATCACTAAAGAGTTTTCTCTAAGTTTGGAGTACATAGTCAATATAGTAAGAAAACTGAGATATTCTGTGCTGAATCATTGCTAATTATGTACAATTTCTTCTTCACCAAAATAGTTTATTTCTGAAACCATAGGTTTCTCTTTCTGCCTCTGGGTGTTGTCTATGAGTATTGTGTGTGTGTTGTGTACTGTGCTCTGGATGTTGTCTACGTGTATTGTGTGTGTGTGTGTGTGCGTGTGTGCTGTGTACAGAGCTTATGCTAAAGGTGGAGGGTGATTTTCAGCATATCCACGCGCATATTGATAGGTTAATCAATAATAATGCTTTTCCATGACACACCTGTTAACACACACATACCCCACTGTAGCTGTGATGAACAAATTAGCTGGACCTACCCATCTTGTTGCCTTGGTGGGGGCAATCCATTAACTCACAAGCTGCTACCGGCTTAAGGAATAGTTAGCTGTATTGGAACCCTTCATAGCCAGCTCCACAGATTTAGCAGGAGGGACCCTCCAGTTTTGTTCCTGCTTTTGGCCTTTGAGACACATAGTGTTTTGGATAGGCAGAAATGCAAATCCTTGATCCAAACAGCATTGCAGACTTCTGAATCCCTCTTGTCCATCTGACCTGCTTTAGAACCTTTCAAATTCATTGCAGTAATAAGTCTTATTTGATACCATTCTTAGCTATTTATTGTCCTCTGTAGACAGACAGCATGGGAATAGATTTGAGATTAGCTTATTAGTTAAAATCAATTACCTATGCTCTTTAAACACATAATTAAAAAAATCTCTGCACATTTATTAGAGATATTAATGCAAACCCTGGGACAATTAACATGTGCAAGACCTCACTGTATTGTCTTAATATGTTTCATTTCCACCAAGGAATTGGCATTTGGTTCTTTCCAAATTGGGCTCTTGGCTGAATTCAGTGGATTAGGTCACTCAACAGCAATGATTCTTACCCAGATTCTCTGTGGACACCAGACAGAGTGAGCGTGCATTTTACTGTCCTTCTCTGCTAAAGCATCTGTTGTGGGTGGCATGGTTCCAATCCCTCTTAATCAACAAATTAAAGTTTCCCAGGAACAAGCAATAGTCTCTAACATTTCTTGAATTGCTCTGGCATCTTTTGAGCTCAGTTACAAAAGCAGCATGCTATAAGGTGACTGATGCTACCAAGAATGGGGTTCTAAAATCTTGCATGGTGATCTCTCCAGCTTTCACCGAGGGCAACATCCCACACACCACAAAGAATGTGTTATATTGGGGGGGTGTGCAAGCATGTTATACACAGAGCCAACTTGTGGGCACTTGCAGATGATGCTTAGAAATGCTAATATCTAAACTTCACATGGTCCCCACTTATTCCTGGAACCCACATTAAATACTATCCATACCTCCCATATCATGTTCTCAGTATTGATAATCTAGCCACAGTGTGTTTATATAATAAATAAAAGTAACCTCACTTTTGCAAGGTTTCCCCCTAAGATGCTTTAAATCAAGGGGAATTCAGTTTGCTGGCTGGCTTCATTTGGTTACACCCCACTATCTAAGCCCAGGTATTTATACTTTGGGTTCTTATTGCATGGGTCTTTCATTTTTCTATACCAAGAATTTCAAGAAGAAAAGTTATTAATGTGTTTGATCTGTTATCCAGAAGGAAGCTCAATCCTACTCTGATCAGAGCAGAGCCCTCCTACTTCCAAATCATACATGGGTTTTGCCCATGGTATAATTTGGGTGTGTCTCTATGAACATTTCTTTCTCTGAAGAATAGGAGGGGCTGATATAGCTAGAAAGGGGAGCTGACATTTCTGGGCTGGGAGGCTTAAGTGCTATTTGGCAGCCGCCACCTGATGACTGAGGTGTAGAAAAAAGTCAGACAAATCATTGACTAAATGCATTTGGACACATAATACTAAGGTAGTTGAAGGTCACACTGGAAGAATCAGTTCCACATCCTCTAATCTGATGTTCTCCATCTGGAGGGAGGCGAGGGAGACCATTGGTTATTCTACTGTCCAGAGCCTGGGAGAGTGCTTGCTGCCTGAAAGTGGTGCTGAGGGAGCAGGGGTGGAGCTGGATCTACACCAGCCTTCTTCTCTGTGCCTCACTCTAGCCAGGAATTTCGGGGCACCTTACTTCATTAAAGTCCATGGCAGGTTGGGAGAGGCATATAGCATAATCCCCACTTTGTCACTGAAGTGAAGTAATTTTCCAAAGTCTTGAATATAGCATGATATCAGAGCTAGCTCACCCTTCAGTTAATTCTGACCCCCGCTTTCTTTGTGCTTTCTTCCAGTGCTATATGAGTGCCTATGTGGTTAGGAAAGGTCTCTTTGTTGTCTAGTGGATAGTTATTTCTTAGTAACAAAACTAATCTAGAACTCTTTTTTGTAAAGAGAATCCACAGGAGGCTAGAGATGGCTCAGTGGTTAAGAGTGCTGGCTGCTGTTGCAGAGGACCTGGGTTTGATTCCCAGCACCCACATGGCAGCTAACAGCCATCTGTAACTCTAGCTCCAGGGGATCCAATGCCCTCTCTGCCCTCTAACTGACATAGTGCAATTATATACATGTAGGCAATACACTAATACAAATAAAAAAATAAATATTTTTTAAAAGAATGCACCCAATTTGGTATGAGTTACTCAAGTCAAAAGTTTCCCCAATTTTATTTTTTAGTTTCTTGAGATCAAGATTCCCTGTAGTCCCAGCTAGCATGGAACTCACTATGCAGATAAGGCTGGCCTTGATCTTTTACAGATCTGCCTGCTTCTGTCTCAAAAAGTGGGTGCCACTGTGACTGGCTCCCCCCCCCACCAGTTTTAAACAATCTGTTTCAATGCCAGTTTTGATCCTGAGAAATAATAAGGAATATGCCCCTTCCTCCTATAGCAACAATAGATTTACCTTCCTTTGCCAACAGGGAAAGAATATTTCATTAATTTTATAATGGCCCAAAGGGGAAATATAGTTTCTTTTGGTCTTTTGGCAGTGAGTTCATGGAGTTAGCCAGTGTTTAGTAACTTTGTGCACCAGTTTTAACTTTGAGGGAATAAAGGAAACTAAAAAAATGTTCAGGGTTTCTGTGGCAGATATTTCACAAACATCAAGCCCTGCCTCTAACAAAGACTGGCTATTTCCCTCAGTGTCCCATAGTGGATCCATCATAGATGAACTCTTAGTGTCTTTAAGATGATTGAGTATTCTATAACATATAAGCAAAGTATCTTTCTCAGAATGTTGGGAAGGATTTCTATTTACATTATGGTGGTGGTGGTGGTGGTGGTGTGTGTGTGTGTGTGTGTGTGTGTGTATGTGTGTTCAGCGGGATGCATAGTGAAATGCCCAAATGCCTCCACATAAAAATGTTTCAGAACAAAGACTCAGAATTTAAGAAAAAATGCAACACCACAATGGAAAATACAAAATACCTTTGTCATCTGTTTCTCATTATCTTATCTGTTTTTCATCCTTCATTTTGATAGGCAAGGCTTTATTTTTAGAGTCTCCTTTATGGCTTGACAATTCTTACTGTGGGTTTCCTTGTGTTGTCACCCACATTCTCCTCAGTTTGCTTTAAATGGGAGGTTTTTGGGTTATTAGCCCTACTGCTGGAGTGGAAGTGCTCCTTGGCAGTGGGCTGGGTCTGTGCTTGGAGCCCATGTTGGGCAAGTGCTTTCAGAGAGGCATGTGTTCTCCTTAGCCTTTCTCCTGGGAAAAAGCTTTAACATCATCATCCTTCTAAGGTGGGTCTACTTCATGACCCTCTTAGCTGCACTGAATTCTCACCACCCGGTTTGGAATAAACACCCCTTTGATTGGGGTGGGTACCGTTTGCTGCTGCTGAAGGACCAGGACTGGAGAAGTTGCCGTGCCGTGGGGAGGAGAGGGAAGCAGGAAGCGCAGATTGCTGCAATATCGATTTGCTCCCTGCACGTGGCTTTTCCTTTGTCCTGAAGTTTTTATACTTTTTCCTCTCACTTGCTTAGCCATACATCCTATTTTCCTTTCTCTTTGTGAAATGACAGGCAGGAGATGGCGATCTTACTGACCCAGATTCCTTAAATGCTATTTTTTCTCCTTGTACATATGCACAGGATGTGAGGTCCGGATGAGTGCTGCGCTTTGAGGGCAGGATCTGTCTTCTGAGTATGGAAAGAGTTCTAAGAGCAGTGAAGGATCTGGAAAGCAAACTGTTCAGATGGAGTTTTGGGGGAGGTATGTTTGATAAAGCCCATTTGATTTGCAGATATTATGAGCCTTGTCATTAGAGATGGAGATCGGGAAAGATACTTTTTTCTGTCCGTTTATCAAGTAATA
The DNA here is from genome assembly GCA_009823505.1 of Rhizomys pruinosus. NCBI lineage: Eukaryota > Metazoa > Chordata > Mammalia > Rodentia > Spalacidae > Rhizomys > Rhizomys pruinosus. The sequence continues at coordinate 1,261,084 of VZQC01007052.1, read as the reverse complement.
CTGTTATGCCATGTTTTACTCCGAGGCAACAGCACCCTGGTCGGCAGGTGGCATGTGTGCTAGTGGGAGGCAAGGTAACTGAAGAGAGGCACTGTGAGCCTCCAGATTGGAAGATGTGTGAGACAGTAGAACATTTCACCCCGAGACTCATTTATGGGGCTCCTATCAGGGCAATGAAGGCATACTAAAATTATCTGATATTTCACGACATCACTGATTAAATGGCAGCTAGGGCTGTTCCCACAGGGAGAATCCTATCTTGCTCCCTGCAGAAGATAGCAATGGAGTCTCCAGCTGGCTCAGTTACCACTCCAGGAAGCTCATTCTCCCTTCACCATCTTTGCACCTTGACTCCTGCTTCCCTATGCCAGACCATATTAGCAGTCAGCTGAATGTGCACTTCCTCATCTACAGCCCAGCGTAGCTTCTCTTCACCAACTCCATCATGTCCCTAGACTTGCTGACCGATCTCTCTGGGTTCTACATTGTGCCTCTCAGGGGACTTCACACGAGCCAACAAGGAAACCCTTAAATAATAAAGATCATTCCATTTCCTGCTTAAAGCCCCATAATGCCTTATCATTTTTTTTAATGTGAGACTGAATGCAATAGAATTCAATCCTATACCAAGACCTCATCAGGCCCATGCAGTTTGATCCATGCTCTGGCAAACCTCACTCATCCTGCCTACTTGCCTCTCCTTGTCTGTGTGTGACACTCTATCAATTTTCTGTTGCCCTGACCCTTCCGCGTTTAGTCCTACTTTGAGCTGTTTGTACTAGCTAACTGTTCTTGAGGCCTGGAAGTTCTGTGCCCAGATACTTTTTCCCCAAGGCTGGCTTTGAGATTTCAACTGGAACGATTCCTCATGGCACCCAAGGCAGTCTGGCCCAGTCATTCTCTGTGAGGACATCACTGACTTTACTGTCTTCATAGTCCTTATCGCTAGCTGACATTTTTTTTTGTTATTTTCAGAAACAAAAGTTATTATAATTTTTTATTGTTCTGTTTTCATTTTGAGAATTCATACATGTATACAATGAAAGAGGATAAAATCGACCCCCCATTTGCTCCATTTAACTCCCACCCATATTCTCTTCAAAATGCTCCCCTAACAACTTTTTGTACTTTTGGATTATTTTTGGTTGTCCTTAAGTCCAATCAGTGCTTCTCATGTGTGAATGAGTGTGGCCTTCCACTGGAGCACAACCTACTACTGGTTGTATATTTAATATAGAATGTTTTCTTCCCCCAAGCAAATAGTCACTGCCTATAGATCATCATTATGGGGCAGGGCCTAAAGATCATATACTCCATCTATACAGGGATTTTGACTGGCTTGATCTTATAGGTAACCACAGCTACTATGAGCTCCTGACTGTGATAGCCATGTCATGTTTAGAAGACAGCACTTCACAGTACCTGCCCCATGCTCCAGCTCTAACATTCTTTTCACCCCCTTTTCCTCAATGTTCCTGGAGTCTGGATGGTGGTGGAGGTGATATAAATGTCCCATTTAGGGCTGGATACTTGGTCTTCTATTTGCTGTGACTGACATTTTCTTGTTTGCTATTCTTATTTCTCTTGTTTCTTCTAGCACGTATGTCCTACAACATCAGAATCTTTTTCTTCTCTCTTTTTTAAAAATAAATACTTTAATTAAGTCTTTGAGAATTTCGTACAATGTACTTTGATCATCTTACTCCTTCTCTAAACTTCTCCCAGATTTGCCTCCCCTTTACATTCCCAACTTTGTGTCCCCCCCTTTTTTAATTTAATAACAAATCAATCCCAATTTGTGCTACCTATATATTTCTGAGTGTGGAGCCATCCAGCAAAGCATGGTTGTACCAGGAGCTACACTCTTAAAGAAAACTGGCTCATTTTCCTCAAGAAACCATCAACTGTTCATAGCTCCCTAGTTAGGGGTAGGGACTCATGAACTCCCTCTCATGTCATTCTAGAAAGTTTACTGGCTCGATCTTATCAGGTAACCACATATGCTGTTAGTTCATGAGAGCAGGGGCTCTATCATGTCTGAAAGACACCAATTTTCTCTGGTCCTCCTTGACGACTAGCTCTCACAATCTGTCCACCCTCTTTTCCATGGTGGATCTTGAGTCTTGGGAAGAGAGTGTGATATAGATGTCTCATTTTTGGCCAGTGCTCCACAGTCATTTATTCTCTACACTTTGATCAGTTGTGAGCTTCTGGATTAACCACCCACCACTGAACAAAGAAATGTCTCTAATGAGGTCTGAGGGCTGTACTAATATAAGCATAGAGATATGAATTTAGAGGATAATTTGATACTATGTCCAATTAGTAAAATAATAGTAGTAATGGTTTTATTCTTGGGGTCTGTGAGCTCCCCAATCATGGGTTCTTGGGCAGATCTGCCCAAGACATGTGCTTCTGTGGAGAAGGCCTTATATTCACTCAGAAACTGGTTGGTCACTTCCATAACATTCATATCACTATTGTACCCATGGACCTATCTTACTATGCTGGTCACTGTAATTCATAGGGTTCACAGGTGAGTGTTGACTTTTTACCCTGGCAGCCTGCATAGCACCTTCTAGTACTATGAGAGATAGCCAGTAGAGATGAAGCTTCCTGGTCAGTAGTGACTTGATTTCATTTCTACAGTGTCCTATTACCAAAAACATCAGAATCTTAACATTTTTTTCCTTACTGAAGTGAAGAGACTTAAATAATGTTGGACTGTTGTAGATCCTTAACACAATACAAGCAAGTAACTTTCTGAGTAAATGTGGAGAGTGAGAGGTAGTACATGCTTAATAGTATATACTGAGGAGGGCACTGGAGGGAAAGTTTTACTACTTAAGCATGATGAATTTTACCTTCAGCTTTCATTAATATGTTCCTTTTAAGAAGTGGTTAACATTTGTAGAAGAACAAAATTAAACCCCTTCCTCTCACCCTGTACAAAAATAAACTCCAAGTGGATCAAAGATCTCAATGTGAAGCCTAAAGCCCTGAAGGTGATAGAAGAAAAACTTGGTAACAACCTATAAGACATATGTGTAGAAAAAGACTTTCTAAATCAGACAGCAGCTGCACCAGAAGTAAGGTCAACAGTCGACAAATTGGACCTCATCAAACTCAAAAACTTCTGTACAGTGAAAGAAACAATCAAGGAAGTGAAGAGAAAACCCACAGAGTGGGAGGAGGAAATCTTCACCAGTGATTCATCTGACAGAGCATTAACATCCAGAATACATAAACTAGTCAAAAAACAAAGAAGTAAGAAAAAAAAATGACTTACACAAAAGATGGAGTAAAGAGCTGAACAGAGACTTCACCAGTGAGGAATTAAAGATGGCTGAGAAACATCTTACAAAGTGTTCAACATCATTAATAATTAAGGAAATGCAAATTAAAACTACTCTCAGATATCATCTCACTCCGATACAACTAGCTAAGATCAAGAAAACAAAAGACACCAAATGCTGGAGAGGTTGTGGGGAAAGGGGAACACTCATCCACTGCTGGTGGGAATGTAAACTTGTACAACCACTATGGAAAGCAGTGTGGAGAACCCTTAAAAGACTCAAAATGAGCCTACCACTTGATCCAGTCATACCACTCCTGGGTATATATGCAAAAGACTCATCCTACCAGAAAGATACATGCACAGCCATGTTTATTGCAGCTCTCTTCACAAAAGTGAAGAGCTGGAACCAACCCAAATGCCTCTCAACAGACGAGTGGATGACAAAAATGTGGTACATCTACACAGTGGAGTACTATTCAGTGATAAAGAGAGATGACATTATGAACTTTGTAGGTAAATGGATGGAGCTTGAAGCCATTATGCTAAGCGAGGTAACACAGGCCCAGAAAAACAAAGAATGAATGGTTACCCTCATTTGTGGATGCTAACACCAAATCCTCAGATGAAAGGCAAGCTGAACAACATTATTGTTACATTTCTGTTTATCTGAAAGCAACTATGTTGTTATAATGTAAATCTCTCAATGGGCTCTAAAATCTACCCACCACTTATTTTCAGACTCTATAATTACTGTATATGGGTGGAGAGTTTGTATCCATATTTTAGAGTAATATAAAATTAATGGAGGAAAATGTGAATTCTTAAGCGTAAAAAAATACTGAGAGAAATATGCAGGACAGTTATGGCAGAATGCATGATCTGAGGTGGGGTGGGGAGAAGGGGAAAAAAAAAGAAGTGGTTAATTGATTACTATATGCTAGGTACTGTTCTAGGTCAAATAAGTAATGTACAAACCAGTAAGATTTTTCAAAGTTCCATCAAGTCAAAAGCTTAGTTTATACCTGATGTTCACTAAAGCCTCTGTCCTCATCAACATGATGTTTTAGAGTGAGTGCACAAATAAAGAAAAGACATGTGCAGGATGATTATAGATGAAGCAAAGATTATGAAATTAAGAAGTGTGAGAATTTGTTACTTTTAAACAATTATCATCAGAAAATGCTTCTCACAAGATGACATTTTAACAGAGGTAGACTATGGGAAGGCAGTTCTAGTTAGGGATATCTACAAGTATTGGGGTCAGAGACCCACAAGATATATTCCAGGAATACTAAGTAGGCCAGCAAGAGCATTAGTAGAATGAGGAGAGTCACAGGAGAGAAGATAGCAAGGTGGTTCTGGGACAGATTGCCAAGGGTTCTAGGGGCATTGGAAGGATGCTGGCTTTCACTGCTTTCAACATGTGAAGATGCTAGACCTTGGGAGGAGAGTGGATACATGATAATTGTGGTTTTAATGGAGCACTTTGGCTCCTGAGGAGTAAACAGATGAGGTAGGTGGTCATAAAGGATGGATTTAGGAAAGCCAATTGGGAGACCATTCCAATAATTTGAGTGGCCATAGCTTTATGTACAACATCAGTAATGGACAGGGTAAGAAGTGGTCACATGCTTATACATAATGAAAACAGTGTCCACAGGATTTATTGTAGAGTGTGAGTTGAAAAGAGACAGGGTGATGCTTTGGGTTTTGGATTGGATGGTTTTAGAGGCTCCATCCAGACCAAAGATTTCATTTGCATCAGAAATGTAATAGGAACAAGCAACAGATTGTTTCTTTGTGTTTGAGACATAGACATAGCAAAGACTCATGAGAAATAGAACGGGCACCAGGATTTGAAAGCAAGTTTATTCATCTGGATCACAGGGCTTAGATTGAAGAACACAGAAGTCACACAACTTGGGTTCTCTCCAGCAATTACTTTTGAGTTGTACAAATGACCAAACTTTCGTTTTTGGGTTGGCTGCTGAAAAACTTTCTGTTATATTTAGTCTTTGTTAAATATTAAAATTGAATGTCACAAATACAAAATATTAATAACTCATGATTTATAGGGTTGTCTATTTTTGATGGGCTCCGTTGAGAGGTCTTCCTTGCTTGGGTTTCTTCTGCGCCTCCTGTCATCTGGCAGCTCTGGTGTTACTGGCTGGATCAGGTACTCCGGTGGCTTTGACTCAGGTTCATCAAATGGAGTCTGGGATCCAAGTGGGGCCAAGCAGAAACTGCAAAATCTCCTGGAAATCTACCCTTAGAAACTATACAATTCTCTCTGTCTCTCTGTCTCTCTGTCTCTCTGTCTCTCTGTCTCTCTGTCTCTGTCTCTCTCTCTCTCTCTCTCTCTCTCTCTCTCTCTCTCTCTCTCTCTCTCTCTCTCTCTCTCTCTCTTTCAGCAGGATCTCACTGTGTATCCCTAGATGGAGCCTAGAACTCCCTATGTGAACCAGGCTGGCCTAGAACTTACAGAGATCCACCTGTCTCTGCCTCTCTAGTTCTGGGAATAAAGGAATGTGCCACTTTTAAACTTCTTTTAAAAATATTTTATTCATTGTTTTTTATTTTATATGTATTTGTGTATTACCTGCATATGTGTAAATGCATCTGTGTTGTGCACTGCCCATGGAAGTCAGAACAGGGTGTTGGATCCTCTGGAACTGGAGTTATAGGCAGTTGTTAGCTGCCATGTGGGTGATGGGAATTGAACCCAGGTTCTCTGTAAGAGCAGCCAGTGCTCTTAACCACTGAGCCATCTCTCCAGCCCCTAAGCTTCTTTTGATAGGAAGAGCTACAAAAAGTTTGTGACCAGTGTAATGCAGCGTATGCTACAGTGTGGTTCAGAGAAGGTATGTAGAAGTTCATTACACAGTTTGTATTAGCTTTGCTTGTGGCTTCTATATATATATATATATATATATATATATATATATATGTAATATATAATATATTTATATATGTTATATGCTTTGTAGAACTTTGTTTTGATTTTTCTTTCTACTTATTATTTACATTACCTTATCCCCTCTCAATATTATAGAACTCTCATTATATCACATTATAATTTACAACGGAAGATTTTGCCCCGTTATCTGGGATGGCTTCCTTTAAAAATCTTTAGTGTTAAGTTGGAGGAAACTGGTGTAGGCTTTCACAGCTTCACACACACTTAAAGTTAGTTATCACAGATAATTGAGCAAGTCTAACTAGACTTCTTCTAGAGATGTTCTCTGCTCTCATCCAATGAAAAGAGGCTGTCCTTTATGTTAATAGTGACAAGCCACAATAGTTTTCTTGTATGTTATTGGAGTTCTCTATTCTAGTTTCCTCTCTATGAATTCATGAACTCGAAGCCCAACTGCTGGAGATAAATGGACACTATGAGCTAGAGGATATAGGAAGAAACTTCTATCTTGATTGAGGTTTGCTTCTTCTGCTGGTGGTTAGAGATTGGGACAGATCCAACTGTAAAAATGAATGTTAGGGTCCTCACTAGTTTGGAAATAATCTTTTATGACTAAGCATCTTTGAGGATTTTTCCTTATGTGTAGCTGCAAAGTCAAATTTATGTAGATCTATTGTGTTGTTAAAGACCAGATGTACATATAATCAACTGGCTTTTCCTGCTGTGGGTACTGCCACAAAGAGCTTTCCCTAAATATTTGAAGGAAAGCATTTTTTCATTTAAAAATGCCATATCAGGGGCTGGAGAGATGGCTCAGCTGTTAAGAGCACTGACTGCTCTTGTACAGGACTGGGGTTTGATTCCCAGCACCTACATGGCAACTAAGAACCATCTTAGGCTGGGCATGGTGGTGCATGCCTTTAATCCCAGCACTTGGGAGGCAGAGGCAGGCAGATCTCTGTGAGTTCAAGGCCAGCCTGGTCTACAGAGTGAGCTCTAGGCCAGCTGGGACTAAAGGGAGACCCTGTCTCAAAATAAATAAATAAATAAATAAATAAATAAATAAATAAGCCATATTAAAAATATTAAAATATTTCTGCAAACTACAACAACAACTGTCCTGGCAAGTATGCCCACCAGTGCAGTAGTGGAACGACTATTATAGGAATAACCAACTGCTTTCTAATTGGATTTAAGATCCATGTCAAAGGATGGAGCCCATACCTGACATTGATATCAGGCCTAGGAATGTGAGGCTAGACAGGTCACCAGGCATAGGAGAGAGCACAATATAATCATCCTGCTAAATAGCTATAGTATTGAACGTATTTCTAATGAATTATTGTTATACCCATAAATTAATGTATCTTCCAATTCTCAGTAGAGAAGCTTCCTTACTTTAGCAGGTGGTGATTAACACAGAGCACCAAAACTGGCCAACATGCAAAGAGGCTGCAGACTGCTTATCGCTGACTAGGACACCTGTATCAAACTTCACCTCCCAAGGCTCAGAGATCATTGCAGAAGAGGGGGGTGGAAAGATTGCAAGAGCCAGAGAGGTGGACGACCACAAGGAATCAGGATTTTCCAGACAGCTGTAAGTTACTCAGATGAACTCACATTAGTGGTGACGGCATGCACAAGTCCCAAGCCAGCTCAAGCCAGACAGAGTCCCAGCACAGATGAGGGAAAGAGTAAGAGATCCTAACCCTGCCTGAGGAAGTAGTGGCATCTGATGGGTGTTGGGAAAGGGAGATTCAGTTTTCTTTAGGGGTGAGATTCTTGGTAGGTTGACGGCTCCAGTGTGTGACGCACATCACAGGGCATTTGGGGACACAACCCAGTTCTACAGGTCTTAATACCTATCTCTATATCCATCTATCATTCTATCTATCTATATCTAAAGACACACACCCACACAGAAAATTTGGAGGGGAGTTGGTAGGGTTGCTAAGGTGGGCGCAGATCAAAACATTATATGAACTTTGAAAAAATTCTAAAAAACAAAAATATTTTTATTTTATTTAATTAAAAAATTTTTTTATGTGTATGAGTGTACTGTCTGAATGTAGGTTGGTGCACCTGTGTTGTGCAATGCCATGGAGGTCAGAAGAGGACATCGGATTCCCCTGGAACTGGAGTTAAAGATGGTTCTTAGTCACCATGTGGGTGCTGGGAATTGAACCGAGGTCCTCTGCAAGAGCAGTCTGTGCTCTTAACACTGAGCCATCTCTCTAGCCCCAGAAAAATATTTTTAAAATGGCAATATTTGGATCAAATCAGAGCAACTGAACTGATGAGCACAAAATGGGACTTTGAAGAAAAAAAAAAAACCTGCTTCTTGCTTCTTCTTTCTAATCAGCAAGTCAGACTTTAGCTTAAGTAGGTTATAGAGGATTCCTGGAGGGATGAGGAGGGCTGTGTAGCTGAGATAATAAGTGTGAACACTGAGCAGCAGGGGATAACCAGTGAACACAGTTCCAATGAGTGGCTTTCCCCATCGCCCATGGGAGGGGTGATGAGAGACTGCATTTCATGTGTAAAGAAGGCAATGCCTCAGGAACTGATGCCGACTAGATGTGAGAGAAAGGGTCTGAGCTGCTCAGTTCATTCTTATCTATAGAAGCAGTGATCTGGGGGGGGTTACTTTAAAGATCTCTATAAAGTTAACAATGACAATTAGTGGACAGCTAATGCTGAGCATGTTGCTGTTAAGATTAAAACAATACTATGAGTCATGTCATAGAAAAAGAATGATGGTAAATACATCAAAATTATAATTATGTGTTTATGCACATGTTGGATTCATGGCCCAGTCCATCAATATGTTATTATAAAAATCTGAACATACAGAAAAATATAATTTTACAAGAAATATCTAGACGATTCTTCTATTTTCATTTCTTTTGCTGTGATAAAGTGTCCTGAAGAAAAGCAATTAGAACAGAAAGGGTTTGCTTGGCTTAGCAGTGCAGGTTCCAGCACATCAGTGAAGCGAAGTCAAGTCTGGAACTCACAAAGCTGTCACATCTTGTCCAGAGTCAAGACCAGAGAGAAATATATGCATGTGGACTACTTGTTTGTTTGTTCAGTTAGCATTCTCTTCTCCTAGAGAGCACAGGGCCTCCTGCCTAGGGAGAAGTGAGTGCTGTCCTCAATGGCTGGGCCTGCCTTAAATTAGGAATGAAGATGATTCCCTACAGCCATACCTACAGGGCAACCTGATCTAGATAATTCCTCATTTAGACGTTCTTCCCCAGTTGTTTCCAAGTTGTGTCAAGTTGACAGTTAAAACTAGTCAGGCACAACACCCATGACCTAAAACTTACCTTTGTAATAACTGCTTTGTCATTGGCTAACTTTTAAAGCCATCATATGTTAAGAACAGTACATGGAGAAATACAGTGGGGTATGTAGTTACTAAAATGTAGAGACTAAGCTTAGAAAATAATCAAAAAGAAAAGAAGGACAGAAAATTATAATTTCAGACCCAATCATGCCACAGAAGCAGGGTGATGAGGAACCCCCCTCTCTCCCTGACAGGAACATAGTAGCTTGCTCAAAGGACACTGGTGTTCTGGGAACCAGCTGTTGCAACCACGTTAGAACCAGTCTGTCACTGTCAGGTAGGTGCAGATGACTGGCTCAGCTTATTGTCTGTGTGACCATCAGCAGTTTAAAACATGCTTAGATTTCCCATGATGCTTCTCTTGAAGGCTGTGCTCCATGCAGTCTCCTCCTGAGCCTGGTAGAACTTTGTAACAGTATTCTTTGTCTCCTACACACACACACACACACACACACACACACACACACACACACACACACACACCTATGATGGGGGAGTAGCTAATCAAGAAAAAGATTCAGATGCCTAATCTCTCGAAAGCCACTCTTCAAATAGCCACAAGAAACAATGGAAGGAAGGAATGGATGGACAGGTAGATGGGGAAATGGAGGAGTACATGGATGGATGAGGAAAAGATCTTAGAGACTCTGGCCCAAGTGCTCATAGCTGAGCAGTAGCAGACCTCTTTAGCTTCCAAGACTGTGTTCCTTTCTGGGCTCTGTTAGGAGCCTGGACCCAGCACCACCTTGACTTCAGAGTTTAGAACTGAGATAATTCATCTCTCTTATTTAAAGTGCCTGATTTATGGTGGTTTGTTACAGCAGCCTTAGGAGACAGCTTCCTTTCCCTTTCTTTCGATCTGTGGAGCCTACTACAGTAGACTTGTTCAAAGCAATGGCTACTATAAATTTTATCTAATAGATTTTTTCAAATTAATTTGTTTTTATTTTATGTGTATGAGTGTTTTTCCTGCATGTATGTAAGTGAACCCATGTCATGCAAAGGCCATGGAAGCCAGAAGAGAGTGTTTGATGCTCTGGAACTGGAGTTACAGATAGTTGTGAGCCACCATGTGGGTGCTGGGAATTGAACCTAGGTCATCTAGGAAGAGCAGCCAGTGCTTGTAAACACTGCGCTATCTCTCTAGCTCCCTAATAGATGTTTGTCAAGTATGAAGGTTTTGGCATATTTCTTAGAAATTTGATTCAATTAATCTTGTCTTTAAAATAAAAAAAAAGTTGGTCTACCTCAAACATTTTAGGTAACAATGGAAACAGCATGCTTTGGAGTTTGTGTTAAAGGATTTTAAGGCCAGGCACAGTGGTGCATACCTTTAGCCCCAGGACTCAGGAGGCAGAGGCAGGTGGATTTCTGTGAGATTCTAGCCAGCCTGGTCTACACAGTAAGTTTCAGACTAGCTGGGGATATAAGAAGTCCCTGTCTCAAACAACAACAAAAATCCTCACACACACAAAAAAAAAAACAAGAAAAGATTTTAAATATTCAAAACATGCATAGACCAAAGATACATGCCAGGAATTTAAATACAATCAGTTGATCAAATGTAAGCATGCAAAATTAAAATGTCTCGAGTCACTATCTTAGTTTAGATATGTAATTATTTTTGTCTTTTTGAGACAAGATCCCCTTATAGCCACAGCTGGCCTGGAACTTGCTATGTAGACCAGGCTGGCCTTGATCTCACAGAGATCCATTCGTGCCCCCCCCCCAAGTGCTGGGATTAAAGGAGGAGGCACACCCTGTTTTAAATATGTAATTAAAAAAACAGGCATGCAACTACATTGATAAATAAAAAGCAAGAATTGTTTTATACAAAATGTATAGATTCATCTTGGCCTCACAATCACCCTTTCTATCTCTTTTAATAGGCTTTGGTGTGAAAAAGAAGTCTGGGGTTGTCTCCCCTGAGGTCTTCCATGACATCAGGAGGCACAATTTGCTTGAAGGCCTGTAAGGTGGCAGTTATTCAGTGAATTCAGGACCAGGAGGCAGAAAACAGTACTCCTCACACTGGCTGTCTCGGCTCCTAGTGTGGTTTTAGACTAGTAGGCAATCGCATGTATCTGTAGAGCCACAGACAGACTCTGTTACAGGACCCTGAAGTGAGGGGTAATAGTATGTCATTGACTAATCCTTCATCAAACTCAATAGAAACTGGAAGGAAGTGAGGGAAGTGGATGTTTGTAGATGAGGGATGAGATCAGTGCTATAAAACAAAATTGCTTTTATTATCAACAGCTAAGGAACTTATATAAACTTTGGGGAACATGGTTGACATCTTTCCTCTGTTTCGTTTTGGTTGTAAAACAAATATAAGGACAAAGGTAGACACATAATACAGATAAAAAAAAATTTAAAACAGACACCAGAAAGCAGGTTTTTCCTATTCTGAGAGTCATTTGTGTGTAGTGAGGGCAGGAAGACAAAGGGGAAGAGCTAAGCTGCCAGGTTGATGGAGAAATAGTTAGCAGACAAACCTGGCATGTTCAAGAGCTGGTTCTTTAAGACATGAATGATCTTTGTTATGCCAAGTGCATTTATTCTTTCAGAAATGTCTTCTGTAATTATTTATTCTACCCAAAGCTTCACATATGGCATGTTCTCAATCAGCCCATGGAACAGTTTAGCACAATATTTCAGGAAAGGCGAAGTATGACAGCATGGAAAGAAACCTAATTAATTAAAGTGGCTGACACAAGGAGTCATTAGATTTATCTCTCTTTACTTAGCTGGGCCTGTTTCCACTGTATGGGATGTTGGGGGGTAGTTTCAGAGCTCATGAATAGTTCCTCTCTTCACAGTTTCCTTGGTTCTTTGTGAAATGCAAAGAACTAGCTCTTAGGGAGAGCAGACTCCACCTTTTTGCAGCATGTGCTCCACAACAAAGAAGACTGTTTACCTCTGCTGGGACGGAGCCCAGCTCAGCCCCTGCTCTGTCCTGCCAAACTACAGCTGGAGAGGATGTGGGGAAGAATAGATTAAAGTGGCCAGACTCTTGAGAGCTGTGGGCAAATCTTGGCTTAGTTATTCATGGTAATAGGGGGCAGAGGAGATGGGATTGGGCAAAACCCAGGGTTGGGTTCTGTTTACTAGATGTAGGTCTCTTGCCTGTTCATATTTCTAGCTCAGGTGTTTGGAGCATTCTATCTACACTGCTTACCCTCACAACAGTCTCAGAAGTGGGTAGATATTGGTTATAGAGTTCCTTAGCTGTAAGCAATAACCTACTCTGATAATAAAAGCAATTGATTTTAAAAAGTATGAGGTAGCACAGAGAAGTTTTGGAAAATGAAAGGGAAAGAAGAAAGACAGGTCAGCTCCTAAGAGTAAGACACAGGAAATGACTCAGAAGAATGCAAAGGCTGTTATTTATTCTTGCATTATTCTTCTCAAGATTCAAGTTCCAGGGGAAAAAAAATCCAGTCTAACCCAGGTATGAGAAACCTTTGAGGGGCCAACATGACTTTAAGCTAAGAATGTGCTGGGATCAGGCTGTGCTCCTTTCTAAGATACTCCATAATGTGTAGAACAGTGGCTTTCAGGCTAAGCCTTGCCCTGGGGGACTCCATTTTACAAGGAGCATTTGACTCCAGACACAGAGGCAGGGTGACTCTGAATCTTGCCATGCACCTAGACAGCACCTGTCTAGCATCACCATAAGAAACAGACAGATAAATAATTTATTCCTAAAGTAAAAATTACTACCTATAAGCTTATCAAAGTGAATTGGGGCCACATGAACATACAGGTATCTTAAACCATATCAGAAAACTAGACCTAAGAAATTATTGAACATGCCAGATGCCATCACTTATGCCTCATAAAGAGAAAGACACCCAGCCCTGTGATGATGACAGCCCACCAAGCTGTCATCTGATCACTCCGTGTGTGCACCAAGGGACCAACAGGTAGAGAATCCCAACTGTTCCTTGCCTGTCAGCTCAGCTGGGTCCCCACTGCTAAAGTGGCCCACTTGATTGCTGTCTGTCCATCTGGTCATCTCTCTGGGTCTGGTTCCTCACATGCCTCTGTAGCCAGGCTCAATTCTGTGACCCTGCAGTAGGTCTGTGGAGTTCAGGTAGCTTTCCATCTGGGTTGTTTAATATTTAAACACCTGCAGTGATTCTCTTTGCATCTGTATCAGCAAAGCCTGCAGCAAAGCTTCCATGAGTTCTTTCTTTCTTTCTTTCTTTCTTTCTTTCTTTCTTTCTTTCTTTCTTTCTTTCTTTCTTTCTTTCTTTCTTTCTTTCTTTCTTTCTTTCTTTCTTTCTCTCTCTCTTTCTTTCTTCCTTCCTTCCTTCCTTCTTTCTTTCTTTCCTTTCTTTTTTCTTTCTTTCTATCTTTTTCTTTCTCTCTCTCGCGCTCTCTCTCTTTCTTTCTTTCCTTTCTTTATTTCTTTTCTTTCTTTCTCTCTCTATTTCTTTCCTTTCTTTCTCTTTCTTTCTTTCTTTCTTTCTTTCTTTCTTTCTTTCTTTCTTTCTTTCTCTCTTTC
>VZQC01007052.1:1174772-1246560 GCA_009823505.1 Rhizomys pruinosus | reverse complement strand
TCTCTTTCTTTCTTTCTTTCTTTCTTTCTTTCTTTCTTTCTTTCTTTCTTTCTTTCTTTCCTCTGTATTCTTTCTTTCTTTCTCTTTCCTTTCTTCCTTTCTTTCTTTCTTTCTTTCTTTCTTTCTTTCTTTCTTCTGTATTTTTTCTTTCTCTCTCTCATACACACAGATATACACATACATATAGATATACACACATAGAGATAGATATAGTTACTGTGTGATGTGTAATCTGAGAGTTAATATTAATAATTAAGATCAGAACAAAAGGACTTGTATTTGACAACTAAAGGCTATCAAGGGAAATTGGCACTACCTGGAGAATTACGCCCAACAAAACTGACATAGCTTGTGAATTTGTTATTCAATAAATTCTGATATTGTGGAAAGACACAAAAATGTCCTTCTGCATTTCTTATACAGCGGAAATGACAGAATGTAATGATAGTAAGTAATTATTGAAGGTAAAATTGGTTTGTTATTTGTTGTACCTTATCTAGAAATGTTATGGACATTAGGGCTCCACTCACAGAAAATATCCTTCAAGTTTGGGCTGACTTGTAATTTTGTCTACTCTGTATAAAAACCCTTAAATCAATCCAGGTGTAGTGGCGCATGCCTTTAATCCCAGAACTTGGGAGGCAGAGGCAGGTGGATCTCTTGTGAGTTCAAGGCTAGCCTGGTCTACATAGTGAGTTCTAAGATAGCTGGGGTTACAGAGAGACCTTATCTCAAAAGACCAAAAAACAAAACAGAACCAAAACCCCCAAAATTTAAAACCTCTGTAGGTTCCTGTCTAAAACATAGTATCTATTTATAATTGTTTCTTATTCGGGTATTTATTTCTGTTGTTTAGTATCACTCTGATTTCATAAATAAACTATTTTTAGTGTGGACTGAATCTTTTTCATTAAATTTGGTAATGTTTTAAAGTGTAAATATGCATTGAGTATTAAGATCTGTTTCTGGGGCTGGAGGGATTGCCTAGTGGTTAAGAGCGCTGACCGCTCTTGCAGAGGACCCGGGTTCGATCCCCAGCACCCACATGGTGGCTGAGTGCCGTCTGTGACTCCAATTCCAGGAGAACTCCAGTTCCAGGGGAATCCGAGACCCTCTTCTGGCCTCCGCGGCATTGCACGACATGGGTACACAGACCTGCATGCAGACAGTACATTCATACACATAAATAAATGAATAGATCTGTTTCTGTAAAGAAATAGTTATTTTACAAACTAAAAAAAATTGGTTTGTTATTACAAAAAGAGATTGGAAAGAGAACCAGAAATGAAAAACAAACAAGTTTGGATGAGGTCCCAATCCAGGAGGTGTCCATGGATCTTAATCTGTATGGAGTCAGAATCCTCCCTCTCCTCATTTGTTGTTGAGATTTTCTAAACCTGGTCCTGTTAAGTTCTGTAGAAGGACTAAGACTTGGGATCATCACAGGTTAGTTTCTAGGTCCATAGTCATAGGTCCAAACAAGGACTCTCCTTCGGGATGATGTCCATAAATGCACAAGCCTGAGGCTCACATCCCACCTCTGGCCTCAGAAGAACTGAACAGGTTACCTAAATGCAGCAAGTGGGGCTCAGCAAAAAGCACAGAGGAAGATAGGAGAAGATCTTGGGGCAGAAATCCAGGCAGCTGATGCAGGCCAATAGGCTGTCTTTGGGGACACAATGCCAGGAATTGGTTGTTTACCGCTTCTACTGTTATTTCATTAATGGAACTCACACAGGAGGCAGTTTTCTGAGGAAGGCTATTAACGTTAGTTTTTTCTGTAGTGTACTCTGAAAATTATGTAAAGTGTTTTCCTTTGGAAAATGTCTATACTACATCCTGACATTTAATCTGCAGCCTTAATAGGGGTGACTAATGTGAGATGTAGATTCTTGGTAATTCTGAAAGAAAGCCCACTTAATCTACTAATATATTTTTTAGGCTCACAGGAAAGGGAGAAAAGACAATTAAGGAGCACAAGCAACTAGTGTACTTTTCTGGAGCATTCTTAAAGAAAAGTATATGTGTTTTTAAAATATGGAGGTCTGGTTTAAATAAACTGTTTAACCCTTTGAAGCCAGGACTTTAGTGTGTATTTAAAAAAGTTCAGGGTTTGGGTGGGGTCTGCCTGTATTGCAGCCAGTATCTTGGCATTTTATCGCATATACAAATCTCTGGTTTATGAGATGTTGGGAGCAGTTATGCACAGGGTGAGGTAGACAAAACAAAAGCAGTCTTTAAATCGTGCTTGGAAAACATTTTGGATCCAGTAGAAGCCAAAACCATGGGAACTGGCCTATGTCCTTAGGGTTTAAAAGTGATCCAAACAGGCTTACCATGTAGTAGAAGTATGAATAACACCGGACTCCAGCCAGACAATCAGGGCTCTGGTCTCACTTGTGTGGAAATTGGCACTGCACTGAACTCTTACACACCTGGGCCTCAGTTTCCTTACGTGCAAATATGAGTAGGTTTCTGATTTTCCGTGATAATAAATCATTCTTCTTTTTCTATTACTTTATTTTTTTTCATTTTTTAAAATATGTAATAATTTATGAGTACAAGCATCCTTCATGTAAAACCAATTTGCAAGCAGTTGTGCCCAAACCTACACAGCCCAAGGGTCCCACCATCCAGCTGGGGGGGGGGGCTTGTATGTTCAATCAAGTTGATCATTCTAATGGGGGTTACTGGTGTGCATGGTCTCTCTGCTGATTTGTGGGGGTTTGGTAGGTGTGAGGGCTCTACCTGAATTTGTAGCTTTGACTTGGGGGGCTATGTCCCCCAATTCCAATTCCAGCTCTTCTGGATGTGGTGTGTCTGGACATGGTAGTGTGGTTGGTGCCAGAGCAGTTGTTTCAGAGACATGCTTCAGAAGGGGCCTGGCATGATGATGTGGGTGTGTTCACTCTCTGGTGAGGTGGAAAGGGAGGGAACTGCTGGTTCTCCTGGCTCCTTGCTCCCTGCTGTCCCCTCTGCTAACACAGGCTGTTCCTATCTCATTCTACCCTCCCAACCATTCTGTCAGAAAAGATCAAGCCAGGCAGACAGTCAAGACTCATTCATGGAAATGGATCTTAACTCCAGTTTTGCCTGATTTGATGGAGCTTTTAAAAAATTACAATACCATATTGTCTCAGGGGTTGAATTTCTGAAAGGAATTATTTGTACATTATGTGTTAGGACTCCACCACTCTGCCCACTGAAGGGGTTTTCAATGATAATTTGGGTCAGAAAAACATACTTCTTATTCAGCAAGGAAACCATGGATTTGCATTTATTTAAGAAAGTAATTGTGGTATATGGGTGGAGGATATGCATATTTTAGTCTAATATAAAATTAAAGGGAAAAATGTGAACAACAACAACAAAAAGAAAATGAGCATGTTTAAAAAATTAAAAAAGGAGCCCTGAGTCAGGTATCAGATGTAGGCTGATGGAGACCGCAGTCAAAATGACACCTCATTTCTTATGAGGCAGCCATCAGCCAGTATCTTTCCTCTGTCTCCTTAGAAGTAAAGGTCCCTGAAATTCTTGCTTTACTCTCAAAGAAATTATGTTTTATTTAAAAATTTCCCAAATACTCTAGTCTTTAAACAATTTTCACTAAGCTTATCAATGTCTGTCTCAGAGATGGTGTGTAATTTAGTTTCTCTCCATTGATCCTGGAGCAGGAAAGAAAGCAGTTGTTTGAATAAATTATGCAATCTTCTTGTGAACTGTTGTAAATTAGGAGCACAAATGAGCCACCAACAGCAAGGGAAGAAATGAATGAATGGAATTTATTGTCTTTTGTAGAAAAGAGGAACTTTCGGGCTGGAGAGATGGCTCAGTGGTTAAGAGCGCCGACTGCTTTTGCAGAGGATCAAGGTTCGATTCCCAGCACCCACGTGGCAGCTAAGAACCCTCTTTAACTCCAGTTCCAGGGGAATCCGACACTCTCTTCTGACCTCCACCGCACTGCACGACAGGACATGGGTGCACCAACCTACATGCAGACAGTACACTCATACACATAAAAAATAATAAATAAAATTAAAAAAAGAAAAGAGGAACTTTCAGATTATCAGCCTATGCTTGAAGAACGTGAATATTTTTGAACTGCTAAATTGAACATGTGAAATTTCTGTGTCATAACTATTCTGCACACCAGGATGGCAATTAATGCAAAACAAAGCCTTTGACTATCTAGAACAGAAAGACGGTGTGAACGATATTATTTGATATCCTTAGATAACTAAAAAGAGATGTTTGAATTCAGTGTAATTTGAACGCTATCTTGATTTCCAATTTCCAGGTGCTATTGTAACTAAGTTTCATGCACTGTAAGCTCACAGCAATATTGAAAACCACTGGTTAAGATAGAAGTTTTAAAAGCTCTGAATCTAGGGGCTTGAGAGGTGGCTCAGTAGTGTTTAAGTCCTCTGATTTACAGAGGACCTAGGTTCAGATCCCAGCACCCATATAGTAGCTAACAACTGTCTGAAGCTCTAGTTCCAGGGTTATCCTATTGTGGCCTCTGCAGGCATTGAGACATGGGTGCACTTATATACGTGCAGGCAAAACACTCATACACATAAAATAAATAAATTGGGTGGGGGGAAATTCTGAATCTAAACATGGGTAGAGAATTTAGGTCATCTGAAGACTATTTTATTATTATTATTATTATTATTATTTTTATTTATTTATTTATTTTTTGGTCTTTTTGAGACAGGGTTTCCCTCTAGTCCCAGTTGGCCTGGAGCTCACTATGTAGACCAGGCTGGCCTTGAACTCACAGAAATCGGCTTGCCTCTGCCTCTCAAATGCTGGGATTAAAGGCATGCGCCACCATGCCCAGCCCCTGAAGACCTTTATTACAAATACATGTAATCACTGGCTTTGGTTTAGATTTCTGAATTGACATACTTTCTGTAAGTTAAAAATTCATTTGGCTGAGTAAATTTCTGGGACAAATATAAATGACAAATTGTACCCCAAACATCTTTAGTGGTTAGTTATCAGAAAGTCATAAATTGAGGCTGTCTGTTCACAAAAGACAGTCGCAATAAAGCTACCAGAGATGCCCCTAAGACTCCCTCCTGGTAAAAGCTTCTTGAAGTCATTTCCTTCTAGCATTCTTCTGCGCAGCACCCCTAATGGTATTTTTTTTTTCTTTTGAATCTTCTGCATGAAGCACCCAACAGTGTAGATTTCCAAACTTCCTCATAAGCAGATTAAAGGTAAACCAAGAGTGCCATTGCTCTATATTCAGAGCTAGAGTCAAATTTGGTTCCAGGTCATTTCCCATCAGAATGCTCATGGTGTACCATTAATAGATGCCAGATGAAGCTGACTATGCATGCTCAGTCTTAAAGGATGCCCAGAGGCAAACACTTTTCTTATTCCACATAGCTAATTTCTGATTGGCAAAGATCAGTACTAAGATTGGTCATAATATTTCCTTGTTTTCTTATTCCTTGGATGAAAAATTTAATCACACAAATTCTTATTATGGATTGAATTAACTTGTGAGACATGGAAACATTTTTTTGTGTGCTCATTTTAGCAATGTACCAAAAGGGACTCCATGTTAAATACCTTGTTAAATCAATCCATTTCACAAAGCAAGCTACACAGTACTGCCAGAGGTAAGCAGCTTTGGGCTGCTTTTAAAGTGCAGCTGCTATCTTGGGATATGTCTATATATTTTGGCTTAAAGGTTTGTCTTTAGAAAATGTTCTGCTTTGTTCTCCTTCTGGTTTAGGGTGCTTTAAAATGACTGCTTCCACAAGAGGTGTACTGGTGAAATAAGTGAAGTTCTTTTGAGGTCACCAGAAAATTGTGTCCCAGGAAGCTTAGACTTTATTCTGAAGTGAATAAGCCCACTGCCGTGACTGTATCTTCCAGGTGAAAGTATGAACATTAGCCGAACACCCTTGATGGCCCTTTCCACATATTACAGCATTCCTTTACATTCTTGCTCAAGTACCTGGCTCTCTGTCTAGTTCTTTAGTACAATCCCCTGTGTGCAAAGTCCCCGGTGCCTCTTACAAATGTGCCAGAGTTTGCAGTCTCATAAAACTCTCAGCCATAAAACTACCCCAAAATAAGCTTTATTGCAAGGAAAGAGTCATAGTTGATATACAGACCTACACAAACAAACACAACCAAAACCCATAAGTTTTTCCTCACAGACACTTGGTTACAAATTTACAGTTTCTCCTTTTTTTTTTTTTTTTAGTTATTAAAAACAAATGAAACAAAAAGCCCCAAACATTGGATATAACTGGTTACTAATCTTTGGTCAACACACGTGTGAGAGGAATGACTGGCAGTCTGTGTGTGCTTTGGCCATTTCACATATGAGGTTTGCTCACTGGTCCAGGAACAGGTTCTTGGGTAGAGAAGAACACGGAGATGTATTCTTATTAGCACCTCCTGGTATAATATCTTTTTAAATGACTAAAGCAAACTAAACAATTCATTTTACAGACATATTTCATACACAATAAGCTATGATAAAACAAGGCATATGGTATATAACTACAGTATTAATGAAAATTCTAAAAAAAAAATGGGTTTTAAAAAAAACAACAACACCAATATATATTCCTTGGCTGCACGGCATGATTTGTTTGCACATATGGCAATCCTGAAATAGCTTGAACATAATAAATGCACCATTAATCTATGACAGCACCAAACACTATGGAACGCCGGGTGTTCCTACTCAACGGAATGGCGGTTCTCCAGCTGCCTATGGGACCACGAGTGCTCAGCGTGCCCTGGGTAGGAATGAGGTGTTGTGGGGAGCACACGTGGCTCCTTGAGGTGATGAGAAGGAAATACAGTACAGTTTGGCCTGCAATGCTAAAGGTCTCACTAGCAGTCAAGGTATTTTGCTACAGTGGTTGTGCTTCCTCCATTGCCTGGTGAATCTGGTGAGGTGAAATATTGTCACATGGGCGGCTCTGGCTTTGATCTCCTTTATACGGGATCTAACAACATTCATATTTTTTAAATTATTGGTTACCACTGCCCATTCAGCTCTCTAAGGCTTTCTTTAAAATAGTCAGGTGCATACCAGTTGGAGAACTGGTTCAAAACCAAAGGAAACATCTCTTGAATCTATTGAAATTTTTTAAAAAAGCACCTCTAAAAGAAATAGCTCAAATTTATAAATCTAAAGAAAAACAAGTGAGCTTCCCTTCTTTTGTTTACATAGTTTGTTCATTTCTTCATATATTACTGCATTAAAATAAATAAACATCTATATTTTTTTTTTAATTAGCAACTATAGCAAAATACCCAAAAGTGTTACAGACTGCTAACAGGAAAAAAGCTCACATTATTTTTGTGCATTTAGTGCCATATGTTGATCTCTTGAACATTTAGTTTTTTTTTTAATATATTTTAAAATGAAGTTATATAAAAATACAGTAACTATGGTTGCCTTTGCACTCAAAATCTTTGGCCACACCAGAGTCTAAATTATCCCTCCCTCTGAGGGTCAACATTCCAAAGTCTGAGCAGGGAGGAAAGAAACACAAGTCTTTTTTTTTTTTTCCATTTTAAAATTAGCCACTGATGCTCCAAGTGGTTCTGAAGCCTGGGCTGGCATCTGAGCTGGGACCCAAGTCTGCAAAGAGCTAATACAGTTGAATCTGCAGCCTCATTCTGAGAGCCTCCCCGAGCTGCCCTAGGAGGTAGTCATCTTCGTTGCGCATCTCCAGTTTCCTAAGCTCCTTCTTCCCATAGAGAGGGATGCTTGTGATTTCCAGTGTGTACTTGCCGGGCACGAGCTTCTTCTTGGCTGTGTGCAGGTAGCTGAGCCCGTTCCTTTGGTGGATTCGGAAAATGCCATCATCGTTCCCTTGCGAGATGACGTAGCGGATATGGTTGTTGAGGGGCTCAATGGCAGGCATGAGTTCTAGGATGTGCTCCTTGGAGCCAAGGCCAGAGAGGTTGAACTTCATGTTGACTGGACTGTCCATGGAGACACTGTCTAGGCTGATCTGCTCCACCTGGAGAGAGAACAGAAAGTCACTTGTGGCAGGTGTCTCATGGGGGTACCCAAAATCCATCTGTGGCTGCTGGGGTTACGGCCACAGTGGTATGTTGAGGCTTCCTGGTCCCTGCTTCTGCACTAGTTGTCTATGAGAGAGGGCAGTGTAACTTCCTGTCGGCCTGGAGAAAAGCTTTATTCCACAGAGGATACCCTGCAAATCTTGATAACTTCTCACCTACCCTCAGGGAGATCATTAGTTATACAAGGACAGTCACACGTCAAACTTTTTGATGAGTTTATACAATATCATGTCATTTTTTTTGTCTTTTGGCCACTGGCAGGCTGTCACTCTGCAGTGAACGGGCCCTGTACCCACACACAGGTGGCACTAACTGGACACAGTGGGAAGTAAAAAAGAAAAAAGAAAAAGAAGAAATGGACATGAGGTAAAGAGGGAGTTGTGTTGTGGCGTTCTTTGGGCAGTTGGAGAGAGGAAGGTCATAATCATATTGGGGGTCAATATGATTATGAAATACTGTATGAAATTCTCAAATAATACATAAAATTAATTTTAAAAGAAAATGTAAGATACAGGTCAAAATGGGAAGTGTTGCTGCTGTTCAGCACAGGGCTTGCTCTAGACAGGAATCTGCACACTCAGGGCTCTGCTCTGATGTGTAAAGTACATTAAAGAATCGGTGAGTTTATTGAGAGCTAGTATGTGTGGCAAGTCATCTACAGGGTCCCTGGGTCTCCAAGCTGTGGTAGCTTTAAGAAAAGCCAGAGGAGCAGGGCCTAGACAATAAGGTATGACTTGGTCAGAGGGATGGGAGGTGTGTGGTTAGTGTTTGTCAATTGACAGAAGCTAGAGTTTTAGAAGCTTCAGTTGAGAACTCCTCAACTGAAGAACTGACTCCACTGGAATTGCCTGTGAGTATTCTGTGAGGCATTTTCTTAATTGCTGATTGATGTGGGAGAGCCCAGTTCACTGAAGGCAGTGCCATACATGGGGAGGTGGGCCTGGGCTGTGCAGCAGAGGTACCTGAGCAAGCCCCGGGGGTGCAGGTGAGAAAACAGTGCTCCTCTGTGGTCTCTAGGTTCCCAGCGTCGTCTCTTCCCCTGGCTTCCCTTGATGATGAACTATAATTTTTAAGCTGAAATAAACCTTTTTCTCCCCTAGTTGGTTTTGGTCAGTGTTTTAACACAGCAACAAAAAGCAAAGTAGGACAGGCAGTGAGGATGTACTTTAGTAAGAAGGGCCAGAATTTCATAATGCTTTTATGTCTATGTAAGAAGCTAGCTAGAGTAGCCAAGAGAACCCATCAGTGTTTAGACAGAATTATCTTCCAAATATCATGATGGGAAGTCTTATATCTTGATGAATAACTTGTCATGATTAAACATCCCTTGGATACCTCAATGTACTTAAAATAAATATATTGTTAATTTGTTGTTGTAAAATATCAGAAAAATTAAAAAAATTTTAAGTAAAAGAAGTATGGTCATATAGATAAGAAAAGTTTCTCAGGCCCAGAAAACTGAAGAAAGTTGTTAATTTACACAGCCAGTTAGTTGGTATGTTAGCTGAATGAGGACTGTCTCCATAGGCTCAGGTATTTGAGTACTTGGTCCCTAGCTGGTGGTGATGTTTAGGGATATCTAGGAGGTGTGGCCTTGCTGGAGGAAGTATGTCACTGGTGGTGGGCTTTGGGAGTTCATAGCCTAGACAATATGCAAATGAGAGCACATGACTGGCTTCTAATAAAACTTTATTTAGCAAAAAAAAAAAAAAAAACTTCATGAAACTACTTTCATATTGGAAGATGAAATTTGGGGTGACCTAAATCTGTATTCTCAGACCATGGTCACTCACATTTGGCTCTAGAATAAACTATTTCTGATCTTCTTTGAGGTGAGAACTGTGCTTTTGCAACAGATCTTAGGAGAAATAAGTGTTTTTATTCCTATTTTATAGCGGAAAGAATTGAGGGCAGAGGTTTTGTGGACATGGCCTATGGGAACACGGGCAGCCAATGGGAAGGGCCTGGAACAGATCCCGAACCAGGAAGTCTGTGGTTCCGTCCTATGACAGACCGCTCACAAGCCAGTGACGGAGAAGACGCACCAGAGGCAGGGAAGGCAGATTTCCAGTTCTTCCCAAAAGCAAACTAACTGAGACAAAATATTTTTGATGGCTTAGACTTAAAAAGAGTCACAGACCAAGAGACCTACTTTGCTGGCCCGCTGAAAATTAAAATCAACAGTATTTTGTATGTCTGAAACAGACATGAAAAAAAACAATTTTATTTTTGAATTATTTCAAAATAAATTCTTTCCCAAAGGGGCGTTTTATACCTCATGGTACAAATCAAAAACTAAATCAACGTGATTTGAAATTGAGTCCTGTCGCCTTCCCTGAGCTTTGTGTTTGGAGCCATCCATCTGATCTTTTCTCACTGGGCTCATCAGTTTACCTATTAAAGATCCGGATGGATTTATGTGGACCAAAGCTGAAACGAGGGAAGCAGCATTGTGTGCGCGCCTCACGTGAATCAACTGGCAAAGCAGCAGGGGTCTACTCACAGCTGAGGGGGGGTCCGGCTCCCGCGCACTCCTCTTCTGCCTGCCCTCTTTCTTGGCGTAGCCATTGATTTTGCACTCGTAGCATGCCTCTGGGGACAGAGCGTTCTCCTCATCTACCTCTGTGTCCACGGACAGGTACTGCCCTTTGTTGAATCCCATTCCTGAGACACAGTGGCTATTTAGAGGAAGTAAAGTATCGTTAGACATTTGCATTGCCCTAGATAATTGTTTTCTAGTGTAAAGATTTTAGAAGTATGTAAGCAACAAAGCAAACTCTAAACTCTTGATCACAAAATCACTCAACAGGTGAGAGTCCCCCTTATTTTCCAATAGCAAAAATTTTCTGAGGATGAGCTCTGGGGTTCCCCAATTTTCAATCATAGTCAGACTGAAGCACTTGAAGAATTTACTCAAGGGGGTAAAAGTAGAAGCAGGTGGGAATTTCCCAAGCAATGGTAAAAGAAGTTCTTTTGCTTCATCCTAAAGTCAGTGTTTGCTGCTCAAAGAAAGGTGCCTGCCTTAATAACTGATATTTCTGAATTCCCGTTTTGGTTAGTGAGGAAGACAATGTACTGGCTGTAATGTAAACCCTTACTAGCACTAGTCTTTTTTTGTTACATGTGATTATATTCCAGAGTTGGATAGACTAGTCCATGTCCCTGAGAGCCTGTGTCACCTACTCTTCTTTCAGAAGAAAACCATGTTGACTCCTAAATTCCCATCTTATGTGCTGAGGAAAGCTGTCTCAAGGAAGCGATGTGGTAAGACTTGAGAAAGCTTAAACAGCCAAGGGAGGCCAACCTTGTGGGGATGGGCTGTGCTGAGCAATGTAAAAACATGATGAAATACACAAAGCATCAATAAAAATAAATAAAAAAAACAAAACAAAAACATGATGAGCAAAGAATGAGACAGACTCCTTCAGGGACAGATGGGCCAGCAGTTGCTGAAATCTGAAGAATCCATGATGAGGTTAGGTTCACTTCAACCTTTCAGCTTGGTTAAGCCATATGAAGCAACATTCGAGCTGCGTTAACTTGGGTGGAGAATGAATCAATTCCTGTCATTAGGAGAAGCAAAGAATGATGCATGTCTGGAGGCTCAAGTCTCAGGCTCTCCACAGAGTGCTCCTACACCACATGCACAGTTTCTATACCTCCTTGGTGCTTAACTACCAATACTTTTGTCTCTTGGGTGTTATATCTTACACCGTTCCATCCCTGCAGTGGTGGGGACCAGGTATCCTGAACCCACTGAGAAGAACTGGTCAATGGGCCACACTTTGCGGTTGTAGGGTAATGGGTTGGCTTACCCCTGTCCCACTCTGTAGTAGCCTGGTGGGCAGCCACAGAGGTAGCCCCCTTCGGTGTTGGAGCAGCCATAGTTGCATGGGTTCTTGGAGGAGGAGCACTCATTCACATCATGGCAGGCACTGGAGAACTGGTCAAAAGAGAAGCCCGATGGGCAGGCGCACTTATAACTCCCCAGGGTGTTGTAGCAGGAAGCAGAGCCGCAGGCACTGGGGTTGGAGCATTCGTTCTCATCTGTTCAAACAAAGGAAGAGGTTTATACAGGGACCCTGGAGTCTCAAAGTACCTACAAGTTTATAGGAGAAACAACCTAAAAAAAGAAAACTCTTAACGGCTGACTGCAAAACAGGAAATTCAAAAACGTCCCCCAAATCATGGCTTTTAAAGGCTTATAAAAAGCGTTGCACTGTAATTTTCTATTATATTTGTATGTTTTCTAACAATTCGGCAGCCCGCAGGGACAGGTATTTGCATTCTGCCTAATGAATAATTTTTTTATTCTCTTAACCAAAGGTTTGTTCCCAAAGCTTATATATATTTTAAGCAAATTTGAAAAGTGTGGATTAGCAGTTCCCAGGGCCTGGGGAGGTCGGAAGGGAGAATAACAGCTGCTAAGTGTGCGGTTTCTTTGGAAGTCAATGGAATGTTCTGGAACTAGTAGAGCTGCAATGCAAATGTTCAGGAACTAGTAGAACTGGTGTTTGCATACTCTAATGAGAATACGTTAAAAATCGTTTGGCTGACATTTTTAGTAGGTGAGGTTTTTTTTTTTTTTTTTAATGGCGTGACAATGCATACCACTAATCCCAGCACTCAAAAAGCAGAGACAGGCTGATCTCTGTGAGATGGAGGCTATCCTGGTCAACATAGTGAGTTCCAGGCCCCCACTCCCCAAAAGGGTGAATTTTAGGGCATGTGAATTTTGTTACTGGTGGAAACAAGACACTGGATCTATTGAACTACCAGCCTGCTGGTTTTAACTGCTCACGAACTTGTCTAGAGCATACTATGCCTTCTGAGAGGTTTGTATCCAGCCATCAGCTGACACGGGTCTTGCGGCTGAGTGCCTAGCACTGCTCAATGGAAGCATGAGGGTAATCATAGGCTATGCTTTCAGTTGCTATTATCACAGATCCAATGCCTGACTGAGCTTTGAATTGTGAAAATTGTGATTTTGCTTTTAACTGGTTGCTATACAGCACGGGGCATTTGACTCCTTTGGGCTTTATTATAATCCAAATTTCACCCTGGGCCCAAATCACATCTGTTCCATAAATTCTTTCCATTCTTGTGACTACATATGGAACACAGAGCATCTGTTTACATATTTCAGCTCATGGGGGGAGACAGGCCCGTTTGTGAGTGCACCCAGGGAACACAGCAGCTATGGGGGAGGGAATAGGATCTGCAGCAGCTCAGGGAGATTGCAGAGATGAGATGGGGCTCAGCAGAGAGGCCTCTCAGACAGGAAATTGAACTCCATTAAGCATAGGACAGAGGTTATTGAAAGGGCAGACATTATTAGGTACATTTTTATGTTATGGGCATAGTTTGAGAATTAAATCATACCACTAAATATAGACCTCCTAGTCACTGAATATAAAATCTGCTCAGATTACCTAACACGTGAAAATTCTTAGCCTTTATTACATGGAGGGAAAGTATACAATTTCTCAGTATCTTGGCTACATGTGACTTGTATGTAACCAGTATTTTATTTTTATATACAAAAGACTTCGAATTCTGCCCCAAAGGTTCATCTGCTTTTATAATGAGTTCCGACATCCACATGTAGCATTTCTCTGCTTACATGGAATCTAAATTAGATGGTAACTTAATGGCATGACCATACCATGACTTTATGCAGACATTGTATTAGAAGAAAAATGACCAGGCAAAGGGAATAAATTAGTAGAGTGCATGTAAACACATCACTTACAAGAACATTTTAAAATAAATTAAATATTTTTTGGAAGCATCATGCTATTTCATATTTAAATATGGTATAAGTGTATAGCATTGTAACATTTAAAGATATTTTTATTGATTCTTTGAGTTCACACTATGTAATTTGATCATAGTCAGACCTCTCCCCAAATACACCTTTATCAGTTACACCTTTCCTGACTTCATGTCTTCTATAGTTCTTTTTCTTTTTTTAAGACCTGTAGAGTTTAACTTGTTTTTCTCAAATACTCTTGGGTATGGGTCCATTCCTTGGAGTCTGGTCAAACTACTAGGCATCACACCCTTAAAGAAAGCTGATTCCCCTTCTCCCAGTAGCTACTGATTCTCACCTAAGGCCGAGGCTTCTTGCCTAATTCCCTATCCATGCTGTCTGCTTTGGGGTCCAGCATGGAGGTCTAACACATGTTGTCTTAATCACTGTGAGTTTGTATGTGTGCCCTGTTGTGTCCAGACAACACAGTTTCCTTGTAGTTATCCACCACTTCTGGCTCTTACAAATTTTCTGCCCCCTCTTTTGCAATGATCCCTGAGCCTTAGGAAAAGAGGTTGTGAAACAGGTATCCCATTTAAGGTTGAGTACAATGCAGTCTTTTATTCTCTACATGCTGACCACTTGTGGGCCCACAGGCTAGCAAATAAAAAGCCCATTGCCCAGCCACTATGGAAAGCAGTGTGGAGAACCCTTGGAATGAACTTGCCACCCGACCCAGCCATACCACTCCTAGGCATGTACCCTCAAGACTCACCCCATCGCAGAGATACATGCACGGCCATGTTTATTTCAGCTCTCTTCACAATAGCAAGGAGCTGGAACCAACCCAAATGCCCCTTAACTGATGAGTGTATAGAGAAAATGTGGTACATCTACACAATGGAGTTCTATGCAGCAGTAAAGAAAGATGACATCATGATCTTTGCAGGAAAATGGCTGGAGCTAGAAGACATCATGCTGAGTGAAGTAACACAGTCCCAGAAAAATAAATGACGAATGGTATCCCTCATCTGTGGATGCTAGTGCCAATTACCTAGTTGTAAGTATTTCCTATGCATGGCCCCTTGAGCTTTTGTCCAAAGCAGTTGGGAGTGATGCATATTAGAAACAATGACAACAACAACTACAACAACAACAACAACAGAAAGGACTGCATCAAAGAATTGACTGAAACAGTGAACTTCTGCTCAAAACAGTCAACTTCCACATGGAGAATATTGAGAAAGACCGAGAAAGAGATGAAAAGCATGTTTGGCAGAATGCATGAGCTCTGGTGGAGTGGGGGGATGGGGGGGACACGGGTCTAGATTTGATTAAAAAAATATATATATATATAAACCCATTGCCAGAAATGGGCTCCCTCTTTTGGAGTTGTTAACCACGGGGTTCCCATAGACCCTCAGATACTACTGCCATTGCTTGTGGTTAGAACTTGACAGTAAGAACTGATTGCTAAAGACACTACATATGTAAGCTGGAGAACAAACAAGGAGAAACAGAGCTGGTACTGACCTCAAAGCTATATCTCTGTGGCTAGCTAGCTTTTATAGTGCTAGAAGAAGCTATGCGTGCTACTTGAAGAGAAAAGTAATAATCAACCTTACCCAGCTGTGAACCCTGTAGGCCACAATAACTACCGTACTAGCAAGATAGCCCTACTGGTACAATAGTGACATGACTGTTATAGAAGTAGCCAATCACCTTCTGATAGGATTTAAAACCCATTTCACAAGATGGTGCCCATCCCTGGCACTGTTATCAGGAAAAAGAACCTGTGTCTAGACAGGTCACAAGCTATAGTGGAGAAACTACTACTATTATTCTGCTAAATAGACATAGTATTACACAGACCTACTGTAATTCCTATAGATTAGTGTATCTGACTCACCAGAGAAACCTCCTGCAGCAGATGGCAATTAGCCTGGTAACAGTTTATGGACTTAATTAAATATGGCCTCGTTTGAGATATACATTAAATGGATTTCCCTGTTAGGCTATGTTGAGATTATTTGGAAAAGGCAATAGAAGGAACTAAAAGCTATCAGTAGTGAATAACAAAATTTTGATTTGCAGTCTATAACATCACTTTTTCATAAGCAAATGTTCATAATGTTTACACATTTTAAAATTCTGAATATACATGATACTTTTTAGTCACTGAGCATGCTGCCTGCATCTGCCATGTATCTCTGAGAGTGCTCCAAATTCTCTGTTGTACCTAGCTGGAAACTTACTAACGTTAGTTTGAATTGAAAGCTTTTTTCAGTATTAATGCATTCAAAGAACTTTTATTTTCCTTGAATCAGTGGTAATTGAAATAACATCATAAACTTATAATTTCATCTACTTTAAAGAATCTGGTGCATGGACAGACAATTTTGAGGGTTCCCTAGGAGACTCAGATAAAACCACTTGGAATGCTTTTCTGTACTTGACCATCGGTCACATGAATAACTTACACTAGGTGTCACAGATTACTTCATTTTGTCAATTTTGTCATGACTCTTACTCTTTCTTATGTTAACTTGGTGCTTTTATTTGCTTCTGGGATGGGGTCATTTCACTCTATTTCTGTCATACATTTAAGCTAAAATTACAACTGGGTTATGTGGTTTTAGGGCAACCATGGCGTTAGTTTTATTAGGTGGATCCCTTCATCTTTCATAGGAGGATCCCGAGTCTTTGAAAATCAGTCTACTGTGTCTACTTAGAGATAATCACTTTAAGATTTTAAGATACTGTGCTGCTTAGAGATAATCATTTTAAGAAGAGAAAGTTAACTTCTACAATTGGTGATACCTTCTTAGCATGTGGTTTCTTTGGGTCAATTTTTAATTTCCTTCCCTTTTTTGTTGTGTTTCTGAGATAAGATCTTATTGGCCTCAAACTTGAGATCCTCTGCTTCAGCCTCTGGGTGCTCAGATTTCAGGCCCAGTCTACCATACCTCATCGTTAAAAGCACTATTAGTCTGCACCTCGAATCAGAAGACATCCAGGCCCTGGGCTGCACCCTGGTGGCCTTGCTAAAGCGCTCACCTCAAGGGTCAGACAAATGGGGACTGAAATGTACCTTACCATCTTAAACTGAGTGCAAAGTTACTAAACACTTGTGCATATACTTTTTGCATTAAATATTTACAGATAGAAACTAGGAAACATAAAACCCTGAACTGAAAACTCATATATATATTCCCATTTCTATATACACTCTTTAAAAACAAGGATTACATTTAAGCAATAATTAGAGAAGCCTTTCTTTTGTCTTAGCTTCTATGAAACTAACCAGGAAGTCTATGATATTTATGAAAGTGATTGGCCTCATGTTTTATAAATACTGTAATATAAAAAAGTAAAATTCTGCCAGGCGTGGTGGCGCACGCCTTTAATCCTAGCACTTGGAAGGCAGAGGCAGGCGGATCTTTGTAAGTTCAAGGCCAGCCTGGTCTACAGAGGGAGTTCCAGGACAGCTGGGGCTACAGGGAGACCCTGTCTCGAAAAGACCCCCCCAAAAAAAAAAAAGTAAAATTCTTTTTTAACAGACCAAATATACTATTTATAAATTACTTTGCTTAATTCCTTGCTTTGATAATCCTTTTTTTCCCTCTTTTATTTGTTTATTTTTTTTTAGGGGATTCTACAATATAATAGCACAGTTGTTTTCAGATAACATTGACGTTACTTAGTTTGCCATACAATTAGGTAATTGGTGCATTTTTTTTAAAGTGAGCCAAATTATTAAGCTTAAGCAATGAATGTAAATAACATTCATGTAAAACCAATTTGCAAGTATCTATGTCCAAATTTTGAACAACCCAAGGTTCCCATAGTCCAGTTGGAGAAGCTTGTATGCATAAGCATGTTGATCACATAGGAGTCCAGTCCATATTGCTGTAGTCTCATGATTCACCCCAATATCTCCGCAGCCCTTACATTTCTTTTTTTTATTAAAAAATTTTTTTTATTCATTTTTTTAAATTTATTTTTGTATGTGTATGAATGTACTGTCTGCATGTAGGTCTGTGCACCTGTGTCGTGCAATGCCGCGGAGGTCAGAAGAGGGTCTTGGATTCCCCTGGAACTGGAGTTCTCCTGGAATTGGAGTTACAGACTTCTAGATCGGT
This sequence comes from Rhizomys pruinosus, assembly GCA_009823505.1. Classification (NCBI taxonomy): domain Eukaryota; kingdom Metazoa; phylum Chordata; class Mammalia; order Rodentia; family Spalacidae; genus Rhizomys; species Rhizomys pruinosus. The sequence continues at coordinate 1,228,593 of VZQC01007052.1, read as the reverse complement.
CGTTAGCCGCCAGTTTGGGTTGCGTGGGGTCTTGAACCTCGTGGTGTCCTCTGGCACGTAGCAGTCGGTTGTCTCAACACTGCTTAAGGGCTGATCTTCTCAGTCCAGCCCTATATCAGATTCTAAGTCGCACATAAAGTGCCTCCTCCTTTTCCGCAATGTTGTTCCCTAGCTTTGGGAAAGGGGCACAAAGTGTGGTGTGAGAAGCAAACAACAGTTTAGATTTCTCGTCGGCGATTGATCAGGTTTGGGACTCATGTCGTTCAGGGTTGGTATCACCCAGTCAGGGTTTGACAGCTTATCCAGTAATACCGTTATTCGGCCATAGGCTTAGTAATGTGAAAGGATAAGTTCTCTATTTAGAGCCAAATTCAATAGTAAAGCTTAATAAGCTGTGTAATTAAAGCAAAATATATTATAAAGAAGAGGCTACTGATATCAACAATTGAATCTAGTCGTCTGAGGAGATGTTGGCTAGGGACAAGCCCCCCCCCCAAATTATAAAGGCATTCGTTGCCTATAAGTTGGGATATGATTGTACAAAATGAGAGACGATGGTTGGCTCAGGTCCCCTGTTGTTCCGAAGACCTGGTGTGAGCATGAAAACATGTTTTGAGACATCAGTTGCTAATGGTACAACTGGCCTCTGAAAGCCCAGAGAGCATTACCAAGGCCACTAAAGCAATACAGCAAATATTGTTCTCCTTGAGACAAGAGACTCCTCCGTCAGTATCACTTACATCTCAACTGCCTGGGAGATACTGTGCAACAGTGCAGCCAAGTGTCTATATTGTATCCCAAAACTAACTAATGGGCGATTAGTTCTCCTCCTTAAGAGGAATTCAAAGCGGGTGCAACAAGCTTATGTCCTCGAGTGGTTAGGAGATATTATAAGCCCAACATAAGAATTGTACCATTTTATAGAGAAACGACAGTTTGTGGTTTAGCATATCATCCAAGCATCTTTGTCTAGGCTCACAGCTTAGCTTGCCATAATAAATATTGCTTAAATGCCTGTACAATCCCTCAATTGCTTGTGCCTTGTTAGTAGGGTTAAAAAGATAATCCTTTTTTTTTTTTTTTTTTTTTTTTTTTTGGTTTTTTGAACAGGGTCCTCCCGGTACTCCAGCTGGCCTGGGAACTGCACTCTTGGTAGACCAGGCCTGGACCTTGAACTCACAAAGATCCGCCTGCCTATGCCTCCCAAGTGGCTAGAATTACAGGCCTGTGCCACAAGCCTTTTTAAATCACTTTTTAGTTAGTATACAGAACAATGGGTATCATCTATGCCATTTACAACACACACAACACACACACACACATGCAGCACTCCTCCCTTGCTCACTCATCTGTAAGTTCTCCTTTAAGAATTAAAAAAAAATTTTAATGTTGTATGAGTGTGTTTCCTGTGTGTATATTAAGTACACCATATGTGTGTAATGCACATAGAGGCCAGAAGTAGGGGGTTGGATCTCCTCCAACTGGAGTTACAGATGGTTGTATTAGCTGCCACGTGGGAGTTGGGAACTGAATCGGTACCCTCTGGAGAGCAGCCAGGGCTCTGAAACTGCTAGACCCTCGCCCCAGCCCTGTTAAGTTGTTGATCAAGTGTTGTTTCTATCTCTATTTCTGTCACGGTGAAGCATCCGCCTCTGACCTGGCAGAGAGCACAGCTAAGAACTTCATAGAGCTGGCTTTTTTCTCCTGTGAAATTTAGCTTCATTTTCTCTCATCTAACTGTTTACTAGAAACTTCTGAGAAGAACATAGAAGATAACATCTGATTAACTAATTCAGTGGATTATGACAACACTACATTTGAATAATGTGTGCAGTAATGTAAATCACTACAGAGAAACAGGAAGCTTCCTGCCACTCCCTCTCGGCCCACTGCATCCCTTCTGTTTGGCAATGCAAGCTTCTACCCTCAAGATGTGCTGGACAGCGCAGCTCTGGAGTGATTCAGATGGATCCAGGAAATTGGGCGTATGCACGTAAGTCAGCCGAGTAATGTTCTCCGTTGATCAGTGGCTTTTTCAGAGTACAATTTTCATGATTATTATCAATGCAAGAAATAGAACATCAACGAGCCTGGGTGTTTAGGTACATTTTCTAAACATTCTTGTCTGGAGTTAGTGGCATATGTGCTTGTTTCGTATCTGTAACAGTGTTTGCTTTTTTCCAATCTTCTTACGAACCTTGTAGAAAAACCTTGTTCCTCTAATAACTCCAGTTGACTGGAAGAGCCACAGTGGACTAATCCTCAGTGACCAGCTCCTCTGCTCAAGGTTGTGGTGGTGCACACCTGTGAGCCAGCACTGGGAAATGGCAGCAGAATGGAGAGTTCAATGATAGCCAGAGAACTCGAGGAGAACAGAGCAACACTGCAGACAAGCCTGCCTCGGGTTTCTAAGACCTCTGGCTCAAAAAGGGGGAAAAATCTGTAAGCTTTGTAGGAGGGGGCACTGGGTGTACAATTATTTAAATCCCAAACAAAATCTATCAAATTACTGGTCAAAAGTAGCAAATCGTGGTAAATGAAAATGATGATTTTTGACAGTATCCTCAGGAACTTTAAATCTCATCAGAACGAAAAAATAGCTGGCGTGGTGGCGCACTCTTTAATCCTAGCACTCAAAGAGGCAGGCAAGGTGGGACCTTTGTGAGTTCAAGGCCAGCCCGGTCTACAAAGGGAGTTCCAGACAGCTGGGCTACAGGGAGACCTTGTCTCGAAAAAAGATTAAACAACAACAACAACAACAACAACAACAAAAAGAATCAAAATGTAAACCCTCTAGGGATTTACCGTTACCTTGAAGCACTTTGAAACATGATTATTATGGATATTGTCACAAGCCGAAGTATAGAGACCAGTAGATAAAACCCCACTATGCATCAGTGTTTTGAATCCAGACTTTTCCCATCTGCCTTTTTACCAGGGAGTGAGGGTGGGATGGAAACCAGGACCTCACCCATGCTAGGCCGGGCCTCTGCCAGTGAGCTACATCTCTAGCCTTCTCACACATCAAACTTAAATACAGTTTTCAAGTTTTTGTGTTTTCAAGTCTCTTCTGTGCTGCAAACTTCAACTTGTACTGTTTGTTCAGTTTACTCCTATATCCAAGGAAACGCAGAGCAAGCTCACCGACACACTGATTCCACTGGTAGTGCTGGACGTACCCCTGCGGGCAGCCGCACCTGTAACCTCCCAGGATGTTCTGGCAGCCGTGCTGGCACCTGTGGTTTCCATCGCATTCATCAACATCTGTAAAAACAGTCCAAGCAGAATCTTTACATCCCCTTTTGGCTGCCCTTGTTAAATGCATTCCAAGCACAGCGTGTTCCGGGAACAAAAAGACAGTGTGTCAACAGAGAGATGGTGGGTGACTTTTCTTCCAATGTCACAATGGTTATTAAGAGTGGTGTGGTGTAGAGAATGCGCTGCTCCTAATAAGAAACCACCAACTTGATTGTCGTGTACTCTCCCCCACGACCGTGGCAACAACCAGTGCTCTGGATAAACGGCTTTAGTTTCAGCAAATCGAACACAGCAAAACCACAAATGTGGGGGTATTTTTGGACGGATTAAGCATAATATGGTATGATTTAGTGTGGTAAATTTTTATACATATTATTTTTTTTTCAAATTACAGATTTCTAACGCTGATTCAAAGGATTCATATGTAATCCTCATTATGGGAAAGATCTAAACACTATAGAGATATCTAAGTATAATGGTTTTGTATGCAAAATTTTTTACTACCATTCCAAGACTAATTAGATGCAAATTCCTTTTAAGTATTTGAATACGGTCTTATTTTTAGGCAAGATGTGATATTCTATACATATGGAATGATGTCTTTGCTCATATATGCATAGATTTTTGGAATGACAACTGAAGCTTTGAAATCTACTCCAAAAGAGTGAAATACAATTGGCATGTCTAACGTATGTGTAACAAATTTACATGGATAATTAATAAATGGTATCTTATGTGGATGATCACGAGCTGGGTCTACACATGGTGAGCAGCTGTGGTTTCACAATACTTACAATGTCTCCGTGATCCCCAAAATTAAAGTTAACACAAACATTTTGACTAAAAATAAGATGGCAAAGAAGTCCTGTCATTCTTATAAGGGGCATATTCTTAGTATCTTGAGCATGTTTCTGTTGTTAAAAGCTATATATCTCTAGGAATAATTTACTAAAAGTTTTAGCTCAATCAATAATATAATTATAATACATAAAAAATATAAAGGGAGCACAAGTATTATACTCCCAAGACATACCAACATTAATACCTTACTATGCCCAAGCACTTGCAGTGTAAATACTGAAGACTAGTTGATCATTTATTTTTGAGCACAGGTAGATTCTTACCTTGTTCCCATTCAAATGTTCTCTTGGACTGTGTAAGAGAAAATAGCTATATCATGAGAGGCATTGTGGGAAATACCTATTGTGGAAAAGAGCATGGGCCAGGAGTTTTTAAATACATAAAAAAGAAGGGGGACAATCATCAGTTCCCCCTAACTTTTATACACTTAGGTATCATAGAACAAAATCCCAATGAACTATTTTCTGATATATGTGCATGCTACTGGCATGGTAGGGCCCAAATTCTTTTTCAATCCAGTTTAGATCAATGATTAGATAAAAAGCTTGGTCAATAGATATCTATGTCTATGTCGATGTCTAGTATATATAAAAATCTATCTATCTATCGATCTAGCTATCATCTAGATTAGAGATATATATTGATACAGGGTCTCCCACGGTGTCGCCACTAGCTGGCATGGAACTTGCTATGTAGACCAGATCGGCCTCAGGAGATCTGCTGGCAGCCTCTGCCTACGAGTGCTAGGATTAAAGACAACAGAGACCATGCCCTGGGCTTTTTCAATGAATTTTTGTTTCAACACATTCAAATTTTCCTGTGTCCCCAAAATGATATATGAAAATATATAAACAAAAACCAACTGCTGTGGGTTGGAAAGATAACTCAGGTTCCATAAAGTGCTTTGCCGTGCCTCAAGCACAAGGACGACTGCAAGTTTTGATCCCCAGAACCTGTGGAAAAAGCCAGGTCGAGGCATATCTTGGCAATATCCTAGCACTGTAGAGGTAGGGACACTAGACCCCTAGGGCTGGTTGGCAGCCAGCTCAGCCTACCCAGCGAAGTCCAGGTGAAGGGAACGGCCATAACTCAAAAAAAAGGGTGGACAGTGCCCGAAGGGTTTAACATACCTGAGGTTGTGCTTTGGCGAGACCCATCCTCATGGGGCTCAAAAGTGCCACTATGTGGAACACCCCTTCCTGTCCATCTGGCACCTTACAGACACACAGGTGAATGCATCGAAATTATTAAGAACATCAATCGTCAGAGTCCTGTTTCCATCCTTAATACTACTCCTTTTCGTTGGATGATTAAAGTTCTTAATGGTTTAAGTTTGATAAATACATATTTTTATGAAATTCAGAAAATAATGAAGGACTGACTGTCGTTGTGTTCATGTGTATGATTGATGTGTGTGTAAGACCTAGGTCATGTGGTTCTCACTACTGCGTTTCCCTACACACACCCACACACCACACCCCCCCCACACACACACACCCATCTATATATATATATCTATATCATATATATATATATATAAATATATCCTCCCTGACCTAGAGCTTTTAATGCCAGTTTCCTCTAGTCGCCCATCAGCTTCCTTCAGAGATACGACTCTGGTTCCAGAGCATTGAGATTATAGGCTGGCCACCAAGCCTCACCAGGCATTTTGTTGGGTGCTGGGGATGTGATGTCTGGTCCCCCCTGGCTTACAGGGGAAGAGCTCTGCCCACTGAGCCATCATCTCCTCTGTCTCCAAGTGGAATATGATATGATCTTTGAGGCAGGGGGTAAACTCACCTTCACAATTCAGCCCAGTGGCATCAAGTGAGAATCCTCTCTGGCACTCGCAGCTGAAGCTTCCAGGGGTGTTCTGACAGATTCCCTTGGCTCCGCAAAGTGAAGGCTGAGACCCACATTCATTATTGTCTAATAAAGCACCAAGATGGAGGGACAAGTCAAACTTCTCAATGTGCAGCACATGACTTAAATTTCACTATGTGAAATACACTTGTGATGGACACAAGGCTGTTTCATTATGTGGAGAAAGCATTTTAGAGTAATTTACACCAAAATTATTGTCCTATTAGAGGCAAAAGTGCTAATAAAAGTGTATTTTTCAAATGATTTGAAACTAGATGCATTTTACAGTTATTGAAGGCACAGTTTTAGAGAATAAAGTCTGAAAAACTCTTGATATGTGCCTTTGAAAATAAAATTGAAACATTCCATACAGTCCCTTGCCTTTAATCATATTCTGTCAGACATCATAGCTATATTTAGAATGTGATACTTAGGCATCACATACAATACATGTACTATGCAAAAGTCTGTGCAGACCCTCTTCTTTTGGATACTGTTTTTGTAGTAAACTGTCACTATTATCTGCAAATTGGCTTTAAAGGTGGGCATGAGGACATACTTTAACTACCATCTAAATACAAACTGTGCATCGCCCCAAAGTTTGTAAAATACCTTGTTTCTAATGCTGCCTTACCAATGCAAGCAGTGTGGTGCTGGGTAAAGCCGGGTGGACATTTACAGGTGAACCCACCCAGGGTGTTTAACACAAAGGAAGGGCCATTTTGTGCCTGTCAGGTGCTTTGAATTCGTCCAGTCTGAATGCAAGGGAAGTCATGAGAATCAGTGGGGCTCTCCAATCAGTCTTTCTCGTCAGTCTCTAGCAGCTGTGCATGCTCTTTCTATTAGGAGCATTTTGGTTAGATTTTTGGCTGCGATCTTTGTGAGCTCCCAGATGCATATGAGAGACTGCTTGAACTTGAGTATTATAGGATGGGTAAAGGTATGTATAAGAAAGTTTTCTCAAAATAAGTNTTTTTTTTTTTTTGGTCTTTTTGAGACAGGGTCTCCCTGTAGCTCCAGCTGGCCTGGAACTCACTCTGTAGACCAGGCTGGCCTTGAACTCACAAAGATCCGCCTGCCTCTGCCTCCCGAGTGCTAGGATTAAAGGCGTGCGCCAATCCTTTTTAAATCACTTTTTAGTTAGTATACAGAACAATGGGTATCATCTATGCCATTTACACACACACACACACACACACACACACACACATGCAGCACTCCTCCCTTGCTCACTCATCCGTAAGTTCTTTAAGAATTAAAAAAAATATTTTATGTGTATGAGTGTTTTGCCTGTGTGTATATAAGTACACCATATGTGTGTAATGCACATAGAGGCCAGAAGAGGGGGTTGGATTCCCTCCAACTGGAGTTACAGATGGTTGTTAGCTGCCACGTGGGAGTTGGCATCTGAATCTGGGTCCTCTGTAAGAGCAGCCAGGGCTCTGAACTGCTGAGCCCTCTCCCCAGCCCCCGTTTTTAAGTTGTTGATCAAGTGTTGTTTCTATCTCTATTTCTGTCACGGTGAAGCATCCGCCTCTGACCTGGCAGAGGCAGAGAGCACAGCTAAGAACTTCATAGAGCTGGCTTTTCTCCTTTGAAATTTATCTTAATTTTCTTCTCAGCTCACTAACTGTTACTAGAAACTTCTGAGAAGAACATAGAAGATAACATCTGATTAACTAATTCAGTGGATTATGACAACACTACATTTGAATAATGTGTGCAGTAATGTAAATCACTACAGAGAAACAGGAAGCTTCCTGCCACTCCCTCTCGGCCCACTGCATCCCTTCTGTTTGGCAATGCAAGCTTCTACCCTCAAGATGTGCTGGACAGCGCAGCTCTGGAGTGATTCAGATGGATCCAGGAAATTGGGCGTATGCACGTAAGTCAGCCGAGTAATGTTCTCCGTTGATCAGTGGCTTTTTCAGAGTACAATTTTCATGATTATTATCAATGCAAGAAATAGAACTGAATGCCTGTGTGTTTTAGGACATTTTCTAAACATTTCTGTCTGGAGTTAATGGCAGTATTTGTTGTATTGTAACTAGTTGCTTTTTCTGTCTTAGAACACTGTAAAACCTTCCTTAAATCCAGTTGACTGGAGAGCACAGGTGGACTATCCTCAGTGACCACAGCTCCTGCTCAGGTGTGGTGGTGCACACCTGTGAGCCAGCACTGGGAAATGGCAGCAGAATGGAGAGTTCAAGGCCAGACTGAGGATACAGAGCAAACTGCAGACAAGCCTGGCTGGGTTCATAAGACTCTGTCTCAAAAAGGGGGAAAAATCTGTAAGCTTTGTAGGAGGGGGCACTGGGTGTACAATTATTTAAATCCCAAACAAAATCTATCAAATTACTGGTCAGCACCAGCTACACCTCACCTGCCTGGAAATACTGTGCAGCAGAGGCAGCCATGTGCCTGTATATCCCAAATCTAATTGGCTATTGGCTCTCCCCTTGGAGAAATAACCCATGGCTGATGCCACAAGCTTACATCCTCTACAGGTTAGGAGATGTTATAAGCCACAGTAAGACCCTGTCATATTTAACAGGGGGGAAAATTGTAATTCATGGATTAACATATCCAAACATGTGTCTATGCTAAAGTAACCTACCATAACTATTAGTGCTGCTTAAATACCTATATATCTAATTGCTTGTTCTTCATTAGTAGGATCGAAAGGTTATTCCTGGACAAACTGTCAGCCCATGAAAGGAAACAGCCAGAATTGACCAGAGTCCAAGTCAACAGCTCCAGAGAGAGTGGACTGTTTTACCTCTCATCCACCTGTGCCCCTTTTCTAAGCCTAGGGAACAACCTGCGGAAGAGGGGGCGTGGTAGAATGTAAGGGCTGCGATTTGTGTGAATGTTGAAACTACAGCACTGTAGTCTGGACACTCATTTTGATCCACTTGATTGAACACAAACCAACCTGTCACCCCCCACTGATGGTGGGGCTGTAGGTGTTTGGCACAACAGCTGCAGATAGGTTTTGCCCATGAAGGATGCTTGTACTCATGGCCTTATCCCTTCTAGCTAAAAAATGAAACAAAAAAACTGAGAGAAGATGCAGGACAGTTATGGCAGAATGCATGTGATCTGGGATGAGGTGGGGGTGGGGGGGGGGAGGAAAGGGAAATAAGCCCTGAACTGAATTGGCAAAAATGTATGGAAATGAAATGCACAACGCATCAATAAAAAAATACTAATTTAAAAAAAAAAGAAAATAACGTCACATATATCTGAAAGAAGAAAAAAAAAAGTAGCAAATCGTGGTAAATGAAAATGATGATTTTTGACAGTATCCTCAGGAACTTTAAATCTCATCAGAAACTGAAAATGATAGCTGGGCGTGGTGGCGCACGTCTTTAATCCTAGCACTAACGAGGCAGAGGCAGGTGGACCTTTGTGAGTTCAAGGCCAGCCTGGTCTACAAAGTGAGTTCCAGGACAGCTGGGGCTACAGGGAGACCTTGTCTCGAAAAAAGATTAAACAACAACAACAACAACAACAACAACAAAAGAAATCGAAAATGATTAAACCTCTAGTGGATTTACCTTGAAGCACTTTGAAACATGATTATTATGGATATTGTCACAAGCCGAAGTATAGAGACCAGTAGATAAAACCCCACTATGCATCAGTGTTTTGAATCCAGACTTTTCCCATCTGCCTTTTTACCAGGGAGTGAGGGTGGGATGGAAACCAGGACCTCACCCATGCTAGGCGGGCGCTCTACCACTGAGCTACATCTCTAGCCTTCTCACACATCAAACTTAAATACAGTTTTCAAGTTTTGTGTTTTCAAATTCTGTGCTGCAACTTCAACTTGTACTGTTTGTTCAGTTTACTCCTATATCCAAGGAAACGCAGAGCAAGCTCACCGACACACTGATTCCACTGGTAGTGCTGGACGTACCCCTGCGGGCAGCCGCACCTGTAACCTCCCAGGATGTTCTGGCAGCCGTGCTGGCACCTGTGGTTTCCATCGCATTCATCAACATCTGTAAAAACAGTCCAAGCAGAATCTTTACATCCCTTTTTGGCTGCCCTTGTTAAATGCATTCCAAGCACAGCTTTCCGGGAACAAAAAGACAAGATGTGTCATACAGAGAGATGGTGACTTTTCTTCCATGTCACATGGTTATTAGAGTGTGTGGTGTAGAGAATGGCTTCTAGATAAGAAACCACCTTGTTCTTGTACTCTCCCCCAGACCGTGGCACACCAGTGCTCTGGATACGGCTTATGTTCAGCAAATCGACCACAGCAACCACAAATGTGGTGTATTTTGGACTGATTAAGCATATGGTATGATTTATTTGGTAAATTTTATACATATATATTTTTTTCATTACAGATTCTAGCTGATTCAAAGGATTCATATGTAATCCTCATTATGGGAAAGATCTAAACACTATAGAGATATCTAAGTATAATGGTTTTGTATGCAAAATTTTTTACTACCATTCCAAGACTAATTAGATGCAAATTCCTTTTAAGTATTTGAATACGGTCTTATTTTTAGGCAAGATGTGATATTCTATACATATGGAATGATGTCTTTGCTCATATATGCATAGATTTTTGGAATGACAACTGAAGCTTTGAAATCTACTCCAAAAGAGTGAAATACAATTGGCATGTCTAACGTATGTGTAACAAATTTACATGGATAATTAATAAATGGTATCTTATGTGGATGATCACGAGCTGGGTCTACACATGGTGAGCAGCTGTGGTTTCACAATACTTACAATGTCTCCGTGATCCCCAAAATTAAAGTTAACACAAACATTTTGACTAAAAATAAGATGGCAAAGAAGTCCTGTCATTCTTATAAGGGGCATATTCTTAGTATCTTGAGCATGTTTCTGTTGTTAAAAGCTATATATCTCTAGGAATAATTTACTAAAAGTTTAGCTAAATCAATAATATAAATTATAATACAATATAAAAATATAAAGGTGATGCACAGAGTATTATACTCCCAAGACATACCAACATTAATACCTTACTATGCCCAAGCACTTGCAGTGTAAATACTGAAGACTAGTTGATCATTTATTTTTGAGCACAGGTAGATTCTTACCTTGTTCCCATTCAAATGTTCTCTTGGACTGTGTAAGAGAAAATAGCTATATCATGAGAGGCATTGTGGGAAATACCTATTGTGGAAAAGAGCATGGGCCAGGAGTTTAAATCCATAAAAGAGGGACAGTCATCAGTTCCCCCTAACTTTTATACACTTAGGTATCATAGAACAAAATCCCAATGAACTATTTTCTGATATATGTGCATGCTACTGGCATGGTAGGGCCCAAATTCTTTTTCAATCCAGTTTAGATCAATGATTAGATAAAAAGCTTGGTCAATATATATCTATGTCTATGTCTATGTCTATGTCTATAAATATCTATCTATCTATCTATCTATCCATATATCTAGATAGAGATATATATTTGATACAGGGTCTCACTGTGTCGCCCTAGCTGGCATGGAACTTGCTATGTAGACCAGTCTGGCCTCAGAGATCTGGCAGCCTCTGCCTTACGAGTGCTAGGATCAAAGACACGGAGTACCATGCCTGGCTTTAATCAATGAATTTTTGTTTCAACACATTCAAATTTTCCTGTGTCCCCAAAATGATATATGAAAATATATAAACAAAAACCAACTGCTGTGGGTTGGAAAGATAACTCAGTTCATAAAGTGCTTGCCTTGCAAGCACAAGGACCTGAGTTCGATCCCCAGAACCTGTGTAAAAGAAGCCACTGTCGAGGCATATGCTTGCAATCCTAGCACTGTAGAGGTAGGGACACTAGACCCCTAGGGCTGGTTGGCAGCCAGCTCAGCCTACCCAGCGAAGTCCAGGTGAAGGGAACGGCCATAACTCAAAAAAAAGGGTGGACAGTGCCCGAAGGTTAACACCTGAGGTTGTGCTCTGGGGATACCTCCTCATGCATGCACACATGTGGACTCCTCCTGTCCCATCTGCACCTGCACACACATGTGTATGCATACGAAATAATACGAAAATCAATCGTCAGATCCTGTTTCCTTAAATACTCCTTTTCTGGGATGATTACAATTTCTTAATGGTTTAGAGTTGAATAAATACATATTTATATGAAATTATAAAATTAAGGAATGTCTTTGTGTTCATGTGTATGATATGCATGTGTGTGTAGACCTGAGGTAGATGTGTTTTTTCACTGCGTTCCACTACACACACACACACACACACACACACACACACACACACACACATATATATATATATATATATATATATATATATATATATATATCTCACTGAAACTAGAGCTTGCCAGTTCCTCTAGTCCAGCCAGTCAGCTTCCTTCAGAGATACGACTCTGGTTCCAGAGCATTGAGATTATAGGCTGGCCACCAAGCCTCACCAGGCATTTTGTTGGGTGCTGGGGATGTGATGTCTGGTCCCCCCTGGCTTACAGGGGAAGAGCTCTGCCCACTGAGCCATCTCCCCAGCTCCAAGGTTAATGATTCTTGAGCATGTAAACTCACCTTCACAATTCAGCCCAGTGGCATCAAGTGAGAATCCTCTCTGGCACTCGCAGCTGAAGCTTCCAGGGGTGTTCTGACAGATTCCCTTGGCTCCGCAAAGTGAAGGCTGAGACCCACATTCATTATTGTCTAATAAAGCACCAAGATGGAGGGACAAGTCAAACTTCTCAATGTGCAGCACATGACTTAAATTTCACTATGTGAAATACACTTGTGATGGACACAAGGCTGTTTCATTATGTGGAGAAAGCATTTTAGAGTAATTTACACCAAAATTATTGTCCTATTAGAGGCAAAAGTGCTAATAAAAGTGTATTTTTCAAATGATTTGAAACTAGATGCATTTTACAGTTATTGAAGGCACAGTTTTAGAGAATAAAGTCTGAAAAACTCTTGATATGTGCCTTTGAAAATAAAATTGAAACATTCCATACAGTCCCTTGCCTTTAATCATATTCTGTCAGACATCATAGCTATATTTAGAATGTGATACTTAGGCATCACATACAATACATGTACTATGCAAAAGTCTGTGCAGACCCTCTTCTTTTGGATACTGTTTTTGTAGTAAACTGTCACTATTATCTGCAAATTGGCTTTAAAGGTGGGCATGAGGACATACTTTAACTACCATCTAAATACAAACTGTGCATCGCCCCAAAGTTTGTAAAATACCTTGTTTTTAATGCTGCCTTACCAATGCAAGCAGTGTGGTGCTGGGTAAAGCCGGGTGGACATTTACAGGTGAACCCACCCAGGGTGTTGACACAAAGGAACTGGCAGTTGTGCTGTTTGGTTTGACATTCGTCCAGGTCTGAAATGCAAGGGAAGTCATAAGAATCAGTGGGGCTCTCCAATCAGTCTTTCTCGTCAGTCTCTAGCAGCTGTGCATGCTCTTTCTATTAGGAGCATTTTGGTTAGATTTTTGGCTGCGATCTTTGTGAGCTCCCAGATGCATATGAGAGACTGCTTGAACTTGAGTATTATAGGATGGGTAAAGGTATGTATAAGAAAGTTTTCTCAAAATAAGTAACTGAATGACCATATCATAGCAGGTCTATGAACTATTCTCAACATGGAAAAGTGCTAAGTCTTGTACTTAGTGTGGTTTAATGCATTGCTTGTGATTAAAAGAATTATTAAATATACGTAGTACCAGGGACCTTGAGGTAGGAGGATTACAAATTTGAGGCCAGCCTAAGCTACATAATGAGATTCTGTCTTAAGAAAAATCAATGACAACAACAACAACAAACCCCAGACCAAAACAAAACAAGCAAAATCCACAGCTTTTATAAATTATTCATAAATGGTATTAATGTTTGAACTCTCCTACTAAGAAACACATAAACTGATCTTGGTTTTACTAAAACTTAATTTGTGGAAATATATTTAAAATAAGTTCCTTAGATAGTGTGAGGTAAAGATACATTTTATTGTACAAGCACTTTAGTTAAACTCATTTTATAAATATTGTACAAAATTAAACCCACCTAAACCATCCCTCATCCCCAAACCTGCTTTTTTTCATGTGTTTACTTTTAATATGTTTTGGAAATAAAAATCTTTCTTCACTGATAATATGTTATATTACAAATATTTGCTCAATCCATTAACTTCAAACTTGGGAGGATTCCTATGAAATTAAATGTAGAGTATGGCATTGAAGCTATTTTAGTGATCTAATAAATTTACCATGATCATCACTTTTTAAAAATTTATTTTAATTTTATGTGCATGCGTGTCTTGCTGTATGTAAGTGCCTCTGTGTGTGCAATGCTCGTGGAGGCAAGCAGCGGGCATTGGTTCTCCTGCAACTGGAGTTACAGAGGGTCGTTAGTTGCCATGTGGCTTCTGGGAACCAAATCGGGGTCCTCTATAAGAGCAGCCAGTGTGGAACCATCTCTCCAGCCCAGACATTACTTTTACTACTCCTACATAACATTTAAATGTATGCACTAATTGTTCACTTATTTGTAGTAATTTGTTTTTAAAATTACCAAACGAATGAATGGATTTCATTATATTTTTGTACATGTGCATTAGCGTAATGTGCCCCTGCCTCCCCTCACTACCCTGTTTCTCCCTTTCTCCTCTTAGGGTTCTTCTTTTTCCCCTTACCCCAAATCCTCTTCTAGTTTCATGTCAGATATGTTTTGCTCTTTTGGTTTACTGTTTTTTTTTTTTTTTTTTTTTTTTTTTTAGACAAGGTCTCCCTGTAGCCTCAGCTGGCCTACAACTCACTATGAACATCAGGCTGGACTTGAACTCATAGAGATCCACCTGCCTCTGCTCCTGAGTGCTGGGATTAAAGGAGTGTACCACCACACCAAGCTTGCTTTATTTTTAAAGTCTTTAAAATTAATATTTGATTAGCATACAAAGTAATGGCTTTCCTTATGATATTTCTATACTCTTTAAAAATACAGATTTTTACAAATGACAGAAAATGTGATATTTGTATTTCTGATTACTTTGCTTAATGGGATGACATCCAGTTTTATAATTTTGTTCTTCATGGCTGGAAAAACTCCATTGTGTATACATACTCACATTTTGGAAAAATGTAAGATGCAAAATATGGTGATTAACACCCTTTCCCTCCTACAGTGGGTGTCCTGGTGCAGTTTTCTGTGATGTGGCATATTAATTAAGGGGAGTTAGAAGCACATGATACAGCCTGGGTTACCTGATAACCAAGCCTGATTGAAGAGGCACAGATAGGGCTCCCGGTTGCTTGTGACTTCCCTCACCTTTGCATGTCTTTCCGTCTTCCTGCAGGACGTACCCCCGTGGGCAGGAGCACTGGTAACTCCCCTCCGTGTTCTTGCAGATGAAGTTGCATGGCTTCGGAGACTGGGAACATTCATCGAGGTCTACATTGTATGTAACACGAACATTAAAGATTCGGTTAGAAGAAACAAGCAGCCCCTTTCCTCCCTCCGCATTCTCACTTCATCCTTTATGCTTTCCCTCTGCATCTTACAAAGGAATGCAGTCAGAGAAAGATGAGGCACAGACTATCTTCTCTGCAGTGACGTGCTGGTTTAGTTCGAGCCACCTCTCGAAGATGCAGCCCTGGCCTGCATCTTCTGGACTCTCCTGTTCCCTCACCACCATCTCTTCAGTGGGAGCTCCTGCTGACCAAGCCCTTGGATCCCAGGTTGCAGCTCATCTCAAGGACATCCCTGAGAACCCTGCCCTCCTTCTTTCATAAGCCCCAGTGCATCTGTCCATTTACAGAATCCCTTTGTTAGGCCCTGCTTCAGCTGTCCTCATTACAATTTGCCACCTCTCACTGCCAAGCCTCTGATGGACAGGAGGGAATCTGCATTTCCTACATGAGGTCCCTGATGGATACCTGCAGCATGCAGAAAGTACCCAGTAACAGGCCGCTCCCGGTGCTTCGTCTTGCCGTTTCTACAAAGTGACTCAAATGCTTATGAACAGTCTATTGTTTTTTTTCCTAACATTTTTATTCCAGGTATAAAATAGGCTATTTAATGGGATGTCATATAAGCTAAGGAAATCTAGAGAAACAACTCTTTCTTTTAATAAAAACTAAAACATTTTGGACATATTTTAAAAAAGACTAGTCCCCAGCCTTCCAATTGTCACAGAATGGTGTGCAATAAAAAACAAACAAGAAAAGTACTGTAGAGCAGTTCCAGGATTCTATACAGAGATGGTCTGCAAAGTAGACATTCTAGATGATGCCTCACTGGTCCATTTCATGCAAAAAGTAGTGGAAATGCATGCTGTTTTACATGCAAACTTGAAGACTCAAAATAAAAGCCCCCCCTTCATCAAAGGAATGACAGGTATACATTTGTAAGTTTTAAAGTAAAATAGAAGATGTTGAGTGTATATTTTGCAATGTTTGCGTTTCCCTGATTGAACAGAAAATTTTGATGAGCTCTGTATCCCATGCAGTTAAAGGACAAGAACTAGGCCATTAGCAGTGTTACTGCTAGCACTGGCATCCTCTACTGAGATGTGTATTCCAAAACTCAGTAGTGGTGCAAGCTTCTCTCTCCCTTGCTCTCTCTGTCTCTGTCTCTGTCTCTCTCTGTCTCTGTCTCTCTCTCTCTCTCTCTCTCCCTCTAAAAAAACCCTCAGTAGCAAAGATGCTTCCTCAGACATTCTGCTGACTGGAAGTAAGACAGGATTTCTCAAGTCCCAGCACACAGGCTCATCTTACCTACACAAGCTGTTCCACTGATGTCTGTGGTGTAGCCCACCTTGCAGAAACACCGGAAAGAACCCATGGTATTGACACACTGGCCATTTGCACAGAGGTTTGGCATTACTGTACATTCATCAATATCTGTGGACCAAGAAAGTTAAAAATTAATTAATAGAATTTAATACGTATGTGAAGTGAAAATAACTAGAAATGAAGAGAAATTCAGGAACTGAAATTAAATAACCAACAGTGAGCATCCACAGAAGTTTTGGAGTCCCTTTTCAGTTTTCAAGGTGTGGCAATGTGGAAAGAAGACAAAGACCATTCACAGCGGTGCAGGGGACGAATGAGGGCTGTGGGAGCATCCTAAGTATGAACTATTTTTTGTATGACCTAGAAAGCCACCTTTCTGAAATCCGAATCATCTGGAATTTGGGATAATTTACTATAGGTTTTGGTCCACAGTTGCTTTAGGCTCTGCAGAAAAGCCTCAGTTAGCATAGGCTTGGGAATCTGCACAGAACTAGAGAAAACATATTTTTCAGAACATCTGCATACAACTTGGATGCACAAAAAGAATTAAAACCTCTAACTGCTGTGAAGCTTGCTAATTTCCAAGTTTCCAGAAACATCAAAAACTCCTACCTGCTGGTGGTAATAACTTTTTTTTTTTTTTTTTGGTCTTTTTGAGACAGGGTCTCCTTGAAGCCCCAGCTATCCTGGAACTAACTCTGTAGACCAGGCTGGCCTTGAACTCACAAAGATCTGCCTGCCTCTGCTTCCCAAGTGCTAGGATTAAAGGCGTGCGCCACCACGCCCGGCTCTTTTTTTTTTGGTAATGACTTTTATAGTAGGTACATAATCTAGACTAATGACTTTTACCTAACCTTGCAATCAAAACGTTATAATGCAAACAAACTCACTGAGCCATGTGCTGGTCTTGTGACCTGGGCAACTAACCTTAATCCCCCAGGACCCTTTCTTGCCCTCTACCCAAAATAGTGAATGAATGTGGGGGGGGGGAGAGAGAGAGAGAGAGAGAGAGAGAGAGAGAGAGAGAGAGAGAGAATGAATGAATTAGGCCAAGAGATCAAAGGGCAAGATTCTCTGAGAAGAAGATGAGGGTGGATCCTAAGCTTCTGGTTCCTCAATTCAGGCTGGAGATACTGTTTGAAGAAAAGAATGAACGAAGCCTGACTGGAGAGCACAGTTCCATGAGACATCGGAAGGAGCAGGGTCTCAGAATTCAAGTCCACTTTGGTCTTAAAATGAATGCGAAGAATCAGGCTGTTTCTTTACTCAGGCATAACTGTTATGCAGCTTAGACACACCACAGCTGCACTGAGGTGAGCAATGCTTCTTTAAACAAGGCCAGTGTGGCCTGGAAGTAGTAACATGGCTTCTGGGATGAGGTAGATTTGCTCCATTTTTTAACATCCATTAAAAAAGTGTGATCTTGGGAACGTTATTTCTTATTATTTGAGTTCTGTGCTTCAGTTTTCTCATCTGTTAAATGGAATTAATAAATTCTACCTCATGTTATAAAGAATAGATCTCGGGCTGGAGAGATGGCTCAGCAGTTAAGAGCACCAACAGCTCTTGTAGAGGACCTGGGTTCAATTCCCAGCACCCGCATGGCAGTTAAGAACCATCTTTAACTCCAGTTCCAGGGGAATCCGATGCACTCTTCTGATCTCCGAGGCATTGCATGACATGGGTGCACCAACCTACATGCAGACAGTACAATCATACACATAAAAAATAAAAAATAAAAAAGAATAGATCTCTTAAATTTCTAAAGCATAGCTGTGGAGCTAGCTCTGTGAGTAGAGTGCTTACATTGAAAGCATGAATACATGAGTTAGATCCCCAGAAGCCAGGAATAGTAGCACCCTCTAATGGGGACCTGAAGAGAGATTGATCCCTTAGGCTTGCTGGCCAGCAGCCTAGACTCCTTGGGGAGTTCTTCTGATCTATACACACACACACACACAAGCACCAATAAACACAAATTTCTAAAGCATCTTTTGATTCATATATAGACCACAGAATATCTAAGATTCATATATATTACTATTTTCATTATCAGTGCATTATCTAAGTTAATTTCAGCGAATGACACAAAGCACAGGTCCCTCAGTTCGTCACCTCTTCCATCAGTGGCATATCCTGGGCCATGAGGACATATCTTTTTGTATTGGGCAGTTCCAGGAAGTGGGCAAAGCTCACACTGGTGGCCCCAGCCTCGCCCACCATCACAGCAGCATTCCGACTTTGTGACGAGGTTGCGGCTGCTGGAGGCCATTTGACACATGGTCTGTAACACCTCTGCAAAGCACAGGCCTCTCCGATTGTCTGCAGTGGTACAGGAGTAAGACAAGAGTCAAGGCCAAGGCGCTCAAACTGCACCAACAGCATCATCTCAGGTTTAAAGTTAAAACAACAACCAATGCTTTCCATCTGAGCAATATGTTTAAAAACAGAAGTATTCTTGTACATAAACAGTCTACACCTAATGATTATAAAGTTTAGTTGGCAGCTATATTTGCATTTTACTATAAGCAAATTAAGTTGACAAAAAGTGATACTATAGAAAGAGAGTTGTTTTTCCATTCAGTCCAAATGATAATGATGACCAAATTACAGAAAACTCCCATTCCCATAAAGTCCGAAGGGAAGAGGAATCAAATGAACTTATTTCCCTTTAAATAAACAAACGACTCCTTGGATCTGTTTTTGAAAAAAAAAATCCAACACTATGTTATGAGCTTGGTACTTATTTCTACATCTAGAAGACTGGCCAAACATGTGGACTGGGTGGACGGTATAGAATATGTTAGAATAAATAAAGGGATTTCAGTGGTGTGAACAGGGAGAGAAATCTTCAGTATAGTTTTATATACCAAACTTCCATAGTGAAATTTTACTATGAGCAGAAAATGCTTTGCTTGTGTGCTAACTTTTCTATTTCCCCAAAGACTGACAATCAGTAAAGATTGAGATTGGAGAGACCAGGAAACGAAATATGTTGTTTTGACTATAATTTTCTAGGACTGCAAACAGTACATGGTCATGGATCTGACCCACTGGAAATACGCGCCATCAAGTCATGAGCTCTCCTCTTTCTCTGGTGGATTTAAATTGGACTATAGGGGCTGGAGAGATGGCCTAGCGGTTAAGAGCGCCGACCGCTCTTACAGAGGACCCGGGTTCGATCTCCAGCACCCACATGGCGGCCGAGAACCGTCTGAGACTCCAATTCCAGGAGAACTCCAGCTCCAGGGGAATCTGAGACCCTCTTCTGACCTCCGCGGCATTGCACGACACGGGTGCACAGACCTGCATGCAGACAGTACATTGATACACATACAGAAATAAATAAAAATAAAAAAATAAAAAAAAATAAAAAAAATAAATTGGACTATATGCTATTTCTACAGCTGCCATCATTAACTGCAAAGGCTACAATATATGCATTTCAGCACTGACATACTGCCCGTGAGATTTACATTTTACACAAGAAAATATTTTGTAAAACATTTTTGTACCGTAATATATAAAAATGAATCTCAATTGCATTTTTGAAATGTGGCATTTACATTTTGTTAAGATCGGCAGAACTTACCTCAAACTGCAAATATTTTCTTTTGGAATTAAATCATCCTCTGATGTAAGTCTTACTAAAGTCACATTTTCCATAGAGCTTAATTAATCTTAATCTTAGGAAGACTATTTCAGGTTGTCATCTGCATTAGACACGTGTACAAATATGTCACTTTAATAGACATACACCTGGAGGGAGAGGTATGTAGATTGCTTGGCTTGGAGGGTTTGTTCAGCAGTGAAGAATGTATGTGTGGAGCACCTCTGTGATGACATCATGGAGCAGATGCTTTATTTATCAAGGAAGATATAATTCCTATATCCACTCACCGAGGCATTCAGTGCCCGAGGAACTGGACTGGAATCCTTCATTACACTCGCATTTGTAACTTCCGATAATGTTAACACAACGCCCATTTTCACAGATACCTGGCTTCGTCCTGCATTCATTTTCATCTTCAGAGAAACAAATAATATGAATAATGAGAAATCTGTAAATCAAAACTACGGCCTGTCTTCTAGTGGTTACCTCTTATTTAAAACTTCCTTGACAAAATACCAGTAAGAAGGGATTAAAGATAGTCATGGAAATAGACAGTCATGGGAATAGACTGTTGCCTTCATTCTTCTGGGTGGGACAGAGGGTTTCCATCTTGATCCACCCCCTGTGGGAAGAGGGATGAGGGACAGTTGTCTAGTAGAACTAGAAAGGAAGGGAGAGACTTGCCCCAAGGCACCTCACAAGGAGAGGAAGAATTCTGTGGAAGAGGAAGCCAGCTTCTTGATGTGCATAGATTTTAAAGATATTTTTGCTTTACTGCCATTGAGAATGGGAATTTCCAGGAAAAGCTGAAACAAAGAAGCTTGATTTTTTTCCTGACTATTGAAATTTGGAGCTCTTCTAGGTCTTGGTGTAATGCCACACTACCTAGGAAATTTTGACTCCCGGCACCCACTTCGTTTCTGTGGACAATTTCTGGATATGAGCACTAGCCACTATTACCGTTCCCAATGTCCTCTGCTCTCCCTGTGCCCTGCTACTCCATGCCTAGCCCAGTGTGGCAGAACTGATGGAGAACACCACAGCTCTCATTTTCATTCATCAGTCTGAGCTCCAGTGGGAATTTGGTCCTCACTGGACAATCCTAGATGAGGCACACTCGGGCCTTTATGCAGCACTGAGACGTGCATGCCACTGCCCTACTGGGAACGGCTGTGCTGTGCTGTGACTTTCAGCATTTCCCCCCTTTCACCAGCTGAAGTACTTTTGGAGTTTTCAAAGACCAGTCTGACACTTGCACTTTGTCTTGACTTCCAAGATCTTAACTCTCCCTTCTCAGGAGAATCACACTCTGGTTTATATTCTCTAGAAACTTCCTTAAAAACAACAAGAAAACTCCAAACAGCTCTCGATCGCACATGATGACTCTAGCAACTGTCACATCTATTCTTTATTAGGACAAAACTTCTTGACAGAGGGGTTTATGGCTGTTCACTCTACTTCCTCATCTCTGGCTCTTTGTTCTCTCCTCCCACTGATACTTCCCCAAAAGGTCACCAAATCAAGTCATTATGTTGCTATCTATATCTGAATCTCCCATTCAGTAGAACCTTGGAAAAGTGAGGATAGTTGTCTTCATTCTTGAGAGACTGTGCTGACCTGCAGCCTCTTTCTTGCAGGCTACTCTGTTTCAGGAGATCTCGACACTGCTGCTCTTCTTCTCTATGATCCCTCTTCCTGGTGTTCACATCAATCCCATGATTTTCTAACAATATGTATTTGTCAGCGATGCATTCTCCCTCATGACTATGTCTGTGTGATAACACTGGCTAGGAAACTAAAATATATCTGACACTTCATAGAGCCAAATGAGATGTTATTCTTTGGTGCACCTGACCAGATCTGGTTTCTCTAGTCTTTTCCATAGTTTACAGTAGCAACATCCAATCAAGTTACTCAAGGAAGAAGCCTGCTTCTCTTTTGTCCTTCCTGCCCTCATCTGTCCTGTCCAGGGAAACCATCAGCAATCCTATCTTAATTATCTCCAGTGTGTTCTGGGTCTGTTCACTTCACTCTGACTGCAGACTATGGCTCCAATATGAGCCTCTGATCTGGATGATGTTCAAACAGCCACCTAAATAACAGCATCACTTTTGTCTTCTTAAAATGCATCACTTACAAGGTAGCCACAGTTCCCTAAAGACCTAAGTTAGACCATAATGGTATGAAGATTTAATTGAAATTTTACTCTCTGCAGAGTACTTAATCATGACAACAATCCTGTGAGGTTTAAGTGTTCTTATTACCTTTGTTTTTACACAAGGAATTTGAGGCCGAGTTAAGCCAACTTACTCAAGGTCAGAGACTCTGTCAGCTCACATGCGACTAGATTTCTCATGCTCTCGTACACCTCTGGGCTCATCATCCAGTCACTTTTGCTTTCATGCTCTTGCCTACACAAAGCCAGACTCTCCACTGTGGCCCCAGTGCCCCGGCCTGCCTTTTGGTCTCCCTTTAAAGCCCTATTCCTACATGAACTCCAGCTTCATTTCGGACCCAGGAACTTTACTATTGATATCTTGTTACTTTTCAGTTGGTCTCAGTTTCCCTGTCAACTCCTTAAATCTGGAAGCATACTCTAAAAGTACCTCTTACTCAATCATGAAATCTTATTTTCCTTTAAAGGCCTACCACTTTATGAAATACCATGTTGATTTGTTCATTTGTTCAAGTGTCTTTCTCTCAAACCAGGAAATAAGGAGAGGTTGTCTTCCTAGTTTATTACTGTATTGATAATACAACAAACAGGGTAAAAGTTTCCTAAATAGAATTCAATGAACAAATCTTCTGGAGTGGGGTTTTGAAGTAAATGTGCTCTTTTTGATGTAGAGTTAAATATTTTTCAAAAGTTTATTCAACAAACACTTAAATATATGTTAGTATTTTTCATTTGCTCAGTTTTATTCTTCGAAGGACTTCATTTATAAACGTTGTGGATACATCTGTCTTCTATCATTCATCCATCCCTTCTATGTCCACATTTCTATATTGTGTGTGGATGTGCAAGTGTGCATGGATTTTTGTATGTGCGCATGTGTGTGCATGTGCAGGCACACAGAGAGGCCAGAGGTCAACTGCAAGTGTCTTTATCTATTACTCTCCACTTCTTTTTTGAGAAGGGGTCTTTCACCGAACCTAGGTTTGACTGATCTAGCTAGTTTGGCTAGCCGGCAACCCCCAAGAATTCTGTTTCCATCTCGTTCGTGCTCATTCACAGGCTTTCATGGCTGAGCCCATCTTTTACATGGGTGCTGGGGTTGAGCTCAAGTCCTCACAGCTATTTCTCCAAACTTTTTATTACTTCTAAAGTGAGTTTAACTTGTGACAGGTGTATTTCTTTCCTGAGTCTTGTCAGATCATCATTAATATTGTCTTTTCTTCTCCATTTCATTATTAAAATGTATTTGAATTGTAAGCTAATGATCTGGCTTACAGATTATTAAATTATTCCTGAAGTGCTTGGACTTTTAGACTTTTTCTCTACTCTATACACATTACTTGCCTGTTTGTGTAAATCATTCATTTTGAACAGTTTTCTCTAGCTATTTGCTGGAAAACAGCATCACAGGTCACTAGGGTAAACAAGGCATGATCTACGGTTTCAGTTCACATTTTTGTATGAACATATTCTGTAAACCTGTCATGCTTTTTGTCCCTGGGGCATTATACGCAGTCAGATAATTTCAAAAGTCCATAAAACTCTGAGTAAAGTGTGTTAAGTCTTAGAGTCTCTAGTAGCTGCTTTGTCCCTCTCCTTCCTGCCCTGCCCCTGGAAGCCTGCAAGTCTAGACGAGTTTGTCAGTGATTAAACAGCATGCTGCTAGCCTCCTTCTTTGCCTCTCCTGAGAAATGTGGGACTGGACCTCCACAAGAACTAGTCCTGTTTCCCTCATTCACTCCGTCCCTGATCTAATCATAGACTGTTCAAGCACTTTTGAAAACTGAGCGAGTCCTCCAAAGTCTAGCAGAGAACATGCTCCTGAACACCCATGTTTTGTTTGAAATCTTATGCTCGATGAAGGATACCCTTCCAAGTCTGTTGTTGTGACCCTTTCTTCATTTCAGTCCAGATAGTCCAGTGCTTACCCTCGGCCACTTTACTCCTTGAATTCCTTCAAGACTGAGAATGGAAAATGTTAATGAGTCCCAAAGATATTCTTGTTGGAATTTCAATAAAATTTAATAATATTGGTACTTTCTTCTAGTTATTAGATTTCTATATTCATTAAAGAAATGATTATTTGATTATAATAAATTGTATACCAAGTTTCCCTCTCTGATTAATTTTACAGTTTGCTTTTTGACATTTCCTACATTACTTCACTAGCTTGTCATATTTTAAGTTTTTATTACAGTTGGTTTTTTTTGGTGAAATTTTCTTGGACTCCAATTTCATATACACAGCCTTTTCATTTTTTAAAAGATGGCTTTATCTTAAAGTGGTTTTAATTTGCATTTCCTTAATTATTAGTGATGTCGAACACTTTTTAAGATGTTTCTCAGCCATCTCTATTTCTTTGCTTGTGAAGTCTCTGCTCAGCTCTTTACTCCATCTTTTGAGTGAGTCATTTGTTTTCTTCTTTGTTTTTTGAGTAGTTTATATATTCTGGAAGTTAATGCTCTGTCAGATGTATCAGCAGTGAAGGTTTCCTCCCACTCTGTGGGTTTTCTCTTCACTTCTCTGATTATTTCTTTTGCTGTACAGAAACTTTTGAGTTTAATAAGATCCCACTTGTCAATTGCCAACCTTATTTCCTGTGCAGCTGCTGTCTGATTTAGGGAAAGTCTTTTCCTACACCTATGTCTTGTAAGTTGCTGCCAACTTTTTCTTCTATCACCTTCGGAGTTTTGGGTTTCACATTGAGGTCTTTGATCCATTTGGAGTTAATTTTTGTACAGGGTGAGAGGTAGGGTTTTAATTTTATTCTTCTACAAGTGGTGATCCAGTTTTGCCAACATCATTTGCTGAAGATGCTGTCTTTCCTCCATTGAGTCTTTTTGGCCCCCTTGTCAATATGAGGTGGCTGAAATTGTATGTGCTCAAGTTTGGATCTTTGGTTTTGTTCCATTGGTCTACAGGTCTGTTTTTGTGCCAGTACCAGGCTGTTTTTCTGACTACAGCTCTGTAGTATAGTTTGATGTCTGGTATAGAAATCCCCCCTGTATTGCTCTTTTCACTCAGGATTGCTTTGGCTATTCAGGGTCTTTTGTTGTTCCATATGAATTTAAGAATTTTTTTTCCATGCCTGTGAAGAATGTCCTGGGGATTTTAATTGGAATTGTGTTGAATTGGTATATTAATTGGGTAGAAAGGACATTTTTACTATATTAATTTTTCCAATCCATGAGCATGGGAGGTCTTTCCATCTTCTGGAGTTTATAATTTTTGTTGTAGAGCTCTTTGGTGTCTTTGGTTAGGTTTATTCCTAGGTATTTTATTGTTTTTTAGGCCATTGTGAGTGGGAAGGTCTCTTTGTATTCCTTCTTCAGTTGCTTGTTGTTGGCATAAAGAAAGGCTACTGATTTTTCTAGGTTACTTTTATATCCTGCCACTTTACTGAAACTCTTAACTGTTTCTAGGAGTTTTCTGGTGGAGTTGTTAGCATCCCTTAGGTAAACTATCATATCGCTTCTGTCCTGACTTTTGAAAGCACTTTTTATTTATAATAATATTTTGGCTATTTGCATGGAATTTCTAATTATGAGAACACATTGCTAGCACGAAATCAGGCTTCCACAGGGTTTTCTGGTGGTCTAGAGCTTTGCATATTTTATAGGCACTGGCATGGTATAATAAAAAGCTTGAGGGTCAGAAAAGCTCCCCAACTTACACCCACATGCAGCACAGGCCAGCTTTGAACTAACCATCCTCCTGCCTCGGTTTCCAAAGTTCTGGTGCTGCTAGCAGCTGCCACGCCTTGGCCTCTGGGCTCAGGTATTATATTGTACATTTAAACAATGAAAAATCCAGATATGCAGTGCTTCTGTTGATTTTTTATTTGAAAAGTCAGTTAAGATCATAAAATATTAGGGCTGGAGTAAATATTTCTGTCCTCACCCCTCTAGCAATCTCAGGCTGTTTCTTACTGTATACAGTCAGGAAAGAGGAACTGAGGATTCAATTTCTTTTTCTGTAGCTCTTTTATGGAAGCCCAATGACAAGCCTCAGTCTAACATCCAACCTTTTTCTCCCAGGAAACATGGGTATGAATATAATGACATTATCACAAGAAATTCAGGTAGCTATGAACTGAACATCTGAAATTGTCCATGCATGCAAAGCAAATATATTTCTAAGCATTTTAGCTATATAAACTTAGACTATGAATAGACATCCAAATTTAAAAAGAGAGAAGCAATAAAATGGTATCATTTTCTATAAACTGACACATTATACTGTTCTACTACCTATATGTATACATATACACCTTAATCTTTCTTTTTTATATTTTTATTTATTACTTTTATTTTTGTGTATGAGTGCAATGCCTGCATGCAGGTAGGCACACCTGTGTCATGCAGTGCCTGAGGAAGTGCAAAGAAGGTGTCAGATCCCCTGGGACTGGAGCTACAGATGTTAGCTGCTATGTGGGTGCTGGGAATCAAATCTGTGTCCTCCGCAAGAGCAGCCAGTGCTCTTAACTATTGAGCCGTCTCTCCAACTCCTATCTTACTTGTTTTAACTGCTATCTATGTATTTCCTCATATGAATAATCCCATCAATTATTTACCATTGCTTCTATAAGGGCTACTTAGTGGGTTTCATTCATTCATTTATATTTGTTACTACAAATAGCATCCTACTAAACATCTTACATTTCATTTCCTGTGGTAGATTAATTTTTTTAAAAAGTTGTACAATTAAATGGTTTTCAATAAATTACAGGGTTTTGTAATTATCACGACAAAGCAGACTTATAACATGTTCATCTCCCAAAGGTTTTGCTAGGTCCACCTGCAGTCATGATCTGTTCTGACTGCCATCAGCCGGCCCATTTTTAAGAAATCTTATTCTTATTTTGATACTTTTTTCAAAAATAGGAAACTTAATTACTTCTCTAAAGATACCACCATTTCCCTAGGTAGTGAAGGTTGTTGAGGGAACAGAAGGTTCTCAGTTAGAGTCCTCTCTTCTTAGGGAGGGGAAAGGCTAGGCAGCAGCTGTGGTGGCCCAGGTGACAACACTGAACAGAAGGGCTCAGAAAATAACCATGATAGTTGTGACAAGCTTGCTTAGAACAAGATTGACATGTACCATTAAAACCACTCTCAGATATCATCTCACTCAGATAAGACTGGCTAAGATCAAGAAAACAAAAGAAACCAAATGCTGGAGAGGTTGTAGGGAAAGGGAAACACTCATCCACTGCTGGTGGGAATGGAAACTCATACAACCACTGTGGAAAGCAGTGTGGAGAACCCTTAAAAGACTCACAATGAGCCTACCACCTGACCCAGCTATTCTACTCTTGGGTGTCCCACAAGACCCATCCTACCGCAAAGATACATGCACATCTATGTTTATTGCAGCTCTCTTCACAATAGCGGTAAGGTGGAACCAACCCAAATGCCCCTCAACTGACGAGTGGATAACAAAAATGTGGTACATCTACACAATGGAGTACTATTAAGCAGTAAAGAAAGATGACATCATGAACTTTGCAGGTAACTGGATGGAACTGGAAGCCATTATGCTAAGTGAAGTAACACAGTCCTAAAAACAAACGGGGAATGGTTTCCCTCATTTGTGCATGCTAGTACCAAATCCTCCAATTGAAAGGCAAGCTGAGCAACATTATTGTTATATTTCTTTCTATTTGAAAGCAACTGTGATGTCATAACGTGATCTCTTAATGAGCCCTAGAATTAACTTACCACTTACTTTCAGACATAGTAATTAATGTATATAGATGGAAGGTATATATTCATATTTTAGAGTAGTATAAAATTAAAGGGAAAAATGTGAACTCCTAAATGTGTATCAGAGTTAACATACAGTTTATTCCTGGAGGACATAATTCTGGTACACATATGACGTTTATATAGGCATATGTGGAGGCAATGCAATTGGGAGGGAACCACAACAACATAAGGACTGGGTCAAAGAACAGACTGATATAGTTACATTCTGTCCAAAACAATAAACCTTTGAGGGGAAAACTTTAAAAAGACTGAGAGAAAGATGCAGGACATGTATGGCAGAATGCATGAACTGGGGTGGCGTGGGAGGAAGGGAAAGGGGAATATGTCTAAATTGAACTGAAAAATGATGTCTGAAATACACAAAGCATCAATATTAAAAAAAACAACAACAAACCATAAGTCTACCTACTCCCTTTTAAAAATGATGGGGCTGGAGAGATGGTTCAGTGGTTAAGAGCACCGACTACTCTTGCAGAGGACCCGGGTTTGATTCCCAGTACCCACATGGTAGCTAAGAACCATCTTTAACTCCAGTTCCAAGAGAATCCGACGCCCTCTTCTGACCTCCATGGCATTGCACAACATGGGTGCACCAACCTACATGCAGACAGTATACTCATACACATAAAAATAATAAATAAATTAAAAAAAATGAGTCCACTGGGCCTAGAGAGACAGCTCAGCAGTTAAGAGCACTGGCTGCTTTTGCAGAAGACCTGGGTTTGATTCCCAGCACCCACATGGCAGCGAACAACCATCTGTAATTTCAGTTTTAGGGGAATCCAATACCTTTTTCTGACCTCCACAGGCACTGTTCCCTTATACACTTATAAACAGAAACAAGACAGTATACTCATAAGCATAAATAATAACAAAACATTAAAAAATAAAAATGAGTTCAATGAGACTTAAATATGTTGAGCAATATGAGAAAATACTAGTGATGCTGACCCTGTTGTAGGCAGTTATCTGCCTCCTTGGGTGTTCTCACTCACAGAGAAATGCAGAAGTGAGACCATTAACTACGGTTACATGAGCAAAGCTATTTCAAGGAGTTTTTGTCTACTTCTACATGTTTCAGACTTTCAGAATGTAGGGTCACAAATAACCAGAGGGCATAATCCTCACCAGAATAATCACTGTTGCATGTGCAGAGCCTAGAACACTAGCTAAAGCACAGCCTGGTCCCAGCTGGGAAAGAGCTGGCTTGCAGGTCTCTCTCTGAACAGTGCTCCACTCCTGGTTTGGAGCAGGGGCATTGCCAAGGCAGAGACCATCCCTTGGAGCTCACCTGTACAGCCCTCCCCATCGGGCCTGCGGGCCATGCCAGGGGGGCAGATGCACATGAAGGTGCCGATCAGATTCTTACACATCATGCCTCGAGATTCACAGTCGTGCAGTCCTTCAGTACATTCATCCAGATCTAGAAAACATTTATTCAAATACTTATTAAAAAGAAGAAACCAAAATTAGGAAATGCTGTGGAAGACACAATTTTCAGTTGTATTTTTGGTCTTCTGGCTCTTAACATGTTACTGTCTAGTATGAGAAAGAAGCCTGGTCTTTTTAGCGTTTAGCTTGACTCCAGTGTTAGAACTGGTCTTAACCATGAATTCAGGGCAGGGTAGCTTTTGCTTTAGTAAGAGCCTAGGTGTAGGACAGCAATGCGAGCCTCAGACTGGAAGGCACCTTGCCCTCCAGTTACAGAAATCTACAGCACCATGCTGTGACATTTATCTCTATAAGGCACTGGGAGAAGTCTGCTCGGAAGAAAGAAATCATTAAAATACTGTATATGCCAGAAGGGCAAATCAAGTTCCATCTCTTCTCTTGCCTGTGACCTTACCTTTGCACATCTTTTGGTCTTCCCTGAGAGCATATCCAACTGGGCATGTGCATTCATAGGATCCAAAGGTGTTCATGCAGCGGAAGGCACACAGAAGCGGGTTCTGGGCACATTCGTTGATATCTGATCAAAGAAGTAGACAGGCATGTGCTCATCTTGATGCTCTATTTATATACAGAAACACTAATGGGTTGACTTGGAGGTCATACAGAATGTGACAAGATAATAAAACTTTCACCTCTTGTCTATAAAATTTACTATCTGACATACTCATCTTCCAGTAAGGGAACAGCTATAAACTAGGAGCAATAAAACCACCCGAAGTTTTAGAGATGAGGTAAAACACAGAGCTTATTAACAGCCAGATGTGATATGTATGCCTTTAATCCCAACACCCAGGAGGCAGCGGCAAGCCTATCGCTGTGAGATCCAGGCCAGCCTGGTCTACCTTTTGAGTTCAAGGCCAGCTGGGGCTATAAGGAGACCCTGTTTCAAAACAAAACAAAAACAAAACAAAATAAGCGAAAACTTCAGAACTAATGGCCAGTGAGGAATAACATTAATTTCTATATTGGCTGGTCTAGCCATCTGTTCTTCCTCCCTCCCTCCCTCCCTCCCTCCCTCTCTCCCTGCCTCATCTTTATTTCTTATATTACCCCACAGATGACCACTGTCCTGCCAGTGGCAGCGGATAGCTAAATCAAAACTTTTTAACATCCTATCCAGAAGAACTATCCTGTCCAGGAGATAGAATCTTGAAACCACCAAAGCTACTGAAGAATCTTGAAACCACCAATGCTACTCCCTGGAAAGGGAGTGTCAAAGAAGAGAAACGGAATCCATATTTTCTTTTTCATATACACAGCCTATACTGTTGACTGTGTTATGCATGTGTGGAGAAAAAAATCAAGGAAGTTATCCAGCAGGTTTAAAGAGGAAAACGGAAATCTGAGCAATTTCCCTTTGCCGGCCTGCTGGTCTGCCACTGTGTCTACGTAAGTTAACTGAGCTAAGATTAGAAACATCAACAATCTTCAAAATAATATAACTGATTCCAGATTGCATCACACCCAATATCCAGAGTATAAATTAAAAATGAACCGATTGTTGAAAAGCCACGAAAACGTAACCCAATCTCGAGGAAAAGATCAAGAGCCGCCAGGCTAGAACTGATCCAGGTGCCAGAATTAACCAGACGAGGGTGGAGAGCCACTACTCCAAGTGTCTACTGAGGTAAAGGAAAATGTCCTCAGGATGAGCATGAACATCAGGATACCAGAATAACTAACAGGTAAAATGTTAAAAACCCCTTATATGTTCAAGAAAAATAATGCTCAAGCCAGGCTCACTTGCCTTCACAGTTCATCATGGGTCCTGGCTCAAAGCCTTCATTGCAATTGCATTCAAAACTCCCAATAACGTTGGTGCACGTGCCATTTCCACAGGGATTGCCAATAGAACACTCATCAGTATCTGAAAAAGAAGAGTACGAAAGTGCCAGGTCCCCCACCTGTTTCCAGGATCTTCAAAGGACACAGTGACACTGACACTCCCTTCCCTTGGCCTCGGCCAAGGTCCCTGAAAGGTCATCTGACCCCTGATGGCAGCACTTTCCTTAAAGATCACAAGTCCAAAAGATATGTGGGCCCTGGCTTCAGAGAAAGAGTGCAAAGGTGTCAAGTAAAATGGATCTCTTCCCGTCACAGGCTCTGTCAGTTTAAAAGTAGTTCCTTTACTGATTGATGCTGGAACCAATTCCAGGCCTTGTGCACAGCAGGAAAATATACTCTCTCACTGAGCTACGTACCAAGGCACTGGAGTTGGTCTATTTCCTTAAAGGTAGATACTAGGAAACGAAACTCCATCTACAGGTAAACCAAGTTGCATGGGAAAACAGAAGCGAAGGGAGAGCTGTTATCGGCCGCTCATCCTGGTTTTAGAAGCCCCCCCACCCCCCGCAAGAAAATGCAAGGCCTTTGGACCCAATGTGAATCAACACTCACCCACACACCGCACTCCAGTGTAATCGAGGTTGTACCCCATTGGACACTCACATCGGAAAGACCCATCAGTGTTGATACACTGACCATTTGAACAAATGCCCGGGCTCTCAAGACACTCGTTGACATCTAAAGTAGAAAACCTCCCATAAGCTTCCTCATATACAAAGATTTGTCAATATATTTGTATCCACTAAACACAGATTTAAAATTACTGAAGCACGTCAATGCTTCTTTTGTCAGAGAGCTATTTCACATATCACAATCTTTACAATATATGTAGTATATGCTTCATAAATAGTATACATGTACATTAAATATATACGATAGTAAAACTAGCATGATTTACAAAATATGGAAAATTTAATATATTCGTATAAAATGTGACAATAGAAATAAAATGTATCAAAACATACCTTCACGTGTGTCATGAAGACTAGGCACTGTTCCATGGCCATATGGACACAGATCCTGGAATGCAACTAAAGACAAACAAGGATTCTCTGTTACTGAAGAGCTAACTACCAGAGAATTTAAGAATTAATTAACACTGTTCAAATCTGTCTTTAACAAGAACATGTTCTCTCTTTTTTTTCTTTTTTGGGACAGGGTCTCACTGAATTGCCCCGGCTGGCCTGGAACTTGTTCTGTAGATCAGGCTTGGCCTTAAGAGTCACAGAGGTCTGCCTCTACCTCCTGGGTTCTGGGATTTAAGTTATGGTTCTTCTCACTGTGGTGGTTTTGATGAGACTGTCCCCCACAGGCTCCAAGGATTCAGACATTTTGTCTCCAAATGGTAGTGCTGTTCTGGGAGGTCTGGGAAGGTGCGACCATGATGGAGGAAGTGCTCCGCTGGGGGAGAGCTTAGAGAGTTCAAACAGCCTTGCCAGTCTGCTTCCTGTGCTCGCTCAGATGTGCGGCTCTGCTTTCCGCTCCTGCTCAGGCACCTCCTGCCACCAGGCCTCCCTGCCATGATGGCCGCTAATCCCCCTGAACTGTCAAACGTAAGCTCAAATAAACTCTTCCTCTTTAAGTTCTCTTGGTGTGGTGTTTCTAGCACAGCAACAGAAAAGTGACAAATATAGTCACCAAGCCCCATTTGGTTTATTTAAAAAGTCAACGCTGAGCATACTGAGGAAAGGTCACCTGAGCTTGTCCTCCTGGGTGCCACCAAGCTGGGGCGAACGAGCTGGTCTGACTAACTAGGACGCCCAAACCCTTCCATGTTCTTTATGCACAGCAGCCACTCTTAAGCTAGGGGCCACTCAGGCTGACCTTGCTGGGAATTACTCTACAGTTCGCTGTTGCTGGAGAAACCTTAGGAGGTTTCCTACAAATAACCACTGTGCAGAATTCACTTCTCAAATTTTTATGTAGAATTTTGAGACCCGCAGCCTGTGATAGCACCCTGACAGTGGGCTTTCTGCCTTTACTTTTGGTGGTAGGGATTGAACCCAGGGCTTTGGTGATGTTGAGCCCATGTTCTATCATAGAGCTACACCCTCAACTGGGGCCCTGGGTAGTAAGCTAGAATTTAACTCCATTCTTGCATCTCCTGCCCCATACCTCTCCAGTTCATTCTTCTGAAGCAAGTAATGCTAATTTGGGATGGAAAATGAGATAAGTGTGTAGCTTACACAGGCTGTGTACAAGTGAGATAAGTGTGAGGCCAACACAGCTTAAGCAGGCTGTGTACAAATGAGATATGTGTGTAGCCATCACAGCTTACACAGGCTGTGTACAAATAAGTGTATAGCCATCACAGCTTACACAGGCTGTGTACAAATGAGGTAAGTGTGTAGCCATCACAGCTTACACAGGCTGTGTACAAATGCTGGAAGAAGTCTTGCTGAGCAGCTGCTTCCTGAACCATCTCAAAACATATATGAGCCGCGCTGTGGTGGTGTAGTGCATGCCTTTAATCTCAGCACTTGGGAGGCAGGCAAGGCCAACCTGGTCTACATAACAAGTTCTAGGCCAGCTGCGGCTGCAGCAAGACCCCGTTTCAACACAAAACAAAACATAACAAAACAGCCTCCCACCCCCCAAAAACCCCCAAGACAACAACAAACAAAAACAACAGCAACAACCACCACCTATAGGAGAGGACCGTTTCGCCCTCAATGCAGTCATGCATTACACATCAAACAGACGGCAGCAAGCACCCAGAGCCTGGTTTTCCCTCCTTGCATCTCACCTTCATCGTCTTTGGGGCACAGCTCACATGGGTCTCCCCAGCCTTCGCCTGGCATCTTACTGCAGCAACATTTTGCTTTTGTGGTGTTGAAAGCTTTGGGTACAGAACACTTTCCATTTTCAAAGTTCGTGAAGCAGAAACTCTGGCGAGTATCTAATGGGGAAAAACAGAGTATCTAATGGGGAAAAACAAACTGCACAGCTTCCTGTCTCTCTTTAACCCTGCAGGGCACAAGACACAGTGAGATCAGCAGTTAAAAGATAGGCCTGCAAATTCTTAATTGTTCACTTCCAGTTACCAGTTCAAATTCATCTATGCATAAAATTTTGCTCAATTGTTAAGAGCACCTAAAGGAAATTCGTGAGATCACGCTCAGTGAGGAGATGACTGCCCCACAGTCTCTCTGTTTCTTCACTTGACATTATCCTTACAGATTATGTTACACATGCTACAAAACATATTTAGTAATGTGCTATAAATACCACAACCAAGTTAAATTAGACCAGAAGCAACTCACAAGTGACTATATCACAACCTATGTCAGTAACGAAATGAAAATGCCAAACTGAGATAAAATCTAAAACTATGTAGAAACAGTGCTATTCATCAAAGTGTTTTAAAAGCTGTCTATCTGGGATGCTTTTGGAAGGTCTCTGTCTAAACCGCAGGTGGCATATTTCTGGTAGAAAAATATTTTGTCATATAAAGGCCTTGCATGATGGTTTGCCCTCTGCTTAAGAAATTTCTACAAGAGAATTAAGACTGAAAAGTCACTCCTCAGCTTACCGAAGCATCTCCGTCCATTATCAGACAAGACAAAGCCAGGGGGGCAGATGCACTGGAAGCCCCCTGGGGTATTGGTGCAGGAACCAAAGAGGCAAATGTTGGGATCTTCATCACATTCATTTATATCTGCAGAACAGGGGAAGAAGCTTAATCAGATCAATATACTTGTTCAGTAGCTGAAAATACCTACTTGTCCATATTGCAACAGCCATTAGCCAATTGATGCTTAATAATGGAAAAGGAGACATGATGTATTTTACCTGCATGTTCTTTTAAAATAAATTATTACTGGTTTATATTATTATAAATATATATAATATATTATATTATAATATATTATTATATTATAATAAATAAAATATTACTGGTTTAAAGGCTATATCCAATTTATCCAAGCACATCCCAGAGAGCACCATTTCCATCTCCAGTACTTTGCGTTTGATCACTACAAGTGGACCTGACAGGACCAACTCTGCATCTTATGTGCATCACAGACATGGTCATCCCCTTTCTACTGTCTCTTTCAACAATCCAAATGGGGACCCTGTGGCGTCCTTCTTCTCCCCAATTAATTAGTATGAATGTACTGTCTGCATGTAGGTTTGTGCACCTAAGTCGTGCAATGCCGGGAAGGTCAGAAGAGGGTGTCGGATTCCCCTGGAACTGGAGTTCTCCTGGAATTGGAGTTACGAATGGTTTTCGGCCACCATGTGGGTGCAGAGGATCGAACCCTGATCCTCTGCAAGAGCAGTCGGTGCTCTTAACCGCTAGGCCATCTCTCCAGCCCCTCCCTCTGACTTTTTAATGCACACCACATATAGCCTGCCAGTCCACTTCCACAGCACTTTTTAAAAAATTTTATTTATTTTGTTATGTGTATGAATGTACTGTCTGCATGTAGGTTTGTACACCCGTGTCATGCAATGCTGCAGAGGTCAGAAGAGGGTGTCGGATTCCCCTGGAACTGGAGTTAAAGACGGTTCTCAGCCGCCATGTGGGTGCTGGGGATTGAACCCGGGTCCTCTGCAGGAGCAGTTGGCGCTCTTAACTGCTAGGCCATCTCTCCAGCCCCCTCAGCACTTTTGAACACTCTCTGGATGGCCACCAATCACTGCATGGCTCCTGCTATGTCTGTTCTGCTCTCTTCCACCAGGGTCATCCTTCTCAAACACACGGTCGGCTGTTTCTATTGGATAATCTGTGGCAGTGGAAGTGGGACTCAGCTATACGATGAATGTTCCACAGACCCTAGAGCTGCTCTTTAAAGTAAGGATGCCTATCCATTGATTGTCACATCCTTAGAAATGGATTACTTTATCTAAGGACTAAATACTAGAACTTGTACATATAATGTGAGGCCCAGGGCCAAGCCACATGGCTCTGGCTCATCTTGTCCCTTTAGCTCCTACCATGGTGCCTGGCACATACTATGCTCTCAATTTATATTTGCAAAATTTTAATAAATGAGTCCTATCACACCCCTTCCAAGAGCACCCCCTACCCTAGCAGTGGCCCCACGATGACTGCAGGACCAAGCTCAGCCTTCGGGGCCAGCTGCCTTATGTCCCCTAGTGCTTCTGTGCCTCATTTCTAAAGTTTCTCTACATTTTTGATTAGTGACTTTTCACCTAATATTTAGGAGTGACTGACTGGGAGTAGCCCAGTTGCTTGCGAGTGTGGTCATGTTCGAAGAATCTCATCTGAGAACACTGGTTGACAGACACTAGTCTGAATGTTTTTAAGGTGAAGTAAATGACTTAAGAACCAAATTTGGAGGTGCACAGTAGTTGAACAAAGAACAATGGCTAAAGAAAAGAAATATTTCTGAAATTTAGTGACATGTTAACTGAATCATGGATCCAGGTACTTTCACTAAGTTGACTGGATACGAAGAAGCATCTGTGCTTTTGCATGCTCTATGATTGTTCTACAAAGAGATGGATTATGGGAGACAATGAAGAATAAAGATTAAGCAGGAAAAACAAAAATGATGGCTCACTAAGAAAAAGTATTTGTTGTGCAAAAATAAGGACCTGAGTTTGAATCTCCAGTTCCTACATAGAAAACCAAGTTCAGTCATATGTGCTGCAACCCCACTGTTGTGGGGCTGAGACAGGGGGACCCCTAGGCCAGCCAGCCTAGATCTAGGTTCAGTGAGAGATCCTGTCTTAAGGGAATAAGGTAGAGAGCACACAAACACACACACACACACACACACACACAGTGTAAAAACAAACCCCTCAAAATCCCCCAAACAAAAACCAATCAAGAAATGTCTTACTAAGATGATTCTATTATGATATAATTAATATCGCTATTCAAATAATATATAATTTTATAATGATGTAAAAAAAACAGATGCAGCCATCTGTTTAACTTCTTGAGCCAGCATGCACGTACTGGCTAAGATGCGAGGTTTTTACATAGCCTGTATCAATCCTCCTTATATAGTATGCCCCACGACCTCAGAATGAACTGAGCCTCACCGATGCAGTTCTCGCTTTTTACTTCATACCCTGGGGGACAGATGCACCGGAAGGATCCCTCCAAATTCTGACAGGTTCCAGGAGAACAAGAGCCAGGAAGGGCGACACACTCATTAGTATCTTTAGAGAGAAAGAAGACAAAAAGCAATGCAGACATGAAACAATCCCTGTGTTGAGGTATCTGCCCGCTGAATGGCATTGGCGTGGGTTCCACCGGGCCCTCTGATCTCCTGTCACTATGGACAAGTACACCCTGATATCCTTCTGTTGTCTTGCATAAGTCTTAGCAGGAAAGCTGCCAATTCTTTTGATTTGTTTCTTCTATCTACTTTTATTGGGGCATGGATAGCTTCAAGCACTGTCCCAGTGAAAACAATGTCCATGACACAGTCTCAACTGTTGCTTCATACTTGAGGTTAAAATGTCCCCAACACAAGCTCTTGGTCCTGAGCTTTGATGACCAAATGAAATGTGAATGAGCTCCTAAATGTGTGTGGGATTCGAATTTCACAAAACAAAACACTTTAAAGATTACGTACTGTTCAGTTTCTTACCAATACAGTTTTTGGCATCTGGGGTAAGTTCATAGCCCTCATTACACAAGCACTTGAAGGAGCCAATTTCATTGAAACACCGTCCATTTCTGCACACCTGACCGAAAAATGAGCTGCACTCATCTATGTCTGTAAGCAGAGAGCAGTTAGCTTTTCAGAGAGTGTCTGCGTGCATCCCGTCTCACTAGTTGAAACTCAGAACCACATTTATTGGCACACATTTACAAACAGTCTCCATTACAGTTTAATAACAGAAATGGCATGTGCCTTAAGGACTGGGTCACTAATGAGGTCACATGTATCCTCCCTGTTTTCAATGACTGGAGTTTATTTTTTTATATTAATAAACATGAATTTTATAGTCAGATAAAATCTAAAGGTTTAAGATGATAAAGCTTTACTTTTTTTTCCAGTTGAAAAAGTCTCCTTAAGCTACGCACTTAAGCAAAATATATTAATACAGGAGCTCTGACATCAGCAATGGATTA
Source organism: Rhizomys pruinosus (assembly GCA_009823505.1). Classification (NCBI taxonomy): domain Eukaryota; kingdom Metazoa; phylum Chordata; class Mammalia; order Rodentia; family Spalacidae; genus Rhizomys; species Rhizomys pruinosus. The sequence continues at coordinate 1,189,934 of VZQC01007052.1, read as the reverse complement.
TTCTACCAAGGAGATGTTGGCCAGGGGATCCAAGCCCCCACGAAAGGTAAAGGCTCCTTGCCTCTAAACTGGGATATCTGCAAGAAGAGAGGCAATAAAGCCCTGCTGTCGAAGACCTGATGTAAACATGGGAAAGATGTATTGAGACCACACATGCAAGTGTACAGATGGTCCCTGGAATACCAGAGAGTGTTACCAAAGGCCACTAAACCAATAAAGCAAGTATAGGTCTCCTTGAGTCAAGCAAGACTCCTCTGTCAGCACCAGCTACACCTCACCTGCCTGGAAATACTGTGCAGCAGTGGCAGCCATATGGCTGTATATCCCAAATCTAATTGATTATTAGCTCTCTCCTTGGAGGAATAACCCATGGCTGATGCCACAAGCTTACATCCTCTAGTGGTTAGGAGATGTTATAAACCACAGTAAGACCCTGTCATATCTAACAGAAAAAAAATGTAATTCATGGATTAACATACCATCCAAACATCTGTGTCTATACCAAAGTAACCTACCATAACAATTAGTACTGTTTAAATACCTATATATCTAATTGCTTGTGCTTCATTAGTAGGATCGAAAGGTTATTCCTGGACAAACTGTCAGCCCATGAAAGGAACAATAGACAAAGCATGGTATTTAGTGTCTAGTCAAGACAACAGCTCCAGAGAAAGTAGACTGTTTTGTTTTCATCCACCTGTGCCCCTTTTCTAAGCCTAGGGAACAATCTGCGGAAAGAGGGTGGTAGAATGTAAGGCTGCGATTGGGGTGAATGGTGAAACTACAGCAATATAGTCTGGACACTCATTTGATCAACTTGATTGAACATACAAGCCCCCTGCTGGATGGTGGACCCATGGTTGTGTGGGTTTGGGCACAACTGCTTGCAAATTGGTTTTACATGAAGGATGCTTGTACTCATAAATATTACTTAATGTTAAAAAATGAAAAAAAAACTGAGAGAAAAGATGCAGGACAGTTATGGCAGAATGCATGATCTTGGAGGGGTGGGTTGGGGTGGGGGGAAGGGAAAGGGAAATATGCCTGAACGAATTGGAAAATGATGTAGAAATCACAAAGCAGGGGCTGGAGAGATGGCCTAGCGGTTAAGAGCGCGCGACCACTTACAGAGGACCCGGGTTCGATCCCCAGCACCCACATGGGCGGCAGGAGGAACCATCTGAATACTCCAATTCCAGGAGAACTCCAGTTTCCAGGGAACTGCCGCCACTCTTCTGACCTCCGCGGCATTGCACGACACGGGTGCACAAACTTGCATGCAGACAGTACATTCATACACATACAGAAATAAATAAAATTAAATAAAAAATTAAAAAAAAAAGAAATACACAAAGCATCAATAAAAAATGAAAATTGGGGCTGGAGAGATGGCCTAGCGGTTAAGAGCGCCGACCGCTCTTGCAGAGGACCCGGGTTCGATCCCCAGCACCCACATGGTGGCCGAAAACCATCTGAAACTCCAATTCCAGGAGAACTCCAGTTCCAGGGGAATCCGAGACCCTCTTCTGACCTCCGCGGCATTGCACGACACGGGTGCACAGACCTGCATGCAGACAGTACATTCATACACATAAGGAAAATTAATAAAATTAAAAAAAATAAAAAAATGAAAATTAAAAAAATTAAACTTCAGGTTAATACATGTAAAATAAATAAATAAATAAATATAGGTTGTTTTGGTTAAAAAAAAAAGAAAAGGTTGTTGTCCCCCACCCCCCCCCCCAGGTAAGGAGACTATGGAATTGAACTGATCCTTTACCTGGAGACAGTGATAGATTTCCAGACAAAGAAGAGAGCATAATAAATACAGAAAATCTGTTATATTGAAAACAGTCTAGGATTGCTCACATCATACAGAATTTACAAAATAAGAAGGCAGGAAGGCTGGGATTCACTAAGTCTCAGGCTGATTACAAGTGAGTCACTTCTTATGTTTTCCAAAGACTGTGTTTTGATTAGAGCAATGTTTATGTCTCTCGGGTCTCTCTGCTTAAAACAGGGCCTGTGTATCTCTAGTCATGGTGAGAGATGATGAATATATCCATTTAGTTGCAAAGTTCATCATTGCAGATTTTCGAAGTATAAAGAAAACCAACTGGAATTAAAGTTGGGTTAAATTAGGAGGTGGGGTTGAACTGTCCTGGTCCTCCCCGAGGTGGGAAACCTGAATTATTTCCTCACACACTCCAGGTCATGTAACTAACATTGTATTATCCTGCAAAGCACGTTACAGCACCTGGCTTGTGGTGAACAGGGAACAGGCAAGTGAGTCTCTGTTTTTCTCCATCTACTTTGGGAATGTCTCTCACAGTCAGCATAGCTTCCATGTCATGTTTGTATGGAAGTGTGGGCCAAAAGCTAGAATCCTGTGCTGAGTGCAGGTGTGGTCTGAAGGCCCATCTGGAAACCTAGTCACTGTGCACTGTTTTTATGTGGAAAGGCATCCAGGCATCCAAAGCTGAGGGAAAAGGAAATTTCAAGACATGGACATGTTTATACATAGGAGGCTGCTGGGGCTTGAATATAAATCAAGAATGAACTCATAAAATACCTGAAACAACACTGGAATAGTAAGTCTCTCTTCCATCTCACTTAGGGGAAAATCCAAACTACAAATCAGTTCTGGTATGTTTACTAGGATCAGAATGCCCCTCCACCCCCGACTTCATGACACGAGGGCTCAAAATGGTACATGTGTTGTGATTATTTAGGGAAGTAAGTGATTGCAGTTAGCTAGAAAGTAGTTGATGATACTATGTATATTTTTGCCCATGTGTGCAATCTTAACAGAAGTAATTTTTGTTCTTTGGTTTCATTTTAATTGCATTATATCTTGTGGAAATAAATGAAAGAGAAGCAAGATAGGACTGCCTGAAGGACTTACCTAGGCAATCATTATTATGAGTAAGCTCAAACCCAGGGTAGCACAGACAGTTGTAGGATCCAACGGTGTTTTTACAAGTTCCGTTTCCACATGGGTGCCTTTCACACTCATCAACATCTGGTAAAAAGGAATTCAACTTTTAACTAGAAATCAATGGTTTTTCACCTTTAACCCTTTTTCCTCATTACTTAATGAATTAGATTTTCCCAGCATAGTATTAGAATTAATATTTACTTGAGGAAAATAAGAATATGGGGGGAAAGAAACCAACATTAAAAATTGTAATAGGGGTAAACATCGTCTAATTACTTCTAAGTACATATAACACTCAGAATTAGTGTGGGCAAGGATTCCATGGCAGAGATGTGGCAGTGAACAAGTTTGCTTGCAATTAACTGCAAGTTAACAGATCTTTTGACATAAAAAGCAATTTGGCAGAGATGCTGCCATGAATACTTTAACTTTCTGCTAACTGTAAGCTAGCCTGTCTTTTGAAATATTATAGCAATTTGTTCTAATAAGCATTATTAACACTTGCCCAGGAATTAACAATTTTATAAAGAAATTATTTAAATGTTATTAAATAATGAAATCCAAATGAGAGTTTATTTAAAATTTACCATCATTGCTGTCAGTTTCAAGGAGAGGGACTATTTGTCATGGAGATACAAATCGGTAGTGACTGTTCTATACTGTCCATGTACAGTTTTACTCTAAATTCTATGACATTTCTAATGAAATTAAGTGGACATTCCAGAAGAGAGATGTGATTATATAATCTTACTAATCATTAAACTAATGATTGCTGAGAATCAAGTTATACATTTGTTTTAGAGTCTAACTCATTGTTTATGTTTTTGCTGACACTAGATGTGAATAACATTCCCAATAAATTTATATAGCAGTGAAAAATGACCTGTCTTCTGTGGACATTTTATAAGAGCATTTTATATCACAATAAAATTTTTTTTCTCTTTAAAAAATTTACCATCATTACCCTTTTAAAACCCTGAAGAAAGTGGTCAGCAAGGTCATCCAGGATGAAAGAGAAGAGACTCTCTGCCCAGCGTGGCCAGTTGGCAGAAGTATCCCTCAGGAAGGAACCCAAGTAAGGGAAGTCTGAGGATCTCACTGACTTTTATCATGGAGAAGAATCATTAAGAATCATTAAGATGGGAATAGCTTCTCTTGGTATGAATTTCTGAGGCAGAAATCTCATAGAGGTTTTTTTTTGTTTGTTTGTTTGTTTTTTTTAGCAAATCATACTCTTAGGAAGTAAAGAAGACTCATGTGTAAGGAACCATGGTTAGAACAGAGCCTGTGATTTCCTTTGCTTAAGTACCCACTAGAAACTTCTCCTGTCCCGTCACTTTAGGGAAGATCTGAGGTGGGGAGGTGCTCTAAGGATGCAGTAGCTGAGCTGAGACTTTCTGCACATGCTCCATGATGCACAGACATGCCACACATGAAACAATTCTACTATCCTGAAACCTGACTTCAATACTCACTCAGACTGCACCTGGAACACGAAGAGCAGATGCACAGCCCTTGTTTTTTCACAAAAAGAACATGCTAATTACAAACAACCTAGGTTTCAATTTCAACATCAAAGTTAGGCACTGTGCTCAGGACCAGCATGAAGGCGTCCAGGCCATGCACCTGAAAAGCCTAACCATCAGTTCAGCATACTCTTTTTTTTTTTTTTTTTTTTTTGTCTTTTTGAGGACAGGGTTCTCATGTACCCCAAGCTGTCCTGGAACTCACTCTGTAGACCAGGCTGGCCTTGAACTCACAAAGATCCGCCTGCCTCTGCCTCCTCAGTGCTAGGATTAAAGGCGTGCGCCACCATGCCTGGCCCGAGGTGAGCATACTCTTACCATGATCACTTAGCTATCTGTTATGTCAGCTATTGAGAATTTCTGAAGAGTTTGTTTGGCTGTGTTTGCTTGTATAATTGCTTTAAGAGATAAGGCATAAAAGATGCTTCTAAATCCTAAGCTATAGAGCAGGTGCTTATATACATGTTTATTTTAATGCTGTCCCTCTTACTACTCCTTTGCATTTTAAAATTCGTTCTACATGGGAAATAACAGAGCAAGTAAAGCTGTTTCTGTGGTAAATTCCAATCAACCCTGAACATCTCTGTGTGCACAGCAAGACACAAACATAGGGTAAAAGGCCAAGAAGCACTGAACAGATCAGACTGTAGTGTGTCTCTGCTTATTTGCACCGTTTGACATGGCAGAGGCATGGCAGTTGTTGGGGCCACATGAAGGAGCCATCATCTGGCCCCCAGTTTCAGCCTCACATCATGCCTTCCTTACCCATGCACATGGTCTGGTCTTGAGAAGCCTTAAAACCGTTGTTGCAGATGCACTGGTAACTGCCTTGCAGATCAACGCACAGCCCATGACTGCAAACATTAGGAATTTCTAAACATTCATTGCGATCTAAAACAGAAAAAAAATAAAACACATGTTAGACATATCTGATTTTTATTAAGATTCCTTCATTTTTCACAGATGCAATTCTCTGGTCTGCTGTTAATTATTACAGACGGGCTGAATGAGAACCATAACAATATCTGAATCAAAATAAGCAAGGCTTTCAAGTACCCGAGCCTCTTTCACAGTCGTAGACTACGTCTTAGGTTGATTGGGATTTCAAGAGTGCTATTTTATCCTTGAGAAATCCACTGAAGGAATCTCTTCTTAACGAAATAATCTAAAAGTTATGGTCAAAGCCTTCACTACAAAGGACCAGACTGAGTTAGACAATCTTTCTAAAATTACGCTTGAAGGTATTTTGGGGTAAGAAAGCAAGAACTCCTTTGACTATGGAAATCCAGGTGGTTGTGCTAGATGTCTGTTAGCTTCTCGCTTACCTACACAGGCCCCGTTGGGAGAAAGTTTGAAGCCGGCCGCACACTCGCAGCGGTAGCTGCCTGGGCTGTTGATGCAGTCCGCATTGCGCTGGCACAGACTATCACCATTGCTGCACTCGTCAATGTCTGAAAGAGTAATGCAGGGTCCCTGTCAACAGTCTTTGACTACTGCTTCAGGGTCTCAGTCACTTCACCAACTTTCATCCTCAATTCTTAAGATATTATAGAAGAAATGGTAAAAAAAAAAAAAAAACCAAAACCCAGCAACCCAGAAAGCTGTCTGAAAGCCATTTATGTATGGCAAACCCTTTTGGAATGGACATATATTTCTCAGATTACCTTCACAGACCAGGAGCAAGTCATTGTAACTGAATCCTGTCGGGCATTCGCAGCGGAAACTGCCAATCTGGTTAATGCACACACCATTTGCACAAATGCCTGGAATCTCTTTACATTCATCAATGTCTGAAATTGAACAGATTTGGTCAAATAGATGTGGTTCTGCTTAATGTATTTACCATATAACCTTAAATAATGCTGTGTGTACCCTGGAATGAGAATACACATTCAGTACTCAAGAATCAAATGCATCCTGGCATAAACAGTTTTGAGGCTTATGAAAAAAAAACTATCTCTAAATAGTTTTGGAAAAATTAAGGTGGCTGATGAAACAACAAGGGATTTTAGTTGCAATATGGCAAATGAACATCTTCTGGAATCAAGTCTCATCCCAAAGTTATCTAGGTCATCCTAATAGCTGGTATTCATCTGATAAAGTCATATTTCCTCAATTTGTTTTGTTACACACACACACACACACACACACACATGCACGCGCGCACACACACACACACACACACACACACACACTGAGCCTTTCAAGTATATTGTTTAATGGAGATTGTAAATTATGTTGCTTAAACTATGAGAAAGAATAGAGCTAGCAACTTTTCAGTATCCAGAAGGAAGTAATTCATATGAATAACAATTCTGTAATTTCATAATTAGACCAATAGAAAGGGATGTCATAAAATGCACCAAACACATTACAGTGTAGTTTTAAACAGTAACTGCGGTTAAAATAAGGTGAAGGGGTTGGAGAGATGACTAACTGGGTACATGCTTGCGTCTGGATCCTTAGCACCCACATAAAAGTTGGGTGTGGTGTATACATCTGTAACCCCAGTGTAGGGGCATGGGGGAGGTAGAGACAGGTGGACGGCTGGAGCTTGCTGGCCAGTCTGCCTAGCCAAGTCAGTGAGTGGAAAGAGACAGAGGAAGACATGTCTAATGTTTTCCTCCACATGCACTTGTAGACATGCACATGCACACCCCTCCTCCCACATGCACATTCATGAATACATACACACACCACACACACCAAATACAAACACACAAAATAAGGTAGATTGTTTAGACATGTAATGCAACATGCAGGACAGGTAAGATTTAAGTGTGCATGAAACCTTGGGAGTCACCTTTCACCACTCAAGTCACCAGGCTATGCTGATGGATAATTCCACGTTAACTCTTGGTTAGAGTCTGTAAGCATGGTTTCTCTCTTAATACACTAACGTTTTGTGGTGCTGGTGAAAGTTGAGATACTCGAGTAGATCTTTACAATTTGTGACATATAGTCATCTATGTTTACATATGTATGTTTATATTAGTAAATACAATGACAACAAACTCACCAACAGCTTTTCCTGTGTGAATGTCAAAGGTGAATCCAGGAATATTTCCACATATAGTTTTAAAGTCAGCTTTAAAACATAAATAAAAAGCATGCACTCTTAACATTTTCAGATGCATTCAAAATATTTTACACTACTATTTTTACTAACAAATAGATTTTATGTTCTTTCTAATTACACATTTTGATCATTTTTATGAGGTAACAATGCCCACTTCTGCAAAGGGGTGATCTAGACATTCCCTTTGTCAACATTAACTTTTCACTGATCTGATGTCACTTGCTAAGTAAACCACCAAAAAGTTCAAAGCCAAGGATTTAAATTAGATTTTTTAATCTTATGATATGAATATTTTAAAAATGACCCAATTTGTACAGATTGAGAAACAGAACATGAATTTAAAAAGATGTGTTGTGATTACACAAAGACACAAACATGCAAAAATGGTTTTGTAGTGGAGAAGCAGAATTCCTTTTAAAAAAATAAACTCTTAAGTGTTTTCTTGTTGGAATGTAAAATTTGAGGACTAAAAAGAACAATTCTTCGTGAAATAAAGCAGAAACTTTAAGAGTTATTTTTACCCATAATTTACCAAATCAACAGAAACTTGAATACTGATTTTTATGAAGCAAAATGCTTTCAATGGCCATCAGTTCCCAAGGGAGCCAAATTCCTGAAAACCATAGTAGGTAAAACCTATAAAGTATATATATTACTCCAAGTACCATCCAGCACAAAGATTTTCTAGGTTCCGTACATCAGTATACACTGAACATGCAGTTGTTTAATGGTTTGTAATTGCCTGATGAATTGCGAGTTTTATAGCAATCAGCTCATTAGCCAGCACTAGACCCACCCAGAATAGTCTCTGCCGCTATTTATTTTCCCTACCTTACAGAGGAACCAGCTCAGAAAATGTAAATTGTCTCCCTGGGTCACACATGTGGCAGAGCTTTGATATAAATATAGAACCGTCATCTCTCAAACCTAACCCTTTCATTTCCTCTCAAAAAGAAAAGGATATTTTAATTTACCAAACCAGGACTCTTTGATTTCTAATTCTGGAGCTTTACAATTGAGAATAGTAAGAATGTTTCTCCTTCATTTTATGGAACATAAATATAGCAACAGAAAGTGAAAATAATCCATTTGAAAGCTGTTATAGTTTAAATCTGAAATGCCCCCACCAACTCATGTTTTGAATACTTGGTCCTCAGCTTTTTATTGAAGTTGCTATTTTAAGGGGCCGTAGCCTGGCTGGAGGAATTAAGTCAGTGGGGGTTGATCTTTCAAGGTTCCAGCCTGCTTTCTCCACCTTCTGGTCTACATCTTGAGAACTTGCCTCAAGTTCTTGCTAACATGGACCAAAGCCTTCAGCTCCACTTTCGAGAGCATGATGTGCTATGATTCTCGGAATCCGTGAGCCAAAATAAATCTATCCTCCCTAAGATGTTTCTGTCGGGCATTTTGTCAGAGTGACAAGAAGAGCAGAAAACACAACTGATCATTCTGAGTCACTGAAAGAAAGTCCACGCTTCACTGGTCCATACTTTCCTCTTTAAATTCATTTTATCATCACTTTAAGTGGAATATTTAAATGTATGCCATGAGTAGTGCGTGGCAACAAATGAATAATCCTTTTTTTATCTGTCTTTCTTTGTTCAACTCTCAGTATCTATGACTAGTAACTGAAACAGAAAAGTTCCCTTAAGGACAATAATCCTCTGCTTTGAAAAATAAAAAGATACAGGGCAGGGTTGGCAGGGTGCACGAACTTGGGTAGGGTGGGGGGCATGGAAGGGGAGATGAGTCTAGTTTGGACTGAGAAACGATATGTGAAATGCACATAACTTAAAAAAAAAAAATGAAAGCTTAGCCTGACAAGAACCCAGCACATAACTGTAGAAATGCAGAGCAGAGCCCAATCTCGGCTGAAGAAATATGGGCAGCTGATTGGTGTTGGTTAAGGAAGAACTGGCTTTCCTTAGGAAAGGGACTCTGGGTAGGCTGATTAGAGCTCAGGGGATGAGCTGGCACTGACCGAGGAGTGGGTGGGGAAGAGTAGTGGCACAAAGGACCTTAGCATAAACGACAGAATGTCTGAACTCTGGGGTTGGGGGTGCTGTGGGAGGGTGCCAATGGAGAAACCGGTATAAAGGCGATGAAGACTGATTAGAAAATTATGTATGAAACACATAAAAAGTCAACTAAAATTATAATAATAATAAAAAGGAATGACCATTCTGTAGGCTGCACAAGAACCAGGTGAGGGATCATTTTAAGACAGTTGCTGCTCTTATCTCTATGAAGTTTCACTTTTCCTTTCAATAGAACTTGTGCTTGCAAGTAAAAAATATTATCATGCAAAGGCAAACTCTGCATTGTGGGATGAGATGCGTAGGAAACACATTAACAAGTTGTTTTTATGCGAAGTTTGTTCATTAAACATGTTTTCTTTGCTAATTTTTCAAGAATGAACTTCAAGGATACTTATTGAACTTGGTGGCTTTTAAATTATTTTATCAAAATGTCTTCCATAGCTAACACAGTGACAAACAGTAGTTGCTCAAAAAATATTTGCTTGATGAATAAATTAATAAAGGAAAAGAGCTGTTTATGACCACTTTACACAGACCAATGCTACAAACTAACTTTTTCACAGTGGAGCCTCCTTTCAGGATTTGGAAGCTTATGCAACATGTAGCTCAGCAATTAGTGTTTGGCTCCCAAGGTGGGTCACTTGAGAAACGGAGCCAAGTGCAGCTTTTAGGGATGCTTTCAAATATCTCTAGAACTGAGCATTTCTGGCTCTGGTACACAGTGACTGTTGCTGTGCACATGCGTGTGTTCCTGCCCAAGCCCAGAGGAACATGTGTACAGTGCTTACCGGTTCCTGGGGTAGGGCAAGGTTCACACGGTTTGTTCCAGGCTTTGCCAACGTTGTAGGTGCAACAGCACATCCTCTTCGTCACGTTGAAAGGCAGCTCGTTTTCACAAGTGGTTCCGTTATAGCTCCGGTAGCAGAAGCTTTTCCTCATGTCTGCAGGAAGGAGAATCAGTTCGCAAGCCAGCGAGACCCCCAAGCAGTGACTTACTGAGCCTGCGCCATTGGCGCCAAACTTTGAGTAAGCTGTCTGAAAATAACTGAAGTTGCTCACTCATTTTTCCGATGAACATTTCTCCTGTCATATGGTATTTCCTAAGTAACTTTTGGAGACAACAAATTAGTGTATATTTTATTTTTTTTTGTTCAAAAACAATCAATTGAGAAATAATTATTAAAATTTTAATCTTCTCAAGCCGGGCGTGGGTGCTTCACTCCTTTAACCCCAGTACCCAGGAGGCAGAGAAGGCAGAGCTCTATGAGTTCAAGGTCAGCTTGGTCTACATAGCAAGTTAGAGACTATCTCAAAAACAAAGAATTTAAATGTTCTCTTATTTATATATAATATGCATTTCATATACATGGATTTTAAAATTATCTTAAATTTGTAACTACAACATTTAATGATTTTTTTCAAACCTCAGATTAAAGAAACAGATATAGTGAAAGGTTCAGAATTCAGATAGAGCCAGGAGATTGTAAGACTGAAGTACTTCAACATTCAAAAAGATTTATGGTCCAAACTTCCTGGACACTCCAGTGTCCATAAGTGGCACTGGAGTGAAGCAGCCACTGTGACTAGCGACTTAAGTTGATGACCAGTACTAACCCATGCAGTTGTGACCTCCATTGACCTGCATGTACTCTGGTGGGCAAATGCATGTATAATTTCCCAGGGTGTTGTAGCAGGTTCCAGGCCCACATACGCCAGGATGTGCAAAACATTCATCAATGTCTAGAATAGATAAGAATATACAAGAATTAGTACAAGTTTTTCTAAGAGTCTATGTGGTGTATCAGACTGAACAGAGACATTTTCCTAATTCCATACTTACAAAATTTAGAAATAAAATGTCCCTAAAGTATGTATTTATATGCTACGAAACATCTCTCTTCAAAAGAATCCCAATACTAAAATACTTACAAATTTTGTGGCAAAAAATAATTTTCCTGATGCCTATATACATTTCATTAAATTTCACATTTTCCAAAAAGAATTTCTTTTAAGTCTGTTTTTCTCCTGTGTCATTAAATTGAATTTTAATGGCCACTTTAAACTGAATGCAGGTTATGAGATCCAGCTTTCAGAAAGAACCCCTTCATAGCTTCTTAATGCAGGGAAGCTGCTAGTTCTTTTCCATATTAAATCATATTTCTTTCAGATGCACTTAGCCAACATGTTAAAAAATAAAAGCCCTAACAGGAATAATGTTTCATTTTAATGTTTAGTTTTAGAAGCATTCGTTTATCTCACAAATAAACACTGAGATGATATTGGGAGGCAGAACTTGCATCAATAAACATAACTTAAGGATGGATCTTGTCTCCAGAAGTTCTCACTCTAGTGGCCAGATAGTCCCCTAAAAATGGAATTATAATTTCCATGTGGCAAGGGAGGAGTAGTCAGGATTATTACAATCTTTCAAATTCTTCATTTCATGCCCAGCATTCAGAAATTATTGAATATTAACTTATAGTCACATTTAAGTGCACATCTTCCTATTCAAAATGAAATTCTTGCCTATATTTGCATGCATAATTAAGTTCCTTCCGTAATTCCGCTTTCCACTTACATTTAACCAATCATCTTACTTAAAGATTTAATAAATTATTGCAAATAAACCATATGTTGAATTTATCACTATACAAATAACAGTAATATGAAAAGGAAAAAGCTAGCAACAGTCTCATGGAGACTTCTGTAGAAGTTGGGGCCTTGAGGGGAGACTCTGGGGGAGCAGTGTCAGTTCCCCTCACCTTCGCAGATGCGGGTTTCCTCACTGAGGTAGTAACCCTGAGGGCACTCACACTGGAAACTCCCGAACGTGTTGATACAGTTTCCACCCTGGCAGAGCCCAGGCAATTCCTGACATTCATCAATGTCTGCAAAAGAAGGCAATTCACTGACAGCAAACACCATCCCCAAAGGCAAGAGTCAGTCCTGCAGCTTTCAAATGTGACCTCTTATAGGGACCCTGGACACATGTGCACCCAAGGGAATCCCCTTAGGTGCTGGGCTTATTTGGAGTGTGGGTTTTGGTTTTGTTGTAGGACTGCTGTTTCCTGAGAAGTTGCTAACAGCAAGGTGGGGATGATTCATTGAGGGACAATGGTCAAAAGAGTTTCTCTGCACAACAGCTGGACATCAGACCCTGCAATGACAGATCATTGCTTCTTGGTAAAATGGTTACTTGGCATCTGCGTGACTGACTGGCACCTGCAGCTTCACTAAATGATCTTTCTGGCATTGCTCCACACCCACTTCTGGGTCTGCTTCCCTCTAAAACCAGCTCTTTACCATATTACAGCCGACACTACAACTGGCAATGAGCTTACCTTCTAAGATGATTGTGATGGGGTTTGGTCTAAAGCCTTCTCCTCCAGGACACAGGGTATAATATTCAGCTGCAAAACAATGGAGAACAAGAGGTCTGATATTGTGTTCTAGTGGTTGAGACAATGAAAATGCACTCAGCAACTGCCAAGTTCCAATTGTTCTTAGCGGCCTTTCTTTGCATTTATAATGATGTATGTCACATTTTACTCCAAAATATCATTGCTTTCTCTGATTTGCAGTGGAATATCAAAAGCCATTTGTTTTTTAAAGATAAAACTTCCTTGCAGTAATTCATATCACACACTTTTGACAAGAAAATAAAAACTCTAAGATGCTACAGTACAAAGGTTTGGGTTCCTGTGCACGTCAGCACATGTGTTTGAATTTAACATATACTACCTTGACTTCAGGAATATGACCACCTATGAACCTGAGCTAACAACCTCGGAGAACTAGGAATGGCTGTCCCCTGTGACACCTTGGAGAACTGATATTATAACCATTCATACTGGATTGTGGTTAAATGGTTTTAAAAGAAACATCATGACAAACAATAGGGAGAAAGAAATTCAAATTCCTTTTCTATAAAATGCTTTTGGCTGGTTTCAGCACAATCACTGGCAACATCTTTCTCTCCACTTCTTCTCCTGCTCACCCCCCACCCTCCCACCTCCCCACCCCTGGTTCAGGACAACCAACAAGGACAACTCATTTCCAGAGCCCAGAGTGTTGCCGTCCTTTTCTTTCGGCTCCATACTTACTGCTATTGACAGGGGGGCAAGTCTCACAGGGGTTTCCCCAGGCCTTTCCCAGGGAGCAGCAGCAGGAGGAGCGACTGACGCCCACCCCAATCTCTGTGTTGCAGGAGAGACCCCCGTCTCCTCGAGGACCAGACTTCAGGTAGCAGTTACCCACACGATTGTCTGCAGAGCAACAAGAGAGCTGAGAACGTCCTTGCTCTGGGCAGGACTCCTTAGGGAAGGCACTCGAAGAGTGAAGTTCAAGATTCTATACACTAATATTGAAGGGTCATCTTAATTCTTAACATAAAACAACCTCATGCTTTTAAACTTTTCAAGATTGAGTTACACATAAGAAGACTTCCGTGATTAGAAATACACATAGACCATATTTTTGCACTTTCATGGAATAAACAAGAGAGTAAGATATTTTTCTATTTGGGGCACTTTAGACATTTCAAACAATATGAATCCAATAAAATTTGGGCACAATCAGTCTGGACCATGAGTTTTCAAAGAGATGGAAGCATACCCAGGATGACTTAACTTTTAGCTATGTAATGTGTTAGAGACCCCACTGCTGTCCTGCCTCCTTCGCCCCCATTTCCCTGTGGTTTTATTCAATTTGCACAGCAAGATTTGCAGATTTTTGAAAGTTTGTCAAAGTTAAGGCATCTCTGGTTAAAGGATCAGGTGACTCTTAAGACTTTTTTCTCATCTCTATTTACAGTAACTATCTAGGATCCCATGCCTTTAAATGCTACTCCTTTTCCTTTTGCTAAGAGCTCTCAAACTCACTATTTCTCTTTCTCTTTTTCCTCTCTCCTGGACTCTACAACTGTTTGCTAATTTATTTTCTTGATCTACTAGTTATTTCAAAGGCAACATGCCTAATAATTAAATTTGACGCCTTTCTTCCACATAAAGAATCGGTTCAACTTCTTTCCCATTCTTATACATCTTTCACTATAGGAACATTGCCACCTTTTCCGTTGTCCAGCCATGCTGTTGTTTTTGAATGTTTATTATCATTTCATATTCACACCAGTAATAATAAGGCTTGATAACTCCCCCTGACCTGGGATTATATTACAAGGATGGGACACCAAATCTGGGTCCAATTGCCTTCTTCTATTTGAAAAGATGTATTCATCTTACACACATTGCATATGAGTCAGTGTGTTGGTACCCATGGGATATAAAACCAGGGCAGAAACTTCTGATTCAAAGACCATCATTTACCATCTGCATTCAATGGATCTTTTTTAATGTTTTAAAGGAGTTTTAAATTGAGTTGACAGAAGATAAAATCTACACTGAAAATATTTATCGGTAATTTCAATAAGAATTTAATTATAGCTAATTCAAATAACTATTGCTTCCTTCTTAGTTCTTACAAATTGTCCTCTGAGTGCATTATAAACTTGGAATCATCTAGATTGTTTCTAAAGGAAGGGATTAGTCTTTTTTTTCTTTTTTTTTTTTTTTTGTCCTTTTT
>VZQC01007052.1:1132647-1174553 GCA_009823505.1 Rhizomys pruinosus | reverse complement strand
TTTTTTTTTCGGTCTTTTTGAGACAGGGTCTCCCTGTAGCCCCAGCTGTCCTGGAACTCACTCTGTAGACCAGGCTGGCCTTGAACTCACAAAGATCCACCTGCTTCTGCCTCCCAAGTGCTAGGATTAAAGGCGTGTGCCACTATGTCCGGAGGGATTAGTCTTTTTAAATGAATTGTAGCAAATATGTATTGCAGTTCATTGTTAAAAGAGTTTAAATAGTCAACCATATATAATTCTATGTATTTATATCACTTGGCTTTTACTTACCAACACAACCTACACCAGTGGGGTTCAGTTGAAAATCAGGTGGGCAGTTACACTCATAGCGACCAGGTGTATTCACACATAAGCCGTTGACACAGTTAATGGGATCTGCACATTCATCAATATCTACAAACATTTAAAATATCCATGTTAACATCTTTTTTTTTAATTTTTAATTTTTTTAAATTTTATTTATTTATTTCTGTATGTGTATGAATGTACTGCCTGCATGCAAGTTTGTGCACCCGTGTCGTGCAACGCCGCGGAGGTCAGAAGAGGGTGTCGATATGATCTATCATTTCAAGAATTCAGAGGACTTTTTTTTTTTTTTGCAGGTCAGTAGACATTAAGGACAATGGAAAAAAATTTAATACAAAATTAAAACAAAATTATAGGTTTTATGTATATGTATAAATATATAATTTTTTGTGATAGGGTCTCACTGTGTATCCCTGGCAGGCCTACAACTCACAGAAAATGATAATACTTTTAACAGTGCCATTTAACATCCAAACAATAAGTAAATGTTGTAAGTCTGAGGAAGAAAAAAGGATGTGACTATCTGTTTAAGAAAAAAAACAGGGGCTGGAGAGATGGCTCAGTGGTTAAGAGCACTGACTGCTCTTGCAGAGGACCCGGGTTTGATTCCCAGCACCCACATGGCAGCTAAGAACCATCTTTGACTCCAGTTCCAGGGGAATACGACGCTTTCTTCTGACCTCCGCAGCATTGCAGGACACGGGTGCACAAACCTACATGCAGACAGTACATTCATACACATGCAAAAATAAATAAAAAAAATTTAAAAAAGAAAAAATGAAAAAAGATATATGCACACACATATATGTACAACCACAAATGTACACATACATATATAAAAGGATACTTATTAGTTTAAGTATAAATTCCATAGTAGAATGTATCAAAATGTAATTTTCTTTCCTAGAAAAATGTACAATCCAGTATAGTGAGGAAGAATTTGAGGAACTTTAGTATTTAGTATAGAATATCTATGTGGTCATACCTGTGCAGTTTCCTCCCGTTCTATCCAGTTCATAACCATCATCGCAGATACAGTGAAACATCCCAGGCAAATTATTACATGTTCCAAAGACACAAATATTTTGGAAAGAGCATTCATCAATATCTGAAGATGTAAAAAATAAAATAATCTCTTGTTTACAAAGACATTTATAAATGTTAATAGATAACAATGAATTTTTCTAAATTCTCAGATGTTTGTAAGTAGTAAACGTCTTTTGTTTTTACCTGGTTACATAGTAGTATAAGTGAATAGTAACACATATTTATTCATGAGATGAAATATAAAGAAAATACTGACTGAGTTAAATGAGTATCTAATACTCCTTTTTCTTTTTTGACATGTTGGGGGATCTAACTTAAAGACTCATGTTTCTTAGGCAAGTGCTTTACCACTGAACTATAACCCCAGACACAAGTGTCTAATACTGTAACTGCTTTTGGCTTCAATATATTTAAATAAAGAAGTGTTGGCTTAAGGAGTAAAAATAGAGCACAAAACCAAAATGTAAACATCAAATGAAATTGTAAAAATAAAAAATAGATTCTACCACATTAGTGTAAATGGTGCATGATTTATAACTGCTAAATTGAAATATAAAATTATATAGCACTAAATATTAAAGACAATGGTAAAAATCTTTAACATTTAAATTTTTACTTCTTTATAATCTGATCTGTTACCATAAACACATAGAGAATATTGTTACCCATAACGTGTAGTAAGATGGTCCACAGTCCATAAATTACTACTGATTTTACTACAATAGCTCTATTAAAATCATGAATTCAGCTTATGAAATTGTCTCATGAAGTTGTAGCCCAAGGTCCATAAATGTAATTTATTATACTTAACACGTGAAAATAGAGGCACAAATGTCTATGAATAACTACAGAAATAATTTATTTCTATTCATAAAAAGAGGATATCTGTTTTAATACATAAATTGACTAGTATTCTGAGAGTGAAACCCATACATATAATTTTAGACTAGATACATCATTCCTTTTAACAGATAAGCCTACTGAAAATAAAGATGAGTGTATGTGTATAGCTGAAGACTATATAACAAAAATCACAGTGCCAAGCAAGGGAAGCCTCCCTTTGAGTTGTTGGTCAGGGTAGTCCAAGAGACTCCCAAAATAACACAGGCTATTGTCACGACCTTGACTGACTCCCAGAATTTGGAATGTAAGATGCTACTGATGAAGACAGGACATACTTCAGACACAGGACTTGGAGCAATGAAGCTGGGGCTGACCTGGAAGCCTGCTCTCTGAAGACCAGCTCACATAGTTCTAGAGGATATAAAGTAGGCTGTCAAGGGAGATCAGTCAATGATCCTATCTAGCTACAAAAACCTATGAACTCAACAACATCTGGCCCAGGAAATTATCTCTATTGATGCAATAGTGGCACTTCTGTCTTGGTGGTAGTCAATAGCTGTCTAACTGGACTTAAGGCCCACTCAGTGGGAAGGGGTCCATGTATGGTACTGTAAACACAGCCAAATACACCTGGTTGGAGAAGTCAAAAGCCCTAGAGAAGAACCTATTATGTCCACTTTCATAAACCAATGTAGTTTCTTACTATATTCTAAATATATATCCTTATACACACAGTAGCTCTCATCACTCATCAAAGAAACTTCTTTTTTGCAGCAGACAAAGATTATTACAAAGTTTCACAATCGGGCAAAATACCAGGTGAAGTGACTGTGAGGTGCCTAGACCTAAATTATACATCTACAATGCAACATCTACAGGACCGCTTAGGGAACACTGTGGAACACAGGGTGGAAAGACTGTACGAGCCACAGGGACAGACATCTGCTGCCAGTTAGTGCATTCTAGACAGTAGGGAAGGTGCATCAATGGGATATCCATATAGGGTACTCCAACAGGATCTGCACAAGGACAAGACCAGTGGGTAGGCCAGCGTGGATGGGATAAATTCCTCAAGATGAAGAGCTACAGGCAATCAGTGGATGCTGAGGGAGGGAGAAGCATTTTTCCACAGGAACGAGCTCCCTGAGAGGATACCTAATTCCAAGTAAGCAGCCTCAAACAGGTACACAGGAGCTCCTCTAAGTAGACTCACTGCACTATGTATATATACATATTTATACATGTATGTATATCTGTAATAATAATAAAGAAGGTGACAAGAAATGGTGAGGGAGTGAGGGAATGGGGAGAGTTGGAGGGGGATTGAAAGGGATAGAAGCAATGCATCTACAATACTCACGTGAAATTCTCAAAAAGTAAAAAAAATTATAGAAATGAGTCTTTTAAATTATCTTTATGTATTGTGTATGTGTGTCTGTGTGTGTGGGCGTTGTGTGGGCACGTATGCACATGCCATGACGTGTGTGTGGAGGTCTGGGGCCAACTCGTGGAAGTAGGTTCTCTCCTTCTATCATGTGGGTTCCAGGGCTGGACCTCATGTCATCAGGCTTAGCAGCAAGTGTCTTTATTTGCTTATTCATTTCTTGGGCTCCATAGACAAGTCATTTTAAACTTCTGTCTTGAAACATTTATTACTTAAGGCAAGAAAAGGTCTTCTGGTCACTCAGAATAATTAAAATATTTTTTCAACTATTTTAGACTTAAGGTATGGTTAAAATTGTGTTTAAATACTCAACTAATCTTCAAGGGTGACCTTTCTTTTGTTGGAGACACCACAGTTATTCTCTAAAGAGAATGATTGAAGATTGATTCAGCTAGGTTATAATGAAATTGTGTTAGCCTGTAAATGAAAACAGAATTGCATCATCTCTTTGAGCACACTTTTACCCTTAAATAGTCTTAATGAAAAGCCTTTCATTTAAATTAATGTGACTGCTGTGTAAGATAAGATCTTAAAAAAAACACTGTTTGCCATTATAAAAGTGGCACTCACAAATCCAAATGATACAGAACGTACTGCCTTACTTCTACCACCTGTCTGTACTGCTCAATCCTCATGAAACATCACGGGACCTCAGGCACTTTCTCAAGAGCCATTTCTGATAGTGCAGCAGAGCTGGGTTTTGCTCTGAGCCTCCTCCGATTGTAGAGTTTGTGTTTAGCTGATGCCGGTGATGTGTTTGTGCACACACTAGTATTCGCCACTCCCGTTCATGGGATAAAATACTATGGTGGGGAAAGACTGAAGTCTGCTTTCATTTTTATCATCCTTGCTCAACTTGAGCAGGGAGAAGAGGGGAAGAGAGAAAGAACATCAGTCCCTTTCCATTCTTCATTCATATTATATTCCCTGCGACATGTTGATGGCCCCATGACATGTGATGTGATTTGGAGCCCTTAATTTGAAAGAAAAGTCCAGATGCTTTTTCTTGGACAGATGGCACACTAGACACAAACCAGCCCCATTTTTAGGACAGAGAGATGAGGTTGTGACTCAAGAGACGCAACTCTTAAGCAGAGGTGAAGTCCTTGATTAATTGCAAAACCTTCCAGTCTCTGACATACACTTGGCAGACTCGGACATATAGGGTCATGCCAAAACGAGCTCCTTAGACTTTGCTGAATATAATAAGTACAGGTGACTAAAGCAGGTTATAGACCAGCAGTTAAAAACTGAACGGGCATGCCACATGTCACTCATTTAATGATGCAAAGGAAAAAGAAAGAAAAAAGAATAAAAGGAAAAAAGATATTTTTTTAAAAGAACAAGCCAAACGTCCAGCTATTGGATCTTATCCAGAAAAACTTTGTAGGAGATGAAAGCTGCCTCATCATTATTCATTCTGCAAAGTAATCCACACTTGAACGAACAGCTTTTGTATGTGCAGCATGTGCTGCGTACTCTGCTTCCAGGCAGAGCCTGGTCTGGCCCTTTCTGTGGTTTCATCTGTTGCAGTTGATCCGATTTGAACCCACCTTGGCAGGACCGGCTGTCTGAGGCTGGAGTGAACCCCATCTCACACTCGCAGCGGTATGCGCCCGGGACATTGAGACACTGGCCATTCTCACAGAGGTTTATGTTTTCTGCGCACTCATCAACATCTGTAGAAGAAGCGACAGGCACCTACGTTATGTTCCAAAAACCATGATACATTTTTTTCCTTGCTCTAAAACGAAATCAATTTGAGTGACTTGAATTAGTGTTCATTAATATGAAGCAAAAATTAATTCACCTGAGCAAGGGAGTGAGGTCTGATAGCAGAGCTGTAACCTCTGTCCCCGCACTCAGCTGTAACCTGTGTCCCCGCACTCAGGTGCCACGTGACTGCCAGTTCTGTTTCATCCCGATTTAATGAATCAGTACTACGACTAGATCAGTAGATATGACTGAGAACACTAGAAAAATCTTAAAATGATGTTCATTTGTTTAAAAACACAGTGATACAATAAACCACTTGCTGTTTTTCTAGCTGGAACATCTTAATGAAAATTAGAGACACTGTGGGAAGGGAAAAGGCTTCTTTTGCTTCACCACAGTCTTACCAAAACTATGCAGACAGCTATTACACGTAGACCTCAAGGTGATTCATTTAATTCCACGAAGCAGCAAAGTTAAAGGGCGAAAGTCAACATTTACTGCCCCAGGAAGTGAGCCAGCTAGGTTGCATATGTTTTTCATTGAGTTCACTAGGCTTAGGAAGACCTCCAGACCACCAGCAGCCCAAGGAGCTGCCCAGGTCACAGTGCGCCTTGTAGGTGGGCTCTGCCTACTCTGACTTCAGGTGTCTTTGCCACCAAATCCATTCTTTTTTTTTTTTTTTTTGTGTTTTTTTTTTGTCTTTTTTGAGACAGGGTCTCCCTGTAGCCCCAGCTGTCCTGGAACTCACTCTGTAGACCAGGCTGGCCTTGAACTCACAGAGATCCGCCTGCCTCTGCCTCCCAAGTGCTAGGATTAAAGGCGTGCGCCACCACGCCCGGCTCAAATCCATTCTTTCTTTGACACTACAGTGCGTAGAAAGCCCAGGAAATATATCATAGCCAAGACATGAAAGTGTCATGTAAACATGCTTTTTTGTTGGTCTATTCAAGACAGGGTCTCTCTGTAGCCCCTGCTGTACTGGATCTCACTCTGTAGACTAGGCTGGCCTTGAACTCACAAAAATCCACCTGCCTCTGCCTCCCAAGTGCTAGGATTAAAGGCGTGCGACACCACACCCGGCATAAACTCGCTTTCTTAAGAGGGCATTTGAAAATGATGAGTTAGTATTTAAAATTTAAAATTTAATTTTTTTTTTTGGTCTTTTCGAGACAGGGTCTCCCTGTAGCCCCAGCTGTCCTGGAACTCACTCTGTAGACCAGGCTGGCCTTGAACTCACAAAGATTTGCCTGCCTCTGCTTCCCAAGTGCTAGGATTAAAGGCGTGCGCCACCACGCCCGGCATAGTCTATTTTTTAATTATGAGTTTAAAATATATACTGAACACCAACTGAGAGCTATCTACCTTATAAAGTGAAAGCTGCGTAATGGTTTTGCCCTGTAAGCTGATCTAGTCTTAAATATGTGTATAATGAAATGGTGTTTTATCCTTGAGGAATGTGGAAGGAGTAAAAGCTAAATAGCTACTAATTGAACACTTAGGAAGTAGTTTCCTAAGTCTTTCACACAGTAAGCAGGCAGATTATACATCCTATCTTCAAGAACTGAACAGTTTTCCCATATCGTCCACTGAAGAATTAAAAACAGTATTATGATAAATATGCCTATTTTAAAATGAGTAAACTGAGGTCAGACAACCTCATATTTTATGTGGGTTAAGGCCAGCAGTAAGAATCACAGATAACATAGGAATCCAGGTGGTCTTATCCAGACAAAGCCTTCATTTTCTGACCACTACTTTTTAGATGAGTAAGGGATAATGGTTGTCATTAACAGTATTTGATCCTGATAAATGCTGTTACTTTAAAACTGCCATCAAGATTCTGGAAGATTCTTTAGCCCTTTGCATTTAATGAATGGGAATGATATATGTTCATTCATGGGTTGAACAGAAGCGCAGAGGCTGTTAGTTTAGTCTTTTCCACAGTTTTCTCAAAATAAGGAAAACATACACGATGATCTGTGACAGTACATCTGAACATACCTCAGGCCCCTCACTCACCTGAGCAAGCAAAGCCATCTCCTGTGAAGCCTTCTGAGCAGGCACATCGGTATGAGCCTGGGGTATTGACACACTGAGCATTTATGCTGCATTGGTGGGTTCCATTAGAACATTCATCCAAATCTGTATGGCAAGAGAACACAGCACAAAAGACCAGAAATGAAGATAGGACATTCAAGCACTTGGAAAACTTCTGATGTGTCCTAATTATGAACTGGCCTGAATGGACTCTGTTTTAGTTTATCTGTGAGAAAATTGCTATAACCTAAGATCTCGGGGATTTATATTCCACAATGTCCGTGCTATAACTGTGGCCCCAAACTACAAATTCAAGCATTGCATGAAATGCTCAGAGAAGTCAAAAGAAAATAAGTATTGGATTTGAATCTGCTGATGGTAGAGTTTATCATTGGCTCCCTTACCACTGAAAAAGAAAAAAAAAAAACCCCAAAACCAGAAGCTACCACTGACCTTCAATACAGAATTAACGCTGAGTTTTAAATTAATTTTATTAAGAAAAAAAGATATAATTCTTGATCTCATGAAATTCACAGTGTAGTGGAAAAGATTGAGGTTACATACAGAAAAAATTAAGTATTTTTCTCTGCACCATGAGAATTACAGGTACATTGAGACACTAAAAGGCGCATGAAATCTGAACAGCAGGAACGAGTAAGGCCCCACTGAGGAAGTAGTTTTGTTTTTGTTTTTGTCTTTTGTTTTTTTGAGGAAGTAGTTTTTAAACAACTGCAGAATCCCCTTCTAAGGATGAGGAAGAACAGAAGTAGGCATGAGTAGTTCTGGCAGAGAACAACACACGTAGAGACACTGAAGGCAAAGTACAGGGTTAAAGGGGTTAGTGTGAAAAGCAGAGTGCAGGATCAGAGCCCTGGAAGCTAGAGCTGGAGAGTGCTATAGGGCCTTGTAAGCCAGAGAAAGGGAGCTTTCTCCAATATTTAGTAAGTTAAATGTCAGTTGCAGAACAAGGCTTAAGATTCCTGTTACTGCTATCTGAAGATTACATTGCAGGAGGATCAGAGAGTTGAATATCCAGGGGGAGAGGAGGGAAAGAGGGAGGGAGGGGGAGAGGGAGGGAGGAAGAAAGAGAGAGGGGAGGGGAGGGGAGAGGGAGGAAGAGACAGAGAGACAAGAAAGTGAGAGATAAAGGCAGAGAGAAAAAAGGGGAGGGAGAGATGAGAGAGACACAGAAAGAGAAAAGGGGAGAAAGGAAGAGAGAGAAAGGAAAAGAGAGGGGGGAAGAGAGAGAGTGAAAGAGAGAGAGAGAAAGAGAAACTATGAAGATGAAAAGGATGATGGGTTTGGGGGAAGAGGTAACTGAGCCCTGTAAAAATCTTGTCTTGGGACGGACAGTCTTGTGCTATTTGGCCAGACTGACAGATGAACAAACATAAAATGGAAACAAAAAAGTCAGAAAAACAGGCACAGATGACAAGAAAAATGGGAAAGACTGCCGGAAAGTCCAGCGACCAATGTTAGTGACCCGGCTAGACTAGAAGACTTAATGAGGCTAACACAGGAGGTTACACAACAAAGTCACTTGGAAAGTGTGATAATTCATACTCTACAGTTGGCTTGTAAACACTGGACAAGAATGAAACATTTGGCTGGATAGGCCAGCTGTACTCAAGTTAATGTGAATTAATAGTAAGAGATATTAAGGCCTTTCTTTAATCCTTACTGTGGGCCTATAAGCTTTTACTGAGAAGTCATCATGGGGAGTTCAGTCCAGACTCCTTTCTTGCTATTTAAAACTGACCTGGATAATTCTTACCAGCTGGGCATATTCCTTATTGTTACGGCATGTGAAATGCTGAGCATATTAAACAGCTTTGTGGATGACACCCAGGGTATAATTCAGTTCCCTGCCTAACTCCTATAAAATATTATTAGGTTTCAGCTCGAGAGCTATACAATGTGGGGAAAAAAGCATTGCCTATTCTCCTTTTTTCAAGTCAGACCTCTTGGAAGCCAAGAAAATACTTACATTTGCTCATAAGAACAATTCTATTTACTAAGAGGTGACCACTGATTACCATTTTAAGGCCATGTGAAAACCCCTTTTTGTTTCCTCCACTTATTTCATTGGGTTTCAAATCTCACTGATTAGACTACGAAAAGACTGGAAAAACACATTAGTCAGTTTTCATATTCCAGCAATTTAGATCACTGGCAGCACTTCAAATGATTTTTACCGTTAACAACATGCATGGAAAAGCAGATGCTGAAGCATCCTGTTCTAATCTGACCATTTATATTAAGGCTGAAGAAGGAAAACTCTTAGACAGGAATTATCCCCACAAGGAAAGACAGCCTTTGATTTACAAGACAATAAATGGAGAGCAAGAAGTTCTTGCCCAGGTACAAGTGTGCAAAGAGTTGGGCTGGAGAGATGGCCTAGCAGTTGGAAGCACTGACCACTCTTGCAGAGGACCCGGGTTTGGTCCCCAGCACCTACATGGCAGCTGAGAACCATCTTTAACTCCCATTCCAGGGGAATCCGACACCCTCTTCTGACCTCTGCGGCATTGCACGACAGACCTACATGCAGACAGTGCATTCATACACATACAAAAATAAACTAAAATAAATAAATAAATAAATAAACAAATAAATAAATAAGATTTATTAAAAAAAAAACAAGTGTGCAAAGAGTCATTAAGAATGTTTGTCCTGGGCTGGAGAGATGGCCTAGCGGTTAAGAGCACCGACGGCTCTTACAGAGGACCCGGGTTCGATCCCCAGCACCCACATGGTGGCCGAGAACCGTCTGAAACTCCAATTCCAGGAGAACTCCAGTTCCAGGGGAATCCGACGCCCTCTTCTGACCTCCATGGCATTGCACGACACGGGTGCACAAACTTGCATGCAGACAGTAAATTCATACACATACGGAAATAAAAAAAAAAAAAAAACAAAAGAATGTCCTTTGGGCTGGAGATGGCTCAGCAGTTAAGAGCACTGACTGATCTTCCAGAGGACCCAGGTTTGCTTCCCAGCATTCACATGGCAGCTACTAACCATCTGTAACTGTACGTCCAGGAGAATTTGACACCCTCTTCTGGCCTCTATGGTCATTGCGCAACATGGGTTCATTTAGGTATATGTAGGTGAAACACTCCTATATGTGAAATAAATTAAAAAAAAGAATGCTGGCCCTCATCAAAGGGTTCACAAACTCACCAATACATTTGATGCCATTTCCTACCCAGCCTTCTCTGCAACTGCATTTGAAGCTTCCAGGGATGTTCAGACACAAGGCATGCATGTCACAATTGTGGGCGCCAATTTCACACTCATCCACATCTGAGAAACCAGAGTTAAGAAGATAAAGTATGAGCCAATTGGTTCTACTTCCAAGTACATTTCTGAAAAGATAACAATTTAAGATAAATAATAGCTGTATAAATAAAACATAAACACACATTTGTTTTTAATTCTTTTCGAGTCTAGTAACATGTGAAGTTCATGATCATGACCAAAGAAGCCCTTTTTCTAGGACTTGCTAGCCACTTCCTGTTGCAATGGATAAAGTGAGCTGTTGTCCTAGGGTGTGTGATTGGCTAAATGGCCCCCACTTACTGCAAAGGCCCAGACCAAACTCCATGGGAAGGACACGAAAACATACACTTCAAGATAAACAGTTTTCAGAAACAATGTGCTATTCTCCTTCTATTAATATTACACATTTTCATGAAGATGAGAACAAGCCTGACTTTAAAAAGCCCTCTCTTCATATTAAAAGTCAATATAATGTTATTTAGTGGTAAAACACTTGCTTAGCATGTGTAAGCACCCAGTTTTTGTAAGCTATCATTCAGGTGTGTACTTTTGGTTTTTATATTTATCTGAGGATATTGAAAATGCTTCCTGCAAATATTAGCTGGAAAGTGACCAATGTTTACCAGTGTGTGTTTATATGCATATATATTACATATATACACATATAGGTAACCTATACATATATGTGTGTGTGTATATATATATATATATATATTTATAATGTGCTACATAGTGACATTCTGGCCAATGGCAAACCATGCATATGACAATGGTTCCTTAAGGTCATGTGATGCAGCTGTGTTTGTGTAATTGCCTAATGAACCATTTCCTATAATGTATCCGCCTTGTAAAGCAGAATATAACTGCATGGATACACATATACACGTGGTGGATTTGGTTCTCTGAGGCTTTCTAGATTAGGAAGAGTCTGCTCCTGTTCTCTGAGTACACTCTGCCTCTGCTGGAGTGACTGCCGCACACGTGGCCCTGGTTTTCTGCCATCTTCACTAGTGGGGATCAGTTTGCAGACCTGCTCTCATTATTGGCTCTTTACTGGTTAAGGGCTCTCAGTAGCCCAAGCTCTTTACTGTTAGCCTTAGGGATATTTGAGTGAGCATTTAAGAGACAAATGGCCCAAACCTTGACCATGACACTTTCTAGTCCCTCCTGTATGCAAAGGTATGAAATGGATCAAAAGATGAGCAAAAACAGAGAGGTGAGTGAGGAGAGATGAGAGTAAATGAAAAACTGGAGTGAGAAAGAACAATGTTTGAATAGAACACAATAATATTTTCTTGTAGGTTAACGTTGCAAGACAAATGAAAGCTAAGATCCTTCAGGCCATTTGCATTTCTTTATGCATGACCTCTATTTGGGCAGGAGGCAAGATACACAAGTGAATGACGCTCTAAGGATACACAAGTGAATGACGCTCTAAGGATACACAAGTGAATGACACTCTAAGGATACACAAGTGAATGACGCTCTAAGGATACACAAGTGAATGATGCTCTAAGGATACATAAGTGAATGACGCTCTAAGGATACACAAGTGAATGATGCTCTAAGGATACACAAGTGAATGACGCTCTAAGGATACACAAGTGAATGACACTCTAAAGATACACAAGTGAATGACGCTCTAAGGATACACAAGTGAATGACACTCTAAAGATACACAAGTGAATGACACTCTAAGGATACACAAGTGAATGACGCTCTAAGGTTCAGCAGGAGCAGGGCCAGCAGCAGGTCAGGCCTTCCTCCCTGCTGGGTTCTCAGGTGGCCTGTGCCATAGAGACAGTGGATTGCACATGCTACTGGTCAGTTAATCATCTCGCCTGCTGTCATACCCTGGTTGAAGGAAACTGGTTCTAAGGAGGCCCAGGAATAAGGATGTTGAATGCTGAAATAATGTTAGTTTTTGAAACCTAGAAGACACAAGGTTGAAACCTACCTGTACATCCTGTGGTCCCCTTCTTCACTGAGTAACCCAGCTGACAGTGGCAAATGAAAGAGCCTTTTGTGTTCTCACACTCCCCAAACATGCAGATGTTGGAGTTCAGGTCACACTCATTCACATCTAGAAAATTCATTTTCATGATTCTGGTTAGTATTTGCTCATCATAGTAATGTAAAAGATACCTCTTAAACTGGGTAGCATAGTACTGAAATGCACAGATAAAATTGAAAATATAGTACTTGAAAAACTAATGTTGCAGAATAATGTGTATGCATCTTCAATGAGGTTTAAAAATTAATTCTTCCTTTATAGATTTTACAGTTCTAGGAAAGTCGATTGAGTTTTCAAAGTAACCACCCCCAAACCTTCTCATATCTATGAGTGTTCATGTATATATCAAGCTATCATTTTGGGGTGAGGGGTGCTGCGAAATGCTGTCTTCTGGACGTGATGTGGCCGTCATGCTCATAGGCACACAGCAGCCGTGGTTTTCTGCATAAGACCTGCACAAGCAAAGACAGTCAGCATTCCAGCTTAGATGGGAGGGCTGGAGCTGGAGAGTGGATCTCCAGGCTCCTCCCCTTACTGAGAGTCTATTGGCAGTTGAAAGTTACTTGGAGGACAAAAATCACTCTTTTAAAATCAGTTTTTTAAATTTTATGTGCACGAGTAAATTGCCTATCCATAGATATGAGAAGAAGGTTTGGTAAGAACACCCGCGTTGTGCAGTACCTGCAGAAGTCAAAAGAGGGTGTTGGATCCTGTGGAACTAGAGTTATGGAAGGTTGTTAGCTACCAGTTCCTACTGGGAATTGAACCCGGGTCCTCTGCAAGAGCAACCAGTGCTGCTCATGACTGCTGATTCAACTTTGCAACCCCTGAGAATCACCCTTTTTGGAGAGTGTAACCACTGGTAGGAGCTCCGTGTTCCAGTGGATAGTCACACGTCCATAGATATCTAGCACTAACTGGACTTAGTAAGTTGTCAGAAAAAAAGACTCAAAGTTGGGAGAGGCACATGAGGAGTTTGTGGGGGGCAAATGGAGGATAGATATAATCATATTTTCATTGTATACCTCTATGAAATTCTCAAGAATAAAGGAACATTTTTCACACCCTCTCATTTGCTTCTGATACCCACCGATGCACGTTTTCATGTCCATTGAAGCCATGAAGCCATCATAACACAGGCAGCGGTACTCCCCAGGGATGTTGGTACACTGACCACCATCGCAGATGTCAGGATTGTTTTCACATTCATCAATATCTGAGGACACAAAGTTAACATCCAGTCAAAGCAAGAATGCCTTTTGCCAGTGATTTTCTTTCATTCGGTTCTACTCAACATTTGGAAGCCCACATGATTTACAAGATTACAGGCATGTACAATTTTCTTTTCTATACCTGCGCATGATCTTCCATCTGGCATCAGGGCATACCCTTCACTACAGCTGCACTCGTAGCTTCCTTCTGAGTTGGTGCACTGGGTATCACAGCCTCCGTTCATTATCATGCATTCGTCGATATCTGCACAAACATTGCATCTACATTAACTGCCATGCCTACATTCATAAATTAAAAAATGCATAGTGTCTCTTCTTTTTAAAATAATGCTTAACCAGCTTTGATTTAACACTGCACCATTAGTCTTCTGTAGTTCTTTCAATATAACATCCTACTTAACTCCACTCTCTGAAGACTAAAGAACTCAGAAAGCTAGTAACTATGGAATTTGGAGTATTTTCTGTGAGTCTTCTACAAAACCAACATACCAAGCCTCAGCTTACATTAATTTCAAAGGACTCTCATGGGCTTCAGGACATATTCAACGCCAAAGTTTTCCTTGTTTATTGGAGAGCTATGAGAGGCAGATCTGCTGGTCTACTCTTACCTGTGCAGCCCTGGCGGTCTGGTGTGGCCTGGTATCCGGGATTGCAAGAACACTGGTAAGTTCCAATCATGTTCACACACTTCCCATTTCTGCAGAGATTGTCACTCAAGGAGCATTCATTAATATCTATAAAAGATAAAAGCAGTCAATATTTCATGCAGGGGAAAATCATGATACCTTTCAACAACAAGCTTCACTGGACCAGTGTTCACCAAAGGGAAGTGACCCTGGTGGGAAACAGGATCATCTGGCATGCTTTCAGAGCATGCTGGGATTTCCGTTTTCATTATTTCTGACAATAATAGTAGAACTTTCTGCAGCGTTGCAACCATTCCCCATCTATATTGTCCAACACAGAACTACTCAGCCTTTGAAATGCATATAGTGTGACTGAGCAATTTTAATGTTAATTTTAATTAAAATTTCATAGCCACATGTGGCTGATGATTTCCACCATAGAACACACAGCGTGCATGCCAGAAGTGAAGCTGTCACCATGAATTTATACTGGCATGCCCACCTGGTCTTCAAGTGTTGCCTACTTCCAACACTTGAAGTGCTGGTTCCAGAGCACAGAGGTCTGACAGTGAGACCCTCTTTTATTTGCTTTATCAAATATGTTTAGGTGCCTGGATAGGTCATCTACAAATCAGAACTCCAATTTTAAAACAACCTCGTCCTTACGAGGTGAACATGTGCCTTAAGAATCCCATGGAAAGATACATGGACCAGATTAGTAAATGAGTTAAAACCAAGAAAATACAGTGAACCATCTCCATATGCTCATCAAAAAGAATGTAAGTTAGCTGGGCGTGGTGGCACATGCCTTTAATCCTAGCACTTGGGAGGCAGAGGCAGGCGGATCTTTGTGAGTTCAAGGCCAGCCTGGTCTACAGAGTGAGTTCCAGGACAGCTGGGGCTACAGGGAGACCCTTTCTCAAAAAGACCAAAAAAAAAAAAAAAAAAAAAAAAGAAATGTTAGTTATAAATACTGTAATATATCTATATATGATAATATATATAAATATATAAGTATATATAATATATATATAACAAATTTGGAGGAAACAAAGAGGGGCCAAAACTGGGACCGAAATAAAACAATTGAACAAAGCAGAAAAAAAAAAAAAAAAAACAGTAAACTTCTGCCCCAAATAGTAACCTCTGCATAGAAAAGACTTTAAAAAAGACTGAGTGCCAGGCATGGTGGTATACACCTTTAATCTCAGCACTTGGAGGCAGAGGCAGGTGGATCTTTGTGAGTTTCAAGGCCAGTCTGGTCCCAAACAAGCCTGTGTCTACAAATGTCCAGGAAGTGGAGCTACAAGGAACGACCCTGTCTCAAATAGACCCAAAAAAAAAAAAAAAAAAAAAAAAAGACTGAGAAAAAGATGCAAGACATGCATAGCAGAACGCATGAGCTCAGGTGGGGGGAGGGGCATGGACAGGGGGACGAGTCTAAATTGGACTGAGAAATATTGTATGAAATGTACAAAACTTCAATAAAAATGTTAAAAAATGCTGGGCATGGTGGTGTATGCCTTTAATCCTAGCACTCGGGAGGCAGAGGCAGGCAGATCTCTGTGGGTTCAAGGCTAGCCTGGTCTACAGAGTGAGGCCAGCTGAGACTAAAGAGAGACCCTGTCTCAAAAATACCCCCAAAATAAAAAAATACTGACAACAGTCACAAAATTACCTAGATTATGTCATGTAAATTTATGATTCTGCTTAATTACATTTATTTTATATTATATATTGCACCTTTGAGGGTTACTTTCTCAGTTGTAAGATTGATGAACTCTAAGCAGGAAAATAAACTAATAGTATTCCTGAATCACTGTATTATAGTGTGTCCAAATATGAGTATTTTAAAATCACCTTTGCACTACTAGCAGAATAAAAACATTTAAAACTTTTAAATTCATCCTTATGAAAATGTCTGTTTATTGTACTATTTAAGGTTCATCTCATATAACAGCACAGCAACCCACTTGTGTTGTGGTCATACATGGGGTGACCCTATGGTTAGGGTGAGGAAACTTGGGGTATAACATGAACTCTGACTGACTAGATGTTAGGCAGAGGATGAGCAGGATACAGGTGTGTGGACAGATCCAACAATCTGGAATAACCTTGGGCTGCTTGCCCAGGACCCTGCCTGGACCATGGAAGCACATGACCTTCACACAGGGAGCAAGCCCAGTGTACCCTGCAGTCTACAATCACCTAAGTATATGAAGACAGCCTGGACTGGGTATAGGCATCTTTATTTACAGGCTGTGCTGAGCACTACATGGTTGTTAAAATGGATTCCCGATCTTTATTTAGTGCGCCCACTGGATTTCTGTGCTAAGAGGAAGAACTCACCCACACAGTCCTCACGGGATGGCGACAGCTCATGTCCCAGTGGGCAGTCACACTGAAAGCTGCCCTCAGTGTTCACACAGGTGCCACCCCTACAAAGGAGAGGGTTACGTTCACATTCGTCAATGTCTGAAAGGTAAAAATGTGAGATCCATTAAGGAACTCTGAGGAAAACATATTCACATATCTAGCATGGTAGAAGGACGTTAGGAGATAGGCATGTGACTCAAAGGTAAGGGAAACATCTCAACAGGGATGGGACAAGCTCTACTTTCCACCTCAGTATGAAACTTATAAAACTTCTACTCTAAATACAGTAAATTAATGAGAAACTTTCATGTACGACAAAAGCTGATTTCTGAGGTGACATGTGCAACGTTTGCTTTCTATCACCATAGACTCATACTGTCATCAGTTACTTTCATGTTTGGATCTCGAATCACTCTGAAAGATCTTAGCTCATAAATAACTATACTCAGGTATGTCAAGCCTGTGACCCATGGTCTGCATGTGTCCCAGGATAGCTATCAACGCAGTACAATACATCATGGATGACAATGTCTCATTGCAATATCAGAAGGCTGGATCCCCTTCTACCCCCCGTGAGTGATTACACCCTATGAAGTAAGTCCTGTAAGCCGCCTAAAATAAAATAGTCATCAAAAAGGTTTTTAATATCACACCAATATGAGACCTCACATGGGATCGGCATGACACAGCACATATTTTGGGGTCACCACACCAAGGTATCTAGTTTAAATGAATCCCTCCAGAGTAGTCTGTGTGTTGTTGCCTTTATGAATGAAGAGAATCCAGGCCCAGTACCTCCGTGCCATTAAGGCACTATAGGAAGGAATTCCCTGTTGGCTCTTTAAAGGTCTTCTTGCTCTGCATATCTGCCACCGAGCACACTGCCTGCTGCTCAGAAGCCCAGGATAGGCCTGTTTCCAGGCCAGCTGAGGAGCCTAGCCTTGCTTACCCATGCAGTTCTTCATCATCATGAAGCCACTCTCATAGCCCTCGAAGCACTCGCATTCAAAGCTGCCAGGTGTGTTGACACAGATTCCACTGCCACAGAGGTCGGGAGAGATCCTGCACTCGTCAATGTCTACACTCCGCATGTGACAGAAACGAAAACACAGAGTGAGGCAAGAAGCTATCACTGGGATGGGACCTTCCATGTGAGGGTGCTGCACATGTGAAACTTGGGGGAAATGGGCTGCGGGCAGGAAGAATGTTCTGAGGAGGTCAGGTGGAGGGGACCAGGCCTTCCTCCTGCAAGCTCCTTTCTCCAACTGTCAAAACTGTCGTGGCCAACTGGCAAGTGGGGCCTTTGGTGTCTGAATTCTGAAATTTTGGACTTCTTTGAGGCTTAGATATGGTAATAGAAAGATAGACAAAGTAGCTCTTAGGGTCAGAGGAGGGGGGCAGTGCTCACAGGAGAGGGAGCTCCAGCAGGCCTCAGAGAGCTGCTGGCTTTGCTACACAAGCCCAAGGGGTGGGGGGGGGCAGCATCTTCAGATGGATTGCTGCCAACTGAGTGGAGCTGGCTAACGGCGTAGGCATGGCAGACCCCATCAGCCAGGAACATACACATGGCAGAGCCAGGAGCACAGCCCACTGGGGGTCTTTGTCTCATTCAGATGTCTCATACTTACTTATCTAATTAAAAAAAAATAGATACTCCATGCTTGTGATTCCCAGAGTTTCTCTATTATGGTGAATAAGAATCAATGGTAGTGTCTGGACTCTCAGAAATTTTGGAGAAATCTCCCAGACCTGTATGATTTTTTTAGTAAAGAAGTTGGATCTACATAAAATATGTTTAAGGAAATGTTAGTCATTTTCTATAGACTTTGTCACAATGGAATGACTGCTTCTGCCACCGACTCTTTGGATGAGTTTAACTGTGACGTCTTTGTATCACAGGACTTGAGCTATGAACTTGCATGTGTTCTCTTGGTGGGCTGCAGATTTCGCTTGCCCCTGCTTTTAATTATCTCCCCAGTTACCTGTCATACATAAAATATTTAAAATTCTTTAAAAATAAAACAAAATATCTCAGTGATACAGTCTGTCCATCATTAGCTGTGGCTGATCTTAAGGGCCTTAAGAGGAACACGTAAGTCACAGGACTTACCTGGAGCAGGGACAGATTTTGGCTAATATAAAGTGGCTTAAGTGTCACATGGTAGAAGTACTGACTTTGGAACTGTCTGCCTGAGTAGAGCCCTAGTCTGTTATCTGCTGTCAGGTTCTGAAAAAAACTGATTCAGCTTCTCCATATCTTATTTTTTTCTCCATATCTTAACCTTGTCTAGAACTCATTTCTAGAATGAAGGGACTCTATGTTAAAGTGTCACATACAAAGTAGGTTAGCTTTTTTTCTGCTAGGAGCAGACTTCGTGAAGGGAAAGACTTGTCACTTTTGGTCTTTTGAGACGAGGTCTCCCTGTAGCCCCAGCTGGCTTGGAACTCACTATGTAGACCAGGCTGGCCTCAGGGAAAGACTTTTGAACTGAACCTGTGGGTTGTTTGTACAGAAATTCTAACTTTCAAGATGTGGACTATCTACAGAAGGAGAAGACAAAGACAAGATGCGTGAGAACTGTGCATTTCAGGGAGCTGGAGGTTGCTGAGTGGCTGACTGTAAGGATGACAATCAGCAGCACAAACACTGGTAGGATGGGGCTGATGACCCAGAGAGAAAGACATGCCATCAGTAAGGGGAGCCAGCGTCTTTTCAGGGAATTGTCTATTTTGTACTGTATCCTCAAATAAGGCAGGGCTGTCAACAAATTTCTTTCTTCTATATGTGAAGAAATATATTTGAAGGAGCTTATTTGTCACATGAAGTGATTTGGTTAACTCCACATCATAAGCAAGGAGCAGGATCCAGGTTGGAGGAGCCCTCAGCCTCTCTGTCCACCAAGGTCCAGTGCAGCCTGAGTCCAGGAAGGCATTATTTGGCAGGATGGAAAGGAAGGATTTGGCTGTGGAAAGTGAAGAGGATGGACGATCCTAGAAGAGTCTGCCCTGCAGCAGACTGATACTCAGCCGGAGTCTGCCGTCAGGAGGGAAGGTTCTCTTCCTCTTGCCCCTCACATTTCACTTATGTTTAGAAATGAAGAAGGAAACAGGGCAATAAGAAATGTGTGTCAGGGGAGAGAGAAGCTCAGGAAGTGATGTGAAGAGATGGGTGGCACTGCTAAGCTGTGAGGGCCCCACAGAGGGTGAATGATGGCGTCCTACAGAGCAGAGATCAATGGTGAGGGCCGCAAGGCCGACTGGCATGAGAGGTGGAGTGGTGAGAGACAACAGCTCATCAACCTGTGTGGACGAGATAGACAGCTATGAAACCCACTAAGTAATCTAGAGCAAGCAGCACAGCAGGTGGAAGATAGACATTTCAATGGGCTTGATGAAGAAGGGACAGGTGAGACATCAGAGGAATCAGAAAAATTCCCTATCTATATACTCCATATATGAATAAAGTCAATTCTGATAAGAAAATCTTGGAGATACTGTTCAAGTTAAAGCATCTGTAATAATTATCTATCAAGAAAGAAAGAACAACTCCAAATCAATAGAATCCGTGATGAAAGGGGAAATATCACAACAGACAATGAAAAGATCCAGACAATCATACAGGAATACTTCAAAAACCTATACTCTACTAAGTTTGAAAACCTAGGAGAAATGGACAAATATCTGAAATCCTGGGAATCACCAAAGCTTAACCAAAAAGAGATCAACAGCTTAAACAAACCCATAATATATGAAGAAATTGAAATGTAATAAGAAACCTCCCAACTAAAAAAAGCCCAGGCCCAGATGGTTTCATGGCAGAATTCTATAAAACATTTCAAAAAAGACTTACAACCATTATTACTCAAATTGTTCAGAAGGATACAAACAGAGGGAATTCTCCAAAATTCCTTCAATGAAGCCAGCATCACTCTAATACCAAAACCAGGTAAAGATACAACCAAAAAGGAGAACTATAGACCCATCTCATTAATGAGCACAGATGAAAAAATTCTCAACAAAATACTTGCAAACCACATAGAGACCCACATCAAGAAGATCATCCATCATGACCAAGTTGGATTCAAACCAGAGATGCAGGGATGGCTCAACATACGAAAATCAATAAATATCATAAAGCATATAAATGGACTGAAAGACAAAAAAAAAACACATGATCATCTCAATTGATGCAGAAAAAGCCTTTGACAAAATCCAGCATCCCTTCATGCTTAAAGTCTTAGAGGGAATTGGACTGGAGGGATCATTCCTCAATGTAATCAAAGCCATATACAGGAAACCCACAGCCAATATCTCTCCTAAATGGAGAAATGACAGAAGCATTCTCCTTAAAGGTAGGAACTGGGCAAGGCTGCCCCCTGTCATCACTCCTCTTCAATATAGTGCCCAAAACACTTGTTGGGGCAATAAGGCAAGAAAAGGAAATTAAAGGAGTACTAATTGGAAAAGAGGAAGTCAACTATCCCTTTTTGCTGATGATACGATAGTTTACTTAAGGGATGCTAAAAGCTCCACCAGAAAACTCCTAGAAATGAGTAAGAGTTTCAGTAAAGTGGCAGGATACAAAATTAACCTAGGAAAATCAGTAGCCTTTCTTTATACCAACAAGCAACTGAAGAAGGAATACAATGAGACCTTCCCACTCACAATAGCCTCAAAAACAATAAATACCTAGGAAAAAACCTAACCAAAGACACCAAAGATATCTACAAAAAAATTTAAACCCCTGAAGAAGGAAATTGAAGAAGACATCAGAAGATGGAAAAACCTCCCATGCTCATGGGTTGGGAAAATTAATATAGTAAAAATGTCCATTCTACCTAAACTCTTATACAGATTTAATGCAATCACAATTAAAATCCCCAAGAGTTTCTTCACAGGTTTAGAAAAAAAAGTCCTTAATTTCACTTGGAAAAACAAAAGACCCTGAATAGCCAAAGTGACCCTGAGTGAAAAGAGCAATACAAGGGGGATCTCTATACCAGACTTCAAACTATACTACAGGGCTATAGTCATAAAAACAGCCTGGTACTGGCACAAAAACAGACTTGTAGACCAATGGAACAAAACTGAAGATCCATACTCGAGAACATACAATTTCAGCCACTTCATATTTGACAAGGGGGCCAAGAAAACACAATGGAGGAAAGAGCATCTTCAGCAAGTGGTGTTGGCAAAACTGGATCACCATTTGTAGTGATTAAATTAAACCCCCTACCTCTCGCCTTGTGCAAAAGTCAACTCCATATGGATCAAAGACCTCAACATGAAACCCAAAACTCTGAAGGCGATAGAAGAAAAGGTTGGCAGCAACCTACATGACATAGGCATAGGAAAAGACTTCCTAAATCAGACAGCAGCTGTGCAAGAATTAAGGTTGACAGTTGACAAATGGGACTTCATTAAACTCAAAACCTCTGTATATCAAAAGAAACAATCAAGGAAGTGAAGAGAAAACCCACAGAATGGGAGGAAACCTTCACTGCAGATACATTTGACAAAGCATTGATTTCCAGAATATATAAACTACTCAAAAAACAAAGAAGAAAGAAAACAAATGACCTACTTAAAAGATGGAGCAAAGAGCTGAATGGAGACTTCACAGGTGGGGAATTAGAGATGGCTAAGAAACATCTTAAAAAGTGTTCAATGTCGCTAATAATTAAGGAAATGCAAATTAAAACCCTTTAAGATATCATCTCACTTCATTAAGACTGGCCAGGATCAAGAAAACAAATGATACCAAGTGCTGGAGAGGTTGTGGGGAAAGGGAACACTCATCCACTGCTGGTGGGAATGTAAACTCTACAGGCCACTATGGAAAGCAGTGTGGAGAACCCTTGGAAGACTCGGAATGAGCTTTCCACCTGACCCAGTCATACCACTCCTGGGTATATACCCACAAGACTCATCTTACCGCAGGGATACATGCACAGCCATGTTTATTGCAGCTCTTTTCACAATAGCAAAGAGCTGGAACCAACCCAAGTGCCCCTCAATTGATGAGTGGATAGAGAAAATGTGGTACATCTACACAATGGAGTTCTATGCAGAGCTAAAGAAAGATGACATCATGAACTTTGCAGGTAAATGGATGGAGCTAGAAGATATCATGCTAAGTGAAGTAACACAGTCCCAGAAAAACAAAAGATGAATGGTATCCCTCATCTGTGGATGCTAGCACCAATTACTTAATTGTATGGCAAACTGAGCAACATTAATGTGATCTGAAAATCCCTTAAAAACAAATAAATAAATAATTAAAAAAATAAATTATCTATCACCAAAGAGAACAGTTTACAGCTTTGTATATTTTAAAGCTAAAGAGAATGGTTAAGAGCACTGTTTGTAATTGAGGAAAATAAGTCATACCATATTTGAATATTACAAACTGAAATAATAGAATACTTTTCAAATTTAAGTAACATTCACGGAGGTAATGGCTATGTCTTCTAGTCTCTCTGTATGTTGAAAGTCTTATTTTTATGGCCCAAACAAACAACATTTTCTGCTATTTTGATGCTCTTTCTCAAATTTACTTGGGAACTTGTTTAACTAGAGCAAAAGAAAACAGTTTTTTCAAAAAAAAAGAGTTCCCACTGAGAAGATGGGCTTTGAAAGAAGTTACTCAGAGCCAAGCTGGAGAGCCAGAGTTTGGTACCAGAAAACCAATCTTACCTGTACAGTTTCTCTCCTCCATGTCCAGGGCAAAGCCATTATTGCATCGGCACTTGAAACTTCCAATTGTGTTTCGGCACTTTCCGTAGGTGCACATCCCTGGAAAGGCTTTGCATTCATTGATATCTGAAAGCAGAGTAGAGGCAGACTGCAGTTGGTGGAGTAATGAATAATCCCATCATTTTAAGTTTAAAGAATCTATCATGGTAGAAAATAATAATGTACTCATGAAAAAATGAGGACTACTGAATTCTGAAATGATCCCACTAACACCATAAGGAAAATGAGCTCTATGAAAGAGGTTCTCTGTTCTGCACTGAGCAGGATCCCTTTATATCTCAGTGTTGTTTATGAAGATAAATGAGGACAGAGATCGCTCTGCTGCTGAGGAAGCTGGCTAGGCTACCTCTGTTCAGTTAGCAGGGACAGCAGAAAGAGTGAGGAGAGAAAGGTTAGTTAGTGGTCCCTTTCCCAGCTTTATAGCAACACTGTCTTTTACATGTAATTAATATCTTGGACCTTAAAGTTGGTCACAAATCCCATGTAGGAAATTAAACCAATTCAGAGAACATAGACAGGGCTTTGTTAGTGTGAGGACCTGGGAGCAGTTTGCTGTTACCTTTGTAAAACGGACGTCCCGTGAGAACATCCCCTCTGTTCGCAAAGCCTGGGCCCCGGGGACACAGGGCCTCATACTCCTTGGTGCCAGGTTTGGGGCATTCTTCACACTCAGTGCCCCAAGCTGCCCCAACCGCACAGCAGCAGGCATCCATGCGGAACTTCCCAGGAACAGGGCGGACACACTCATCCTCATCCCATGTCAGGTAGCACTGCTCCATGCGTATGTCTGCCAAGAGGGAGACGGCAGGCTTAGTGATGCTCGGTCACCCCCTGAACGTTTGTATAGCAACTCTACCTGCTCAGTGCCCTGTGTGATGGTGGGCCTGGAGGCATGGTGGGGACAAAGCATCAGTCCCTACCCACGGACTACTTGGTACCAGTCATTTAGGGAGAGTGAAGGTGGGCTCTTTTGCAACGATACTTAACTCTCACAAGACACCTTGTGTGAGGGTGTGGGGGAACCCTCCTGGTGACGTGACTCTCATGCCCTGGCCCATATCAATCACCAGAAGGAGTAAAATAATTTCAATGAACCTCTTCTTTTTCACGGAGTTCAACTCATTTTAGAGTGGTTTGTTAGATTTTAGTCATAAACAGCAACGATCAGCTGAAACCCGTCTGCACTTTGGGACAACTATTGAAACAGCTTTACTAAAAATAAACCTATTATTTTTGCACTTAGAGTGCTTTTGTTGTTATTCCTACCAAATTTACCTTTTGGATCAGGGTTCTGTCCTGGACTATGCAGATATACAAATCTTCCCAACTGAAGGATCAAATCATTTGTTTAAATGTACATTTTCCTATCAACTTCAAACTATACCCAACAGAATGTTTCAATGCTTATCCTGAATTAGTTAAGAAACTTAAAGCAGCGACAAAGAATCCCAAAACAGAGTAAGTCAGTAGGGTGTATGAACAATATACCTCGCCTGCTGGTCAGCTAAGAAACGGGTAAACTACAATTACACGCCAGCTATGTAATTACAAATATGAGTAAAAAGTTCAGAAAATATTTTTCTTAACTAAATAAAGTGATCAAGTTGATAAAAGCATTATGACACATTGCAGATTTGATGAACTTGAAAATTGCTTCATAGAAGAAGGTGGGTAGCCCTTAGGAGAAAGGAAACTATAGCAAATGAAGTGTACTATTTCAGCTACTGTGAAATATGAGTCAAGTTCTCAACCAAAGGTGACATCAACTTTAGCAAGTGTCTTTGACATACATTTCCAAATATTCTAACTATGAAAATGTATTTTCAAAGAGTGAGCATGGTGAATTTTCATTTGGTTCTTATTCTTGGTATGTCTGTCTGCATTAACCCTAAGCAAAAGTCATATTCAATGACACAGGTTCCCAAGCACCTGTCTCTGCGTCAGCCTCACCCAAGAACTGTCCCTAGAGAAACAAGGATCTTTATGAGATGTCAAAGCTTTAGTTAAGTATAAGTAGCTTGAATCCCACTCTTCCCAAGGCAACTCTGTGATCAACTGGGACCAAAAGGTATGCAAAATAAGTACATATAACATATTTATATGTGGGAAAAGAAATTCTGTGTCTTTATTATGGAGACTGATATCAATGGACAGAGCATGGATCACAAAAGACAATGTAAATGTTTTGATTCACTTGCAAAGAAATGAAAATGAAAGACAGCAGTGTGGCAGTGTGCTTGGGAGTGTGCTGCAGTCCTCACTGTCACTTCACTCATGTATGTGATCTTACACATTTGAGTTTGACATCCTAATTTACATGAAGTTCTATTGCAGCAACTTATCACTTATTTGCTCTCAGCATCTTGACATAGTCATATGACAATCCTCTTGAAACTTTCTCACCTTCAGAATGAATCAACAAAGAATAATTAAAGTATTGTCAAAAATCTTTCAAAAGTAAAAGGCTGAAGAAGCTAATATATATATATATATATATATGTATATTAGCTTCTTCAGCCTTTTATATATATATATATATATCCTGCAAGGCTTTGACTTTTTTTTTTTTTGTCTTTTTGAGACAGGGTCTCCCTGTAGCCCCAGCTGTTCTGGAACTCACTCTGTAGACCAGGCTGGCCTTGAACTCACAGAGATCCACCTGCCTCTGCCTCCCAAGTGCTAGGATTAAAGGCGTGCACCACTGCCAACACACTAGGCAGGCTTCGACTTTTAACACTATTACTGGAAACTGATTTTGCTGAGAAGTAACTAAGAGTCAATGATGGATCTTCATGTCTCTGGCCTCTGGGTACTGAGAGCCATTTGACTCCATTAGTTGCTGGCCATCCTGACAGTAATACTATGTTGCTTTAAAAAAAATACTTATTTTTTCCTAAACATTATAGCTAATTTTAAGATAATTTAAAAATATTAAAAGAGTTGAAAAGAAGGGCCAAGTGCCACAGCTGAGTTAAATACTTGTTGGCAAAGCATGAGGACTCAAATTTGGATCTGCAATAATCACAGAAAAGCCAGGGCCTATAGCTTGCATTAATCCAACACTGGGAAGCAGATACAGGAGAACCCTGGGGCTTGCTGGCCAGCCAGGCGAGCTGAACCTGCAAGCTCAAGGTTAAATTGGAGCTGCTTCCTCAAAAAGTAAGGGAGAAAGCGATAAAGCATTGATCTCTGGCCTCAACATACACATGCATACACATGTGTGTATATACATCTATACATGGACACATGCACACACATAACTTGGGGCATAGAAAGTGGCTCAGTTAGTGTAGTCCTTGCTCCACAAGCATGAGGACCTGGGCTTGAATCCTGAGCACCCACATAAAACAGGCGTGGTGACATGTACCTGTAGCTCCAACACTGGGGTGGTAAAGACAGGCAGGTTCTGGGAGCTCACTGCCCAGCCAATCTAGACAAAATGACAAGCTCCAGGGTTCAATAAGAGATCTTGTTTTCAAAATATGGTGTAAAGTGATAGAGGAAGGTACAAGAAGTGGACTTCAGGCCTTTGCTTATGAGCAAGTGTACTCATGCATACACCCTCCCCACAAACAAGCACATCAACAGAATAAAAAAATCTAAAAATATAGTTTATCCTTTGAATATATATTTTCTAAATGATTCCATATGAATCATAACTTGGATTTCTATCCAGATTTAAATATGCTATTAAAATGAAGATGAAGTCTATGCTGTAGTAATTAAACTCTGTGGTATTGCAGACTTCTATTCTAACTACTAGTGAAAAATATTCCTAACGCATTTAAATACTTTAAAAATTACTAAGGAACTGCTCTGTCTTAAATTTTAAATACAAGTTTGCATAAAGATGTTTTGTAGCCTAAAACCTTACTGCTTCATAGTTTATTTGGCAAAATATCTTCAAATGAAAAATTATTGTTTACATATAATATGAAAATAATGAAAGTTTATTTTTCTGTAATGAAATTCAAGTTCTACTAGATATGGATCTCATAAAGACTGAGGTCACTCACTTTCCTTACACTAAAGTGTTGACAGAGTCACACATTTTGGATCTTTAGAAAACAAAGCAAGCTTCAAGAAAATCTGATCTTTAGAAGCAGTAGAGGAAGAACCAGGAAGGTCAACGTTTTCAGGAACAATATCACGTTGCTACTGACTGTCTCCAAAGTACAGATACAAGGGCCTGCTAAATACTGACTGAATCCAAGTCTCTAATTTCTATGTTCAAACTGTGCATAGTTTTCTTACTCTAGTAACTCAGAGTGAAGGACTGAACTTGTCAAAAGCATTAGAAACTAAAGCTTAAATGAAAGTTTTTGAGTTACACCAACTTTATGTAATAAACAAAAGCTATTTTAATAAAATATATGTTTCTTTAAATATATGTTTTATAGGGGAGAGAACCTAATACTAGTTTTCTACTCAATAGCTATTATGTTAAACTTCATAGATTAATGCATCTTTCAACTCTCAACAGAGAGGATTCCTTGTGCAGCAGACAGTGACTATCATGAAAATC
Organism: Rhizomys pruinosus; assembly: GCA_009823505.1. Classification (NCBI taxonomy): domain Eukaryota; kingdom Metazoa; phylum Chordata; class Mammalia; order Rodentia; family Spalacidae; genus Rhizomys; species Rhizomys pruinosus. The sequence continues at coordinate 1,146,349 of VZQC01007052.1, read as the reverse complement.
CACAACTGACCAATGTGCAGAGCACAAGAGGCTGCAGAGTTTTATCCTTGAATAAGACACCTGTGTCAAATTTCTGCCTCCCAAGCCTCAGGGATCATTGCACAATTGAGTGTGGAAAGACTGTACGAAGTAGAGGTGGTGGGTGACCACAAGGAAGCAGAGTTCTCCGAACAGCGGTCAGTTACCCATATGAACTCACAGCAATGGTGACAGCATGGGCAGGTCCCATGCAAGCTCAGACCAGAATAAATCCCAGCATAGACAAGGGAAGTGGTTAAGAAGCTTCCACCCCACATAAGGAAACTGTAGCAACAGGTGGCTGCTGGGAGGGGCAGAGCCAGTCTCTGTCAAGCATGGGACTCTTGGTAGTTAACCAGGCTCCAGTGGATAGACCCATAGTGAAGGACATTTGAAGATACAAATTAGACTCTATAGGCTCTATTATATATAATATATATATATATATATATATATATATGTATCAGAGCACATTAATTGGGGGCAATAGGGGAAGGGCAGAATAGAGGAGGGGATGTAAATACTACCAGATTATATTGTATGAAGATTACAAAAATTCAATTAAAAAGGAACAAAATACCTGTTTTAAAATATCTTCTTGGAAGGATTTATCTACTCCAACTCCAGCAAATAATTTCATTTAAAGTAAACTTTCCTGAGGCTGAAGAGATGGCTCAGTGGTTAAGAGCACCAACTGCTTTTGCAGAGGACCCGGGTTCGATTCCCAGCACCCACATGGTGGCTAAGAACCGTCTTTAACTCCAGTTCCAGGGGAATCCGACACCCTCTTCTGACCTCCTCGACATTGCACCCTCTTCTGACAGTACATTCATACACATAAGAAAATAATAAATAAAAAAATTAATGGAAACTTTCCCAAGAATAGAGGCTGGTTTTGGACTGGCCACTGCCCAAAGGACAAGAAACTGATGGTTAGCTTCATGCATAAGGACAGGAGGGCATGCATCTTACCCAAACACACACGGCCTGTTCCATCCAGTGTAAGGCCTTCAGAGCACTCACAATGGAAAGATCCTTTGCTGTTGACACAGCGTCCATTTGGACAAACTCCAGGAAACACCTCACACTCATTAACGTCTGTGGGGAAATGGAGTAAGCAGAGGGATAAAGACACTACAAATAGAAAAAACAGGTGTAGCCTCATTTCCTGTATTGCGTATTCAATCTGCAACACAATGTGGATTATTACTTGAGTTAAAGCAAAAATATTCCACAATGTAGCCACCAGCTTTCCTAGGTACCAGCTGTGCAAACGACCACAGCCTTGCCTGTCCATAAAATGCAGCCCAGACACGTTCTTCTGCCAGCTGTTCTGTGCCTTAAAGGCTGGCGAGGTTCTTATGAAATTTCAACTGACTGAAAGGAGAAATGGTAAAACTCTAAGCTATTTCCTAAGAGTAGTACATGGGTTACATTGAGCCATTTGAATTAACATCTCAAGAATTTTGAAAATGATGACTAACTTGAGTGAATAATTCTGTGCACTGCTCTAAAGATTTGCATCATTCAAGAACACACCCACCTTCACAAGTTACACCTTTGATCCTGGCAAATCCTCTTGGGCAAGCTGCATCTGCAGGAAGAACAGGACAGATTTTTTACTTCATTATAAAATAAAAACACATCTGTCTTATGCTCAAGACACATTATGGAGGACTTAAAGCTGACTGTTGGTGTTGTGGAGACTGAGGAGACCACTTTGTCCCCTCCTCAAGTCTGAAAGCACTGGGTGGGAGGATACTCCCTCAGTGTTGACTCATATTGAGATTTTTGTTTTCTACAAGTCCTTTGTGTGCTCTCATATTGACAACTAAATTACAAGCAAACAAATAAAGACTCAGGAGAAACCTATATCACATTCTCGAGGGCACATTCAAATGAGGACACTAGAACACACAAATAGTTGCTCAGAAGCTAGGTTTGAGCTCATTCCTTTCTCTGTCTATTCAGAAGTTTTGATCATAGCTAAAGGAAAAATTAAATAGGCATTTCAAGAGGAGAATGAATTTCACAAGAAAAGGCATTTTGGAGGGTAAGATAACATTACCGTTGGCCAGAGCACATGCCCTGGGCCTACCTAGCTCACAGCGCTCACAGGGGCTCCCCCAGGCGGCTCCAAGGGTGGCACAGCATTCCGACTTCAGGGTGGCTCCATTGATGTTCACCTCGCAGCGGTTGTCCTGGATGTTGAGCCAACATGTCCCTTTCAGACTGTCTGAAAAGGAATAGGAAAGTTTGGAAAGTTCTGATCTCTGAAGAAAATGGAACTCGTCTGTGCACACCAAAGGCATTTACTACAGTGTTGAAACCACAGAGGATTAATGTCACAACAGCACAGTCTTTGAATATACTTACATGTGCATGTATTTAAATATGGTATATTATACACACATTATTAGTACAATACTGAACTACACACATCCCACACGCTATGGTAATTAGTACTATTATGTCTACTGATACTCTGTAGAGGAGTAAGCACTATTGCACAAGGTTTTACCCTGGCACTAGGATTACTGATAACACTGTTAGACCTATGGAAAACATCTTATATGATATATGCTTTTATAGTTAAGAACAAATATAATGTTTCATTTTGATTCTTTCCTAACTCCTCACCAGGTATGTCACACAATATCTATGTTGTTATGGAAGAGCCAGCATATCCCTAATTGAAGACATTTATTTGATTGCTAACTTGGAAAAAATTAGAAAAATCCAAGATGATAAACATGATGATATATCTACCAGTAAGTCATCTTGGGGTTGAGTATATTATATAACTGCTTTCAGATAGTTTCCCTAAATATCTGCCTGTAGTTTTTATCTCTAGCTCAAAAAGTAATGTATATGTACAGTAAATTTATCTGAGGAAACAGAACTATAAACACTATATGAAAATCAGATGGATGGAACTAGAAGCTGTTATGCTAAGTGAAGTAACACAGACTTAGAAAAACAAATGATGTATGTTGGCCCTCATTTGTGGATCCCAGCACCAAATCCTTATAAGTAAATTTATATCCTGATGTAACTGCAAGAACCAGGTAAATGAAAAGGACCCAGGAAGGTAAAGGGAAAGAGGGAGCCTGAGAGAGAAGGCCAGTAGGTGACAGGTAAGAGAGGAATGGAAAAAGCAGGGTATCTGAATGGGAAGGAAGTGGAAGGATTAGAGAAGGAAAGGGGAGGTGGTAAAGGAAAAAAAAAGGAGCCCAAGAGAAGTGGGGTTATAGGAGACTGGCAATATCAAAGGAGAAATGGCGATACTTTAAATGGAGAAGGTATGGAGAAGACATGGAGGAAGGGCTAGACAAGTAAAGGGAGAGAAGAGAGATAATAATGCCTTGCTAGGGTAAAAAAAACCAACAAAATCTTATTAGTTTAACAATCTATTGGCATAACACACACACAATACCTCTAGAAAAGTCCATATGGAAAGATGAAGGCTGCAGATTAAGAAACAGTGCCAGACAGTAGAAACCTTCCTTTGAGTTGTTGACCAGGGCAGTCCAAGAGACTCCCCAAATTACACAGGCTATTGCCACAGCCCTTGCTGCCTCCCAGAACCTGAAGACAAGACTCTATTGCTGAAGATAGGACATGCTTCTGAGACTGGATTTTGAACAATGGAGCTGGATCTGACCTGAAAGTGACCACTCCTGAAGGGTAGCTCTCATAGCAGTGCAGAGCACTATGCAAGCCACTAAGGGAGATCATCAATAGATGGTCCAACATTAGCCTAAAGACCAAATATCCACATCAATGACCAGCACACCATACAACATATGTGCAATAGAGGCACTTCTATTTTAGGGGAAATCAATGGCTAACCAATTGGACCTAAAGCCCACACAGTGGAAGGAAATTCATGTGTGGTATGTTAACATAGCCAGATGCACATAGCTGGAGAGGTCATAGATCTTATACAGTTCCACAAGGTAGACACCTCCCTAGGCTAAGGTAACATTTAACGAACTGCAAAAGAAGTATCCTTATATTTACAGATGAATATCCCAGACACCACTCAGAAAAGAAGCTGTTCTGCTCCAGATGAGAATAGTACAGAGTCCCACAACTGGACACACACAGACATGGTCTGTGAATGACTCATGGATAGGCAGCACATCTATAATGCAACCTCTACAAACAAGACACAAGCATCACAGAACAAGGACCCAAGAAGGCATTAACTACCTCTTAACTGTTAAGGAAGCTCCTCCATGCAACAGGAGACCAGGAACCCAAAAGGGACTGGATGGCCAAAGCCATCCAGATGAAGACTAAGATTCTACAGAGTGTGGTTCCACGGAAGGGTCACTTCACCCACCCAGGGCTCAGGGAAAATTGCAGAAGAGGGAGAGAAAAGATTGTAAGAGCCAGGGAGGTGACATAAGACCGAATGGAAATGAATCCTACGAGTTCCTGGGACCCAGTGCATATGAACCTACAGCACTGGTATCAGCATGCACAAGACCCATGCAAGCTCAGCTGGACAAAACCCAGCACAGAGTGCAGAAACTAGTAGCAGGGTCCAACATGGCTGAGGAAATACTGGCAGCAGATGGTGGTCAGGTGAGGAAGACTGGCCTTCTTTAGAAAAGAGATTCTGGAAAAAAAAAAGGGAGACTATGGATAGGCTGACTAGAGCTCAGGGGAGGAGCTGACACTGAAGAATGAGCAGGGAGAATATTTTGGCAGAATGGACTCTAGCAGGAATGGTAGAAGGCATGAACTCTGGGGGTGGGGGGAGGGTGCCAAGGGAGAAGCAAGCCAGTATAATGGCGATTAAGACTGACTGAAAAATTATGTATGGAACACAAGAAATTCAATAAAAAATAGCCTGGGTGTATGACCATCTGAGATAGCCACTTCTAAGTTTTTAGACAATGTCTGCACCTCACATTTAAGTTTCTTCTTTTAAATGGTAAAATCTAAGCAAGATACTATGGACTTTTAGGTTCTTGGTCCATGTGCCTAAAGGGATAAGTCAGTTAATGAACCTTTTGGTGGTATAATAGATTGTTGACTGAACAGAGAGTAAACGACAACAGATTCTGAAACAGTGGTAGCAAATTATTCCAAGTTGACATGGCAAGTGTACAAATTATGCATTAAATTTTCTTTGTAGAATTGTGGCTTTCAGTTAAGTGTGCATAATATAACCAATGTTCTTTTTTTTTTTTTTTTTTTTGTTCTTTTTGAGACAGGGTCTCCCTGTAGCTCTGGCTTCCTGGAACTCACTCTGTAGACCAGGCTGGCCTCAAACTCACAGAGATCCGCATGCCTCTGCCTCCCAAGTGCTAGGATTTAAAGGCGTGCGCCACCACGCCACATTTATTTATTTCTGTATGTGTATCAATGTACTGTCTGCATGCAATTTGCACCCATGTCGTGCAAATGCTTCGGAGGTCAGAAGAGGGTGTCGGATTCCCCTGGAACTGGAGTTCTCCTGGAATTGGAGTTTCAGACGGTTCTCAGCCGCCATGTGGGTGCTGGGGATCGAACCCCGGTCCTCTGCAAGAGCGGTCGGTGCTCTTAACCGCTAGGCCATGTTCTTGATTAATTACAGATGCACAGGTCTTGAGGTATGCAGCCCAGAAACCTGCATTTTTGATGATTGATTCTGATCAATCTCAGTTGATTCTGATAACAAACCCTTGAGAATGTATTGCTGCACAAACAGTAGGAATATGAAAGTATATTTTTACAGAATTTATAATTTATTTTTTATAATACCTTTATTAATGTTTTGTGTATTTCAGACATCATTTTTTAGTTCAATTTAGACATATTCCCCTTTCCCTTCCTTCTACCCCACCCCAGATCATGCATTCTGCCATACATGTCCTGCATCTTTTTCTCAGTCTTTTTAAAGTTTTTCTCTTCAAAGGTTTATTTTGGGCAGAAAAGTAGCAATTTCTGATTCTTTTGGGGGTATAACACCAAGAAGCTGCCAAGCCCAACTGTCTGGCAGCAGGTTATAAACTAAAAGAGTAATGCTCTCCTTGGCTAGATGCAAAATTCATGGGACAGGTGTGGAACGAGTTGGAGAGTTGCTTTGCTTTTTCTCTCTGTTGTAATGTTTAGTTAAGGAAAAACTACATACTCTTGAGAAAGGTTGATTGATGAGCATCTGTCACATGACAATGGAATACTTTTATAGGGTTAGAGACAGAGGGGGTTATATTTGTTTAGGGACTAATTAAGACCTTTGAATAGAATCAGGGTAAACATCTCGAGGGAGTGAAAGAGAGAAACTTTATCCAGGATGGTCAGAGAAATCTCGGTCGCTGTGACTCCCAAATAGAAACAGGAAGAAGAAAGAACATGGAGCCTGGGTAGGGAGCATTGTAGCTACAGAAGTCTAGTACAGGGGCTGGAGAGATAGTCTAGCCGTTAAAAGTGCCGACTGCTCTTGCAGAGGACCCGGGTTCGATCCCTAGCACCCACATGGCAGCTGAGAACCGTCTTTAACTCCAGTTCCAGGGGAATCCGACACACTCTTCTGACCTCCGTGGCATTGCACGACGTGGGTGCACAAACCTACATGCAAACAGTACATTCATACACATAAAAAAATAAATAAAGAAGTCTAGTACAACAGACATCAGGTGGATGCATGCTGGACAGGCATAAGCACAAGTAGGCCAGTCTGATTCAGGTGAAGGGGTGGGAAGCGGAGCAGTAGGAGATGGTCATGAGTGTGACCCAGGCTTTGGCAAGGACCTTAGCTCTTGTTCTGAGTGAATGGAGAAGCCAGAGATGTATAGTTCTGGTTGCCACAGAGCAATGGCATGCACTGACTTATGTCTTATTTACTGGAGGGCTAGATGGCAAGTAGTCTACAGAAGCAAGTGTCGGGGGAAAGGTAAAGTAGAGTCTGCAATATTAATCCTGGAGAGAAGCAGTCAAGCGAGATTACATGAAACTAAGAAGCTGTTCACAGCAGAGGATAAATAGTGACGAGGGTGAGAGTCAGCCCAATTACGGGAGAAAGGATTACTGATGATGCACCAGACAGGGCTTAATAAGCACCATATATAAATAAGCCACAAACACAAATATTTCAAATCATCAAATTAATATGGAGGCCAATGATCTGAATCAGCCGTTCTCAAAAGAAGAAACACAAATGGTCTTAAAAATGTATTCAGGGGTTGGGGATTTAGCTCAGCAGTAGAGCAAGTGACTAGCAAGTGCAAGGTCCTGGGGTCAGCCCACAATTATGAAACAAAACAAAAATCAACTTCTAGTATTTGAAATAATTAACAATCTTGGGGCTAGGGCAATAGATCAGTGGTTACAAGCACTGGCTGCTTTTGCAGAGGACCTGGATTTAGTTCTCTGCACCCACATGGTGGCTAAGAACTGTGTGTAACTCCAGTTCCAGAGGACCTGACACCTTCTTCTTACCTCCATGGACATGGCATGCACAGGTGCACTTACATACATGTAGGCTATACACATAAAATACAAACAAACAAATACAAAAAAGAAAATGTGAGCGATACCCTTAACCATTAGGGGAATGCAAATTAAAACTTGAGGTTCTATCTCAACCCAGTCAGAATGACCATCTTTAAGGAAATGAATGACAGGTCAGGCTGTTCAGGATGTGGGAAAAGAAGAATTATTACCCACTGTAGGTGGCAGTGTAAAGTAGAGCAGACACTGAAAATCAGTGTGGAGGCTTCTAAGAAAAGCTAAAACGTGAACAGCCACATGACCTAGCTGTGCCACTCTTGGGGATACATCCAAAAGACTCTAAGTTGACATACTGCAGAGATAATTATACATCTGTGTTTACAGCTGTGCTATTCATAACAGCCAGGAAAAGGAACCAGCTTAGATGTCCATCAACAGATGAATGGATGAAGCAAATGTGGTATGTACACGCAATGGGGTTTGGTACAGACATGAAGAAAAGTGAAATCATAGCATTTGCAGGAAAATGGACCAGACTGGAAGTCATTATGTTAAGTGAAACAAGCAAGACTCAAGACTAATATTGCATGTTCTCTCCTATGAAGAACCTAGATTTAAAGTTATATGTGTATATATGTGTATGCATTCATATATATATATATATATATATATATATGTTGTATGTCACAAGTGGAAAGGTGGCCATCTGTGGGAGGAAGAGATCTTAGGGAGGTGGCAAAAAAAGAAAGAAAGAAATGGAACATATGTAACGGCAAAAGCAGAAGCAGAAATGAAGAATACCTGGGGAAGAAGGAACCAGTTGGGGAGGTCAGTGGGGGAGGGGAATGAACAAAGTATAGTTAAATGTAGTTGTGAAGAGGCTTACTACTTTGTATGCTAACCTAAAACATTAATTTAAAAGGAAGAGAATTCATGGAGATGGGGTGTGGTGGTGTGAGAAGTGGCTGACATATGGGTAATCGACTAATCGACAAGCATAATAAATAGATCTCACTGACAGATTCAATGTGAATTATTTTATTTTATTTATTATTTTATGTGTATGAATGTACTGTCTGCATGTAGGTTGGTGCACCCGTGTCATGGAATGCCGAGGAGGTCAGAAGAAGGCGTCGGATTCCCCTGGAACTGGAGTTAAAGATGGTTCTTAGCCACCATGTGGGTGCTGGGGATCCAACCCAGGTCCTCTGCAAGAGCAGTAGGCACTCTTAACCACTGAGCCATCTCTACAGCCCCTCAAAGTGAATTTTGAGACTAAGACCTCAAAGTTGATGCCAAGGATTTGGGGGGCAGGGGTGACAATGAGAAGTATGAAGTTGCCATTGGCTGAGATGGAAGAATGGGAATCTGGCTTTAGACATGTTACTTGAGATGTCATGAGACATCGAAATGGACTGAGTCACAGCAGGTGGAACATAAGCCCAGCATGAGTAGAAAGGTTGAGAATGCAGCCATGAAACAGCATCAACAGAGGTCATCTAAGGATGAGTACAGAGTGAGAAGCAGATCCATGGACTGACCTGTGTGCTTCAGGCTGAGCCTAAGAGGGTAGACACAGGGAAGGAAGCCAGGAGAGACTGAACCAGAGAACAGCTGCCCTTCACAAGTCTACAAGGAAAATATTCTTGCAAAAGTGACTGCACTGCCATAAATACTGCTAACACTCTGAGATGAGAGAAAGCATGGACTGTGGACTTGACGGCAGGGACGTCACTGCTGTTGCCTGTCCATGCTAGTTAGGGACATGGGGCAAGAGTGCAGACCCAAGCTAAAGAAGAGGGACGTAAGTCTAGACTGCACAGAGTCATCAAACTACACCAGTGTAATGCAGGAAAGATTAGTCAAATGTAATGCTCTGTAATGCTTAACAATATCAACCAGAATGCAATGATCTTTTTTACAAGTTTAGGAAATAATTTACAATTATATTTAGTAAATGTGGAGGATTGATTTTAAATCTGTAACTATTCTTAGTACCCAAGTAAATCATGTATGATCTAACTTCACTTTAATTAGTAAGTACTGAGTAGATTCTTTTCCAAATTTAGTGTCTTATAGACCTTGTGAATAAAAAGTGGTAATCACTAATTAGAACCACTGACATTCACATTAAAAATATATTCAAGGAGGGCTGGTGAGATGGCTCAGCAGGTAAAGGTGCTTGCTACCAAGCCCGAGGACATGAGCTTTGTTGTCAAGATCCACAGGGTGTATGGAGAGAGTTAACTGAAATACTCAAGTTTTATTATAATGAATGAAAACACATAAGACCGTGGCTGGGAAAATGTGGTGGTGTTTAGTTGTTGGCAGACAGAAGAATGACTTAATGATGCGGGAATAAAACGTCTTTGTTTCATTAATAACAATAAGGACAGAAGGCCAAGATGATAAAAGTCTCCATGATGAATCAGAATCAAGGATATCTTTGATGCTCAAGTGGCTCACAGATTTAGTTTTCTAAGACTTTAATTGACTAATGCTGAGTTCATTTCCTTTATAATAAAATAACTATTTTATTATAGAGTTAGAAACTGTACATTAGCAAAAATATTTCTGGATTACAGATCCAACCCAAATCTCACATTCCTAATACTGGAAATTCTATTAAAAAAACAAAAAAAGAGTCCTGCCAAGGGCAGATGGCAGCTGAGTTCTAATGGAAGAGTTGAATAGCCTTCACATTTCAGTAGCTGGACTTCACTGGGAAACAAAAATCTGGTGTTTCTAAAGATGGTTTCATTGGTACCTTTGGACTTGACCATTTCTAGTTGGAAACAAATAGGTCCTCTAGCACATATGGAGGCAAAGATGAAAATACTCTTATCTTTAGTAAATATAAAATAGCTAATTCACTTTGGCTACATAATAATAACCCTGCAATTTACTGTGTAAAACTACAGTTTTTTACTAATTTAAACACATATTCAGGTTCAAAGGCAGATAATAGATACTGCTATAAACCAAGCATGTCTGGTGAATGGAATTATTACCACTAGAAACTGACCTTTCCCTAAACATGATATTTTTTTTCCTAGATCAGACAATTTTTAAAAAATATTTTATTATTTTTATTTTATGTGTACACGTGTACTGCTTGCATGTAGGTAGGTGCACCCATGTAGTACAATGCCCACAGAGGTCAGAAGAGGGTGCTGGATCCCCTGGAACTGGAATTACAGATGGTTGTTAGCTGCCATATGGATGTTGAGATTTGAACCCTGGTCCTCTACAAGAGCAGTTAGTGCTCTTAACCATTGAGCCATCTCTCCAGTCCCAGATCAGACTATCTTGATCTGCATACATCCTATGTCATTCTCAAGAAATGTTAGCCAGGCATGGGGGCTTATGGCTGTTTTTCCAGCACTTTTGAGGCTGATGCACAAGGAATATGAGTTCTAGGCCAGCCTGGGCTATATTAAGGTCTAGGCCAGCCTGGGCTATATTAAGGTCTAGGCCAGCCTGGGATATATAGCAAGATCCTATTTAAAAACAAAATTTAAAAAAGTAGGCTTAAACATTTTAAGACATACTATTTTTGTTTGTTTGTTTGTTTTTTTCGAGACAGGGTCTCCCTGTGGCCCCAGCTGTCCTGGAACTTATTCTGTAGACCAGGCTGGCCTTGAACTCACAAAGATCTGCCTGCCTCTGCCTCCCAAGTGCTAGGATTAAAGGCGTGTGCCACCACGCCCGGCTAAGACATACTATTATAGCTAGAAATTTCCAAGTAAACATCTATTTTCTTTTCTTTGGAGCCCATCAATTTATAGTTGACAAGAGAAAGGGGGGAAAAAATCCCAGTAAATTCGCTGTATGTTTTAAAGTTTAAACATCTCTAAATTCTTGTCCTGAGAACTGAATCCAAATTCCATCATATCTTTGGTTATGACAGAGATTTATAAATCTCTGCAATAGGGATCTGATTGTATCCATGCCTAAGACATTTTTAGGCTAACAAATGTGTGTGGTATAGAAATGCTTCTCACAGAATCTCTACTTATATGAAAGGAGTGGTTTGGGGGAAGCTAACAGTTTAGAAGCTTGCCTAACTTCCGCTTGAAGCTCTCCCCTCCTCAGGACACCCTAAGGTGTGGGTTTACCTTCCCAGGGAAACTGAAATAGCAGTGCCTCTCAGCAGCAGTCTTACCAATACAGATCAATCCTGTGGAGCTGAGCTTGCTGCCAGGGGAGCATTCGCAATTGAAAGATCCCAGGTTGTTCCTGCAGGCTCCGTTGACACACGGGTTGCTTTCACATTCATTTACATCTACAAATCCAGAGGAAAAGATTCTGTTAGAACTTCTATGTGTTTCTGGAAAATATTATTCCAACAAGCCATGCTATGTCAGAATATAGGATAGACTTGGCCCTGGTAATTTTAATATGGATCTACAAGGTATAAAGTCACAAGGGATGGAGACATGTGTTTTACAGTGTGGATACATATCTATATGACGGGGTGGGGGTGGGGGGCACTCAGTCGGACCCCAGGGAGCAGCCTATTTGGAAAGAGTTTGGTATGTCCTCCTTCAATAGATGACTCCAACTGCATAAATCGGATTAGTTCTCCCCCTCCCTCCTGTAATTGCATGTAAGTTCAGGTGCAACCCACTGTGGATAACAAAGGCTGATTGTCACTTCTACTCTATGAAGCTTTGAAGCCAAAAAACCAAACCAAACCAAACCAAACCCAAACTCTCCCAAAACCTTAGCGATGCTGGTCCTAGTGAGGTAAGGATGGAAACTTTCGGACTGGCTAGAGAATTCTCCATCTGCTGTCCTTCTCTCTTTAGCCCTTTAGATTTACATGTTTAGTTGGTGATTTACTAATTTTGGTAAAATAAAAATGAGAAAAACTAGGGCTGGGGTGCTGCTCAGTGGTAGACTACATGCCTAGCATGCCTCAGACTTTAGGTTCAATCTCCAGAACCATTAAAATGAAAGAAATGTGATTAGGAAAACTGGATGGACTACAAATAATCGCATTCAATAGGCCTCTACAATTAACTACTTTCAGTCTTAAATCTAATCATATACCTGTAATCTAAGCAATTCCTTTTGGAGGGTCAAAAGCAAAGAGAATCATATGTAGGTGGCCTACATTCTCAGGCAGTGGCTTAGGAAAGTCTAAGATTATGAAGTTCAATAGTTAACACATGAGTTAGTGAAATATAAGTTTCAGTTCAAGTAGGAGTGATAGCGTTCAAGAACACTTTTCTTTCAAATTCAACCAACCAGTTTAAAGAAGAGGCATTCTTATACTGGTGAATTATTTGAGATAGGTCAACAAACCACCAGAGTATTTACATTCAAAAGTAGGGTTTCTGAGTTCCCCATGAGACTCTCCTCCCTACACATTTTTTTTTTTTAATACTGGAGGAAACAAGGCAGTAAGACTAGAAAGCTTTAATTCTCATAATTATCTCCAGTCAATTGTAAAGTCCTGAAGGGGCAGGTCTCTGAGCTGACCGACAGCTGGTGGGCTTGAAATGCAAACCCAAAAATCTATGTAGAAAACAGGTACTGTTAATTCAAAGAAATTAAGTAAAGAGGTACCCAGGTATTAATTTAGCTCTTAAACTATAAATTATTTGGGGGATATTAAATGTGTTTTGCTTTCAGGTTGTTTACAGTAGAAAAGAACACTTCGAAGAGAAATTAAAGCATTTATAATACAATAATACAAATGTAACAGAGATTTTTTTTTTTTTTGGTGTTTTCGAGACAGGGTCTCCCTGTAGCCCCAGCAGTCCTGGAATTCGCTCTGTAGACCAGGCTGGCCTTGAACTCACAAAGATCTGCCTGCCTCTGCCTCCCAAGTGCTAGGATTAAAGGCGTGTGCCACCATGCCTGGCGTAATTGAGATTTTTGATGAATACATATAATCCACAATATAAAATACAACATGGAATAGAAAATAGATGACCAAAAAGGTAACAGATAATTCATCTGAAGGGTATTCTGAATACAATTCTCCAATTAATTTTGTCAGAAGTCACCTCTAAAGAAACATGTGCATGTCACAGTTTTAAATTTTTTATTTATTTATTTATTTATTTTTATTTATTTCTGTATGTGTATGAATGTACTGTCTGCATGCAAGCCTGTGCACCAGTGTCGTGCAATGCGCAGAGGTCAGAAGAGGGTGTTGGATTCCCCTGGAACTGGAGTTCTTCTGGAATTGGAGTTTCAGACGGTTCTCGGCCACCATGTGGGTGCT